>JALPQD010000656.1:27165-594665 GCA_023101885.1 Typhlomys cinereus
CCCACTTTCAACGATACTCCCCCCTCAGCTACGTCACTCCCTCAGCTACCATCCTCCCCAGCTACGTCGCCTCAGCAGTCCTCAGCTACGTCCTCCCTTCAGCTACGCGCCCTTGCACTCCTCGCAAGCTACTCGTCACTACAACTCAGCTACTGTCCTCCCCCACTAGTCTCCCGCACTCCTCTTTCAGCTCCGTCCCCTGCTACTGTCCTCCCCAGCTACTGCTCCCCCCCAGCTACTGTCTTCTTTCAGCTACTTGTCCTCCCTCAGCTACCTCCTCCCTCCAGCTACTGTCCTCCCCCAGTACTCCTTGTACTCTCCCCACCTTACCCTACTCAGCTACTGTCCTCCCCAGCACTGCCTCCCCATCGCTACTGTCCTCCCCCAGCTACTGTCCTCCCCCAGCTACTGTCCTCCCCTCAGCTACTGTCCTCCCCCTCAGCTACTGTCCTCCCCCTCACTACGGTCCTCCCCCAGCTACTGTCCTCCGTTCAGCTACTGTCCTCCCTCAGCTACTGTCCCGCCCCCCTCAGCTACTGTCCCTCCCCCAGCTACTGCCCTCCCCCTAGGCTACTGTCCTCCCCCAGTCTGTCCTAAGCTGTCCTCCCCCAGCTACTGTCTCCATCCTCCAGCTAACTGTCCTCCCCCCCTCAGCTACTGTCCTCCCCCTCAAGCTACTGTCCTCCCCTCAGCTACTGTCCTCCCCCTCAGCTTACTGTACCTCCCCTCGCTAGTCCCCCCCACTACTGTCCTCCCCCAGCACTGATCTTCTTCAGCTACCGTCCTCCCCAGCTACGTCCTCCCTCTACCGTCCTCCCCCAGCTACCGTCCTCCCCAGCTACCGTCCTCCCCCAGCTACCGTCCTCCACCAGCTACCGTCCTCCCCCAGCTATCGTCCTCCCTTATAGCCGGACTCTCAGCCTAAAGTCACCTGGATTCTGTTTCGCAACAAGAAGGTGTGCTCCTCCTAGACGTGCTCCCTCCTAGACTGTGCTCCTCCTAGACTGTGCTCCTCCTGGACGAGTTGCTCCTGGACTGTGTGTCTCTGCGTGCTCCTTCGTGCTGTGCTCCTCCTGGACTGGGCTCCTCCTGGACTGTGCCTCAGTGACTGTGCTGCCTCCCTGGACTGTGTGCCCCTGGACTGTGCTCCTCCTGGACTGTGCTCCTTCAGTGACTGTGCTCCTTCAGTGACTGTGCTCCTCCTGGACTGTGCTCCTCCTGGACTGTGCTCCTCCTGGACTGTGCTCCTTCAGTGCTGTGCTCCGCCTGGACTGTGGCTCCTCAGGACTGTGCTCACTGCCTGGACTGTGCTCCTTCAGTGACTTGCTCCCCTGGACTGTGCGCCTCATGGACTGTGCTCCTCCTGGATGTGCCCTTCAGTGACTGTGCTCCTCTGCGTGACTGTGCTCCTCCTGGACTCGTGCTCCTCCGGGACTGTGCTCCTCAGTGACTGTGCTCCCGGGGCTCTCTATGTCGCGTAGTGACTGTGCCTCCTGGCTCTGTACTGTGCTCCTCCTGGACTGTGCTCCCGGACTGTGTCTCCTTCAGTGACTGTGCTCCTCCTGGCTGGTGCTCCGTAGTGACTGTGCTCCTCCTGGACTGTGCTCCTCAGGTGACTGTGCTCCTTCAGTGACTGTGCCTCTCCTGGACTGTGCCCTCCTAGCTGTGCTCCTCCTGGACTGTGCCCTTCTGACTGTGCTCCTCCTGGACGGTCTCCTAGTGACTGTGCTCCTCCTGGACGTGCCCGTGACTGTGCCCTCTGCTTGTGCTCCTTCAGTGACTGTGCTCCTCTGACTGTGCTCCTCCGGACTGTGCTGCCTCCTGGACTGTGCTCCTCATGACTGTGCTCCTTCAGTGACTGTGCTCCTCCTGGCCTGTGCTCCTCCTGGACTGTGCTCCTCCTGGACTGTGCTCCTTCAGTGGACTGTGCTCTCCTGGACTGTGCTCCTCTCATGCGACTGTTGCTCCTCCTGGACTGTGGCGCCTACAGTGACCTGTGATCTCAGTGACTGTGCTCCTCCTGGACGGTGATCCTCGCTAGACTGTGCTCTCCTGGACTGTGCTCCTCAGTGACGGTGCTCCTTCAGTGACTGTGCTCCTCCTGATGTGCTCCTTCAGTGACTGTGCCTCTCCTGGACTGTGCTCTCTGGACGTGCTCCTTCAGTGACTGTGCTCCTTCAGTGACTGTGCTGCGCACCCTGGACTGTGCTCCTTCCTGGACTGTGCTCCTTCAGTGACTGTTGCTCCTTCAGTGACTTGTGCTCCTGCTGGACTGTGCTCCTCCTGACTGTGCTCCTTCAGTGACTGTGCTCCTCCTGGACTGTGCTCCTTCAGTGACTGTGCTCCTTCAGTGACTGTGCCCGCCTGGACTGTTGCTCCTCGCTGACTGGCCCTCCTGGACTGTGTCTCATTCTCCTGTGCTGACCTCGTTGACTGTGCTCCTCCTGGACTGTGCTCCTCGGACTGTGCTCCTTCCGTGACTGTGCTCCTCCTGGACTGTGCTCTTCCCGTGGACTGTGCTCCTCATGGACTGGTGCTCCTTCAGTGACTGTGCTCCTCCTGTACTGTGCTCCTCCTGGACTGTGCTCCTCCTGGATCTGTGCTCCTTCAGTGACTGTGCTCCTCCTGGACTGTGCTCCTTCAGTGACTGTGCTCTCCTGGACTGTGCTCCTTCAGTGACTGTGCTCCTTCAGTGACTGTGCTCCTCCTGCGATGTGCTCCTCCTAGACTGTGCTCCTCCTGGACTGTGCTCCTCAGTGACTGTGGCTCCTTCATGACTGTGTTCCTCCTGGCTGTGCCCTCTGGACTGTGCTCCTACGAGACTGTGCTCCTCCTGGACTGTGCTCCTTCAGTGATGTGCTCCTTCAGTGACTGTGCTCCTTCAGTGACTGTGCTCCTCCTGGACTGTGCTCCTCCTGGACTGTGCTTCTCCAAAGTGGATCCTCACCTCACTTCTGCCTCAACTATGATCCTGAGCACCTCAGGGAAAAAACCCCGATTCAACATGCCAAGCCACAAACAGATGCTCTAACTTCGGAAAACACAGAGGAGTCAAGCACGGTCTGGAGCAACCGCGGTGACATGAAAGTAAACTGCCTGGTGGAATGCAGCCCAGGTGAGATGGACCAAAACTTCACAGAAGCCCTGCGGCCCCAGTTGGGAGCGCGCCCTGCTTGCCCCCTGAAAAAACAGGAAAGGACTGTGCGCTTCTGTGCAGAGGGAGGAAACAAGACACGCTTCTGTGAAGAGGGAGGAAACACGACAGGCTTCTGCGCAGAGGAGTCAAGCTACAGGCCTGGAGAGAGGGGGGTAAGGGGTGAGAGAGGACTCTTGCCCAGACACTGCCCTTTTTGGTTCTTGTCACCACAGTGGTCTGCTTTGTGCAGCTCAGCCCAGGGAATTATGGGTAAGTGACAGCATGGCTGATGACTGATAGCTAAGAGTCTGGGTAGTTTGCAACAGTGCTCTGCCCTCATCGTCACAGTGGTTTGCTCCCGTCAGGCAAGAATATGCGCTCCCTGTGGCGCAGCAAGACCCTCCTTGTATGGCAGGGAGACCTTGCTGTGTGGTAGGTGGTGAGGATCCCAGTGTAGTTTTGTCCGGAGACATCTTGGCTAGAGTCTTCTTAGCACTCTCACAGTTCATGCCCTCGGCTGCCCACAGGGTGCGTCTCTGACTGCGCATGGAGGGGGTCTTCACTCTTCAGGGCTGAAGCTACAGCGTGCACACTGTTCCACACTGTGTGTTCATCTGCATGGCATTGGGAAGCCCACGTCTTCTTCACGGCCCCTCATAACTGTCTTTGCCAGAGTTGACTAGACCACACCTTTTCCTTTGGCTTTAACTTCCAGTATCCTCCTTGCTATTCCGAGCCTGGGGGGGTCTATGCCTCCTGTGCTTCATCTCATAGAGTGACATTCAGCCTGTGCTGCTTGGCTCCTTTGAGCCCCAGGTAGCTGAGTATGAGAGGGTGTGACTGTGAGACCAGTGAATGAGCGGGCAGTGAACGAGCAGAGCCAGTGAATGAGCAGCCAGTGAATGAGCAGGCAGTGAATGAGCAGAGCCAGTGAATGAGCAGCCAGTGAATGAGCAGGCAGTGAATGAGCAGGCAGTGAATGAGAAGAGCCAGTGAACGAGCAGAGCCAGTGAATGAGCAGCCAGTGAATGAGCAGGCAGTGAATGAGCAGGCAGTGAACGAGCAGAGCCAGTGAATGAGCAGCCAGTGAATGAGCAGCCAGTGAATCAGCAGCCAGTGAACGAGCAGAGCCAGTGAACGAGCAGAGCCAGTGAATGAGCAGAGCCAGTGAATGAGCAGAGCCAGTGAATGAGCAGGCAGTGAATGAGCAGCCAGTGAATGAGCAGCCAGTGAATGAGCAGCCAGTGAATGAGAAGAGCCAGTGAATCAGCAGAGCCAGTGAACGAGCAGAGCCAGTGAACGAGCAGAGCCAGTGAATGAGCAGCCAGTGAATGAGCAGGCAATGAACGAGCAGCCAGTGAACGAGCAGAGCCAGTGAACGAGCAGAGCCAGTGAATGAGCAGCCAGTGAATGAGCAGGCAGTGAATGAGAAGAGCCAGTGAATCAGCAGAGCCAGTGAACGAGCAGAGCCAGTGAACGAGCAGAGCCAGTGAATGAGCAGCCAGTGAATGAGCAGCCAGTGAATGAGCAGAGCCAGTGAATGAGCAGAGCCAGTGAATGAGCAGAGCCAGTGAACGAGCAGAGCCAGTGAACGAGCAGAGCCAGTGAATGAGCAGCCAGTGAATGAGCAGAGCCAGTGAATGAGCAGCCAGTGAATGAGCAGAGCCAGTGAATGAGCAGAGCCAGTGAATGAGCAGAGCCAGTGAACGAGCAGAGCCAGTGAACGAGCAGAGCCAGTGAATGAGCAGAGCCAGTGAATGAGCAGCCAGTGAACGAGCAGAGCCAGTGAACGAGCAGAGCCAGTGAACGAGCAGAGCCAGTGAATGAGCAGCCAGTGAATGAGCAGAGCCAGTGAATCAGCAGAGCCAGTGAATGAGCAGCCAGTGAATGAGCAGCCAGTGAATGAGCAGCCAGTGAATGAGCAGCCAGTGAATGAGCAGAGCCAGTGAATGAGCAGAGCCAGTGAATGAGCAGAGCCAGTGAATGAGCAGCCAGTGAATGAGCAGCCAGTGAATGAGCAGCCAGTGAACGAGCAGAGCCAGTGAATGAGCAGCCAGTGAATGAGCAGCCAGTGAATCAGCAGAGTCAGTGAATGAGCAGCCAGTGAATGAGCAGAGCCAGTGAACGAGCAGAGCCAGTGAACGAGCAGAGCCAGTGAATGAGCAGCCAGTGAATGAGCAGCCAGTGAATGAGCAGAGCCAGTGAATGAGCAGAGCCAGTGAATGAGCAGAGCCAGTGAATGAGCAGAGCCAGTGAACGAGCAGAGCCAGTGAACGAGCAGAGCCAGTGAATGAGCAGCCAGTGAATGAGCAGAGCCAGTGAATGAGCAGCCAGTGAATGAGCAGAGCCAGTGAATGAGCAGAGCCAGTGAATGAGCAGAGCCAGTGAATGAGCAGCCAGTGAATGAGCAGAGCCAGTGAATGAGCAGCCAGTGAATGAGCAGAGCCAGTGAATGAGCAGAGCCAGTGAATGAGCAGCCAGTGAATGAGCAGAGCCAGTGAATGAGCAGAGCCAGTGAATGAGCAGCCAGTGAATGAGCAGAGCCAGTGAATGAGCAGAGCCAGTGAATGAGCAGCCAGTGAATGAGCAGAGCCAGTGAATGAGCAGAGCCAGTGAATGAGCAGCCAGTGAATGAGCAGAGCCAGTGAATGAGCAGCCAGTGAGCGAGCAGAGCCAGTGAACGAGCAGAGCCAGTGAATGAGCAGAGCCAGTGAATGAGCAGCCAGTGAATGAGCAGCCAGTGAACGAGCAGCCAGTGAACCAGCAGAGCCAGTGAACGAGCAGAGCCAGTGAATGAGCAGAGCCAGTGAACGAGCAGCCAGTGAACGAGCAGCCAGTGAACCAGCAGAGCCAGTGAACGAGCAGCCAGTGAACGAGCAGCCAGTGAACGAGCAGCCAGTGAACGAGCAGCCAGTGAATGAGCTGGATGGGGAGGCTGAGCTGGACGGGGAGGCTGAGCTGGACAGGGAGGCTGAGCTAGAGGGGGAGGCTGAGCTGGACGGGGAGGCTGAGCTGGACGGGGAGGCTGAACTGGACGGGGAGGCTGAACTGGACGGGGAGGCTGAACTGGACGGGGAGGCTGAGCTAGACAGGGAGGCCAAGTCGCCATGCTCTGAAAGTGAGGTTAGTTAGATGCATCGCTGCCTTATGGTGTTTTAACTTTCTATAGGTTTCATTGGAACAAAACTCTGTCATGCATCAAGGAGCACCCTTCTTTTGACTGTAAAACTGTCTTTCTGAAGCAATCATGGACCATGTCTTGGGTTTCAAGATAACATATTTTCCCCAGGGCTCTGCTTTGGTTTCATTACACACGGCTGCTACAAAACGCTGCAGCCGAGCCGCTCAGGGGAGAAAGGGTTTACTTGCTAACTGGCCCAGGCTGCGCTGGAGTGCGGAGACGTCGCAGTGGCGGGAGCTTTGGAGCAGCTGCTCACGTGGCGTCATCTCCAGAGCGGAGAGTGACAGATCACTGCTTGCTTGCTGCGTCGCCTCGGCCCATGCGCTGTGTTCTTCAGCCCAGACGAGGCCCCCGCGGAGAGGCCCGCCCACGATAGCCTGGGTTTTCCCACATCATTGTGCAATGGAGACTTCCCTTCCCAGGCGTGCCCGGAGGCCGGCCTTAAAGTAGAGAGCAGCTCACAGGTGGCTTGGTGTCCTGCCTTCTCGGTGACGCTGACGATGAGCCCTGGCCGTCACAGGCCGTGTGCACTCTGCTGAGGACCGTGATCAGTCTCACGCATGGAGATTTCTCCAGCCAGCTTGTGATGTCCCGGTGCTGAGCGTGTGCTGGTCTGAACAGGATTCTCCTCGTGGGTAATGCAGTGCTGCTGAATTGAAAAATAAATGCTGCGTTTCAAGAGTTTAGAGAACTGTTTGACCAGAGACCCAGAATCAAGGCTGCAGTCCCTCCTCCACTATTTCTACGTGGCTCATAGGACTCTGGACAGGAAAGGCTGAAGTGTCACACCCCAATCAAGAACAAGACAAGATCTGTCCTCGCTACTTCTGGTCTACCTTGTGCTGAACACAGTACACACAGAAACACTGGTATACAGAGAGACCTCAGAGACTGACTGCAACCCAAACCCCACACCTGTCCAATTCAGTAAAGGAGTCAGCAAAGCTGCAGGAGGTGCCACCCACGCAGGTGGCCCCTGGCGCGTGTGCTCACTAGAAGCCATGGGCCCTCCATGCACAGAATGGAGATAGTTCTGGGGCACTGCAGCATATGATTCTACTAGTTACAATACGAGCATGAAGAACGGAGCGCTCACGGACCAACCCCACCCCGGAGCATGGCGTGTGCACGCGGAAACCTACCGAATGTCTCAGGACGCTCTAAGGACAAAGAGAAGAGGAGAGGCGCACGGGAGGACCCGCAGAACATCGGTCAGCAGCAGCTGGACCCGGGCAGCTCTCTTTGCACGGGGCAGCCAAGGCTGTGGCCAGGGACAGTGTGGCCACTTTACAGCGACAAGCTGTCCGCCTCCCAGAGACACGCGGTCCTGAAACGAGAGGCCCAAACCACAGGGAGGCGCCTTCGAGGCTACCCTTCGCGAGATGGCTCCTGGCCAGGTTCGGCATCTTTTCTCGTTCCCGTTTCTTTCAAAGCTTCCTGCTGTTCCTGGCCTGATGCTGACCCCCGGGGGGCTGCGCAGGGTTCAGCTTCACTCACAGCAGGAAGATGTGGCCCAGCTTCTGCCGGGGTTGGACGGCGGGTCCGCTGGGGTCTCCGCTCCGCGGGCTTTGACTTTTGTGGCCACTTGCTTCCCAAAGCTGCTGCCCAGCCCTCCTGTCACCTGGAAGGCCTTCTGATTAGGGAAGCTGGTGCCAGGTGCTGTCCCTACGGACCTAGGGGACACGTGGGTGGAGGAAAGCGCATGGCGATGGTCAGTCCCCATGTGCAACTCCGGGTGTGACGCAGCGCATACCCGTATACGCATCTACACACGCAAGGCTCCTCCTTGCCGTACGCTGGGGACCCAGCAGGCGACCGCTGACTCCAGGGACAGTGGGGGACATGCCCACCGTTTCACGGCCTGGCTAGTGGCTGGGCAGGACCAGGAGAGCCAGACGGACATTGCTGTGGATTCCTCAGGAAGAGGTCCTCCGTGTCCCATCACCCTCAACCAGTCAGCGAGGAAGGATGGGCGGCGTCTGCTTTCCTTTTGTAAGCGCACAGGATCTTGGGAAAGTGCAGCCTGGCTCTAGAAGCTGGTCATTATTTCAAGGATAGCAGCTTGCTCGCCCTACACTTCTTAGAACGAAGCTCAAACCAAGCACACGGCCTGTCCCTGCAGCTCAGCTGCAGGACTGGTGATTCTGTCCTTCTGCTCGAGGGAAGGGGAGACGCGCTTCTGGGTACCCTGCAGCAACCGTGCATGCACCCCAAGCTTCCCTCACCTCTGACCTGGCAGCCTGTCTTCTGGGCTTGCCAGCCCAGCTGCCCTGTCTTTCTGAAGATCCCATCGGCGCAGGTCACTGGTGCAGAGGACAGGCAGCAAGGGAGCCCAGCGTGTCCGTGAGTGAGCCCGGCTTGCAGGAGAACACGCAGGCCAAAGCCAGAGCGTGGCCGGCATCCACCTCGCAGGGAACAAAGAGGAGACATTTGCTCTATAAAAATCTCCAGTGGGGAAAAAAACAGAGCCTGTGGAGCCTACGGTATCTGTTCTAAAAATGCAATTTCCGGATTAATAACCAAGACACCGTTCCAGGGCGCCCACTCCTCTAGGACGTGCGCTTTTGACCCACAGAACATATTGTGCCCTGTGGCTCTCGGCTGACTTGAAACTTAACAGTCCTCCCCTTTTGAATGCCTGATGTCTATTAAAAGGAATCGTTGCTTGTTCCGGGACCCCTCCTGGAAATGAGGAGTGCCCTCCGCAGACTGACCACTGGTTAAATATTAAAGCTCACAGCTTTCATATTTGTGAGCCTCTATATTGCACCAAAACAAGAGAAGCCCATAGAAACATGGATTCTTATATGAAAGCTTCAATATCCAAGCAACTGTGACTTCTACTATTGGATAAGATTTGCACAAGAACATATCCAGACACAAGCGAGATCCCTCCCTCTCTCACATGCATCTCCTCAGTGCACGCCTCACACACACATACATGTGTGCACATGTTGGATGTCCATATGCCAAGGCATTTATTTCTTAAAATGATAAAATTACATCTGGTTTCAGAGTCTATTTCGACACTCCCGTCTTTGGCTATTTTTAAGGGAACTGGAAGAAGCGAATGTGTCAGCCGGGTGCATCTGTGGTGTGTTGACCCCGTCCTCAGGCAAAGATCCAGAGGTGCTATAGATGGGATGCGATCCTTCTGTTTTTGGTTTTCTAGGAACATTATGTCAATTTCCACTGTGACTGGACCAATTTGCACTGCAGGATGAGCGCTGTTTTCCTGTCCTAAGTCCTTTCCAGCTTTCAATGTTTAGTTCTTAATGACTTAATCACAGTCACTCTGATTGGGGTGAGATGGACGCTCTTTTCAATGACCTTTAGATTCTTTGTCATGTATGTGCACAATGTCTACACAGCCCCCTACTCTCTCCGCCACTTGGTCTTTTCAGCCTTTCAAAAAGCAGACCTGTGGGTTTTGATGAAAAATTAAATAAACTCACCCGCGTGTAGAAGTAATAGCCGGCAAGTCTCCACTCCCAAAGTGAGAGTCGGAAAGAGAGAGAAGGAAGGAGGTGCTGGGCCGCGCCTCTCCTGTGCTCCCCAGCATTGGGTCTGGAGGCTAATTTCATAGCTGGTAGCTCATGTTGATCTGAAACCTTGTTGTGGGCGCAGCCGGGGAGGAGCAGAAGCTAAGAACTTCTGATGGATTTTGACACCATGGCGCATGTGACTTGATAAAACCTGCCGGGCTGGAACTAAACAGTCCATAGACCCTGAGATTAAAACGTCAGACCAAGAAGTATAGACAGAGAGGAGGTGGTCTAGTGGTGTGCCGCTGGGTCATGCAGGTGGTCTAGTGGTGGGGTGCTGGGCGGTGCAGGGGGCTGAGCGGGGTCCTGGGTGGTGCAGGGGGCGGAGTGGGGTCCTGGGCGGTGCAGGCGGCTGAGTGGGGTGCTGGGCGGCGCAGGGGGCTGAGTGGGGTCCTGGGCGGTGCAGGGGGCTGAGTGGGGTCCTGGGCAGTGCAGGGGGCTGAACCGCTAAGCGGGCTTCAAAACTGCACTTTGGACTTACACACATGACCCGTTCAGATGTGTCCAGGTTCCAGTGTGAACACGGCAGAACAGCGCACGACTATTTCACAGCTGCACCTTTCATGCAGGTGTGTTTTATCTTCCATCATAGATTGGGAGAAACTTGTGAACACTGACTGCCTCTCTTGCTTTGTCTTCAAAAGTTGCACAATTTCCTGCACACATAATATTGTTTGATCAAAGTCTTTCTCATCATCCTTCCCACCAAGTCCCTTCTTCTTCCCAACCCAAGTCGTCTCCTACTTTCATGTCTCTACTTCCTGTGGCCCCTGCCTTTGACTGGGCTCCTGTAAGCGCAGCTGCTGGGGGATTACTCAGATGAACAACTGCAGCTTCTCTGGGTCTCTATCACGAGGAACGCGACTCTCCTTCCATCGGCAACCATCAATTGCCTGTGTCCCCCAGGCAGGGGGGGCCTTGCAGCCCCTCCATCATCCATGCTGGAGAGCCACCGGCCCAGGCGCAAGCAGCTCTCCTGCAGGTGGCCACTGCTGCTGAGCTCACGGGCGGGGCCGCTGCGTCATGTCTAGAAGTCTGGACATCACAGCTTCTCTTCCCATCCTCCAGCTCTTGGGTCTTTCTTCCCCCTCTTCTGCAACGCTTCCTGGGTCTTGGACAGGTGACATGATGTGTCATAGGTAGATACAGGTGTCATTTGACAGTTGAGAGTTTGAACTCTGGACACGTTTGTAGAAAATGAGCAGTTGAGTTAAGCCCAGAGCAAACCTGTAGGAACTTGTCTAGTGGATGGGGAAGACTCAGCCATGGTGGGTGGGACTAGTCCCAAAGCAGGTAAATAAAATAGAGGGAGCTGCTCCTCCAATCTTTTGGTAATGGTGCATGCTCTCCTGACAAAATGGACAAACAACTGTAACTAGGAATCACAAGAGAAAATAAACCCTTTGTTCCCTTGAGCTCTTTGGTGGCAGGTCTGAGCACTTGGCAGTCATCTCCTCTCAGCACTTTGACCACATATGAGTCTCTGTATTAGCTGTCGCCCCCTGAAAACAGGAGCTGCTCTGACCAAGGCAAGAGTAGCACTGGGCTATAAGCACTGATATCTAGAGGGAAGCGTGATACTTTCTGTCTAGTCCTGTGATAGGAGTAGGTTCCTTCCTTGGGTCTGTGGCCCAGCCGTGGGCTTTGACCAGTGCACAGTACCAGGCATGAGGTCGTCCTGCGGAGTGGGTCTGAAACCCAGTCAGAAGACTTGCCCTAGAGCAGCCACTACGTGCAGTGGGTGCATCTTGCACGGCAGGTCGGCATTGCAGCGGGTGGGATTCACAGCTGGGTGAGACCCTCGGTGCCTTTCCTGCCCACAGCCATCGGGAAGCTGGTCAGCAGGGAGGAAGCGTCCAGCACAGTCTGGTTTGATTTTCCTCTGTGTTATAAGCAGAGCGTCGTCAGCAGTGGGGCCTCAGCCTCTCGCGCTGCTGGGACCAGGAAGAACAGCGAGTCTACATCCTGGGCACTTAGAGCCTCCAACGCCAACACCTCAGAGCTCTCCTCTGAAGTGGAAACAAACCTTTCTGATTGACACCTGGGGCGTGGCACCCACGGGGGCTGGACCCCAGGCTTGGAAGATGGCGGGAGTTGGAGTAGGTATGAACAGCTCGTGGGGTTCTAGGTCGCCTTCACTCACCTTGTGGCTCTGGGTGAAGGATCCCACTGAGTAGGCCCCCCCCATAGCAGGTGTGGAGACAGGACCTCCCCCCACATACATACATGGTGCAGGACTCACCCACACACATGCACACATGGTGCAGGACTCACCCACACACATGCGCACATGGTGCAGGACTCACCACACACATGCGCACATGGTGCAGGACTCACCCACACACATGCACACATGGTGCAGGACTCACCCACACACATGCACACATGGTGCAGGACTCACCCACACACATGCACACATAGGCAGGACACATCACACACATACACACATGGTGCAGGACTCACCACACACATGCACACATGGTGCAGGACTCACCCACACACATGCACACATGGTGCAGGACTCACCACACACATGCACACATGGTGCAGGACTCACCCACACACATGCACACATAGGCAGGACACATCACACACATACACACATGGTACAGGACTCATCACACACACACACACACACACACACACACACGGGCAGGACACATTACATACATACACACATGGTGCAGGACTCATCCACACACATGCACACATGCGCTCACAGGACTCATCCACACACATGTGCACATAGGTCTTCTGCCACACAAATTCAAGGCTACCTAATTTGCCACAGTCCCCCTAAGAAGTCCTGTCCAGAGGGACCCACATTCAGCAGTAGTTATCTGATTCCTGAGCGGCTTTCGAAAAGGTGGGATATTTGCTGACAGAGCACAGAGCTGTCACATGCATGAAAGAGCCAGAGCACTCACCTGGCATGGGAGCACTCACCTGGCGTGGGAGCACTCACCTGGCGTGGGAGCACTCACCTGTCGTGGGAGCACTCACCTGGCGTGGGAGCACTCACCTGGCGTGGGAGCACTCACCTGTCGTGGGAGCACTCACCTGGCCTGGGAGCACTCACCTGGTCTGGGAGCACTCACCTGGCCTGGGAGCACTCACCTGGCCTGGGAGCACTCACCTGTCGTGGGAGCACTCACCTGTTGAGGGAGCACTCACCTGTCTCGGGAGCACTCACCTGACATAGGAGCACTCACCTGATAAAAGGGGTTAAGTCAGCCGGTCGGGAGATCCAGCCGGGCCTCAACGCGCGCTCTAGGACCCCAGGTCAGCCCACAGGGACCCGGCTCCGACTCCCGCCATCCAGCCGGAGCCGCGCGGGGGCCGAGGGACGAGGAGGACCTCCCCCTGCGCCCGGGCCCCGCCCCAGCTGCCCTCGGGTTAAATAGCTCCACGCCGACGCGCCCATCGTCCCTTTTTCGCCCCACCCCGCTCTGCCAGTCGGGACACGCACGCGGTCCACATGGGCCTCACCCCGCGCCCTAGGTAAGTCCCCGTTCAGGCCCCGCCCACCAGTACCCCAGGCCAAATAATTCAGTTTAGTGAAATTGAGAGATCTTAAGAGTTAAAATGACAATGCCAAAGTCAAAGTGCAAATCCATGAGAAGCAACACTCAAGTAAACAAATTTCCCACTGAAGAAATTAATCCCATAATGTTAGACTCCAACAAGAACAAACCCGCGGAAAAAGGCCAAGAAAGCCTGACCCAGGATAACGACTTTCAAAATATGATCATTACCATGTTCAATACTATGAAAGAGGAAATCCGGGAGGAATTACATAATAGAATCAATCGCTTTGAAGAGGAACACAACAGACATCTGGAGGAGTTGAGAAAAACAGTGCAAGAAACAAAAAGTGGCATAGAACAGTTAAAACAAACTCAAGCAGAGTTTAAAACTGAGCTAAAAGACAAGTTATCTTCAACCCAGAACGCCACAGAGAGTCTTATCAACAGAACTAATGAAGCAGAAAACAGAATTTCAGACCTTGAAGATAAAGTGGGAGTACTAACCAGCTCAATGGAAGAGGTTGTTAAAGCCAAAAAGATACTTGAGAGAAATATCCAAGAGATATGGGACACCCTGAAGAAGCCTAACATGCGTATTCATGGAATACCAGAGCAAGAATCTCAAAATACCACCCCTGAGGAAATTTTTCAAACGATCATCAAGGAAAACTTTCCTCATTTAAAAAAAAGAGGCCCATTCATATACAAGAGGCATTCCGCACCCCAAACAGATACGACCAAAATAGAAGCACACCACGGCAAATAATAGTTAAAACACTCCACATTCAAGATAAAGAACTGGTGCTGAGAGCTTCAAGGGAGAAAAAACAAGTCACTTTTAAAGGCAAACCTATTAAAATAACAAATGACGTCTCAGTCGAAACAGTAAAAGCAAGAAGAGCTTGGAGAGACATACTTCAAGTATTGAATGAGCAAAAATGTCAACCCAGGCTGATTTACCCTGCAAAACTATCAGTCATGATCGAGGGAGAAAGAAAAATTTTCCAGCACAAAGACAACTTTAAGGGATACATGGCCACCAAACCAGGCCTTCAAAAACTGCTAGAAATGATACTCAAGCGTGAAGAAAAAAACAGGCATATCCAGGAGAACAGAAGGCAAATATAACACCATTAAAAGCGAAGCAATATACTTATAAAAGCTACTAAACATAATAAATGTCTGGAATTAACAATAGTTTCTCCATTATAACACTAAATGTTAATGGACTTAATTCACCGATCAAGAGACACAGATTACAAACATGGATTAAAAATCACAATCCATCAATCTGTTGCCTGCAGGAAACCCATCTCACCACAAAAGATAGGCACGCTCTAAAAATAAAAGGCTGGTCAACAATTCTACAAGCAAATGGAAGCAGAAAACAGGCAGGGGTAGCCATTATGCTATCAGACAAAGTGGATTTCAAACCAAAAAAAATTATAAGAGACACAGATGGATACTACATTTTAGTCAGAGGTACAATTCACCAGGAAGATTTCACAATACTGAACATATATGCACCCAATACGGGCCCCTCCACATTCATTAAGAAAACCCTACAGCGTCTAAAGCAAGAAATCAACCCCCAAACGATAATTCTTGGGGACTTCAACACCGCCCTCTCTACATGGGATAGATCAACAGGTCAAAAGCTTAACAGAGACACTTTGGAACTTAATCAAACCCTGAAAGAAATGGACCTCACAGATCTCTATCGAACTTTTCACCCACGCACCAAAGAATACACATTTTTCTCAGCAGCACACGGAACTTTCTCCAAAATAGATCACATATTGGGCCACAAAATGAATCTACACATATACAAGAAAGTTGAAATTCTAACCTGTGCCCTATCAGACCACCACGGCCTAAAGCTGGACATCCACAACACATCAAACAAGAGAAAATACACTAACTCCTGGAAACTTAACACTATGATGCTGAATGAGAACTGGATTCAGGAAGAAATTAAAAAGGAAATTCAAGATTTCCTGAAAGTGAATGATAACAAAAATACAATTTACCAAAATCTCTGGGACACAATGAAAGCTGTTCTAAGAGGTAAGTTCATAGCGCTTAATGCCCACGTCAAAAAAATGGAAACATCAGAAATAAACAACTTAACAATGCAGCTTAAAGCTTTAGAGAAACTAGAGCGATCTGATCCCAAAAGCAGTAGAAGGGAAGAGATTAGCAAAATAAGGGGAGAAATATCTGAAATCGAGACTAAGAAAACGATAGAAAAAATCAACCAATCAAAAAGCTGGTTCTTTGAAAAAATCAACAAGATTGATACACCCCTAGCTAAACTAACCAAAAGCAAGAGAGAGAAAACCCAAATTAACAAAATTAGAAATGAACATGGAGTTATCACTACGGATACCCAAGAAATCCAGAGAATTATAACATCATATTTCAAAAACTTATACTCTGTGAGGTTTGACAACACAAAAGAGATGGATGAATTTCTAAGTAAACACAACTTACCTAAATTGAATCAGGAAGTTGTGAATTATTTAAATAGTCCTATAACATATAAGGAAATTGAGGAAGTAATCTCGAATCTTCCCACCAAAAAATGTCCTGGACCAGATGGATTCAGCACAGAGTTCTACAAGACATTTAAGGAGTTAATAACACCAATACTCCTTAAACTGTTCCATCAAATAGCAAAAGAAGGAACACTACCAAATTCCTTCTATGAAGCTAATATCGTTTTAATCCCAAAACCTAATAAAGATTCACTTAAAAAAGAAAACTATAGGCCGATCTCCCTGATGAACACAGATGCAAAGATCCTCAACAAAGTCTTAGCAAATCGGATTCAAAAACATATTAAAAAGATCATTCATGGGGACCAAGTAGGCTTCATCCCCGGCACACAAGGTTGGTTCAACATACGCAAATCAATAAATGTAATTCATCATGTAAACCAGTCCAAAGTCCAAGACCACATGATACTGTCCATAGATGCAGAAAAAGCTTTTGACAAGATCCAACAGCCTTTTATGATCAAAACGCTAGAGACAGTAGGAATGGAAGGAACCTTTATCAATATAATAAAAGCTGTATACAACAAGCCCACAGCAAGGATTATGCTCAATGGGGAACAATTGGAAGCATTCCCACTTCGATCAGGAACAAGACAAGGCTGTCCACTCTCACCACTTCTATTCAATATTGTACTTGAAGTCTTAGCCGAAGCCATAAGACAAGAAAGGGACATAAGAGGGATTCAAATTGGCAAGGAAGAAGTCAAGCTATCCCTATTTGCAGATGACATGATCTTATACCTGAGTGATCCCAAAAACTCCACCAGGAAGCTCCTGGAACTAATTGAGAAGTTCAGCAGGGTGGCAGGATACAAAATAAATGTGCAAAAATCAGAGGCCTTCCTATATGCCCAGAATGAAAGAAGTGAAAAAGCCTTGAGAGAAACCATGCCATTTACTATAACCCTAAAAAAATGAAATACCTTGGTATAAACCTAACTAAGGAGGTAAAAGACCTTTACAATGAAAACTTTAAAACCCTAAAGAAAGAAATCGCAGAAGACACCAGAAGGTGGAAAGACCTCCCTTGTTCCTGGATTGGCAGAATCAACATTGTAAAAATGACCATCCTACCAAAGGCAATATACAGATTCAATGCTATACCAATCAAAATCCCAAAGCAATTCTTCAAAGAAGTTGACCAAACAATCTCAAAGTTCATATGGAGGCACAAAAGACCCAGGATAGCAAAAACAATCCTGAGTAACAAAAACACAGCTGGAGGTATTACCATACCAAACCTAAGTCTATACTACAAATCCATAGTTATAAAGACAGCCTGGTACTGGCTCCAAAATAGACACACAGATCAATGGATAAGGATTGAAGACCCAGATATAAGCCCACAAAGTTACAGTCATTTGGTCTTTGACAAAGGGGCCCAAAGAATCCAATGGAAAAAGAACAGCATCTTCAACAAATGGTGCTGGCAAAACTGGATCTCCACATGCAGAAGATTAAAGCTGGACCCGTACTTGTCACCATGTACAAGACTTAATTCCAAATGGATCAAGGACCTTTATATCAGGCCAGAGACTTTAAAAACCATAGTTGAAAGGATAGGGAACTCCCTCGAGCTGATTGGGCTAGGCCAACACTTCCTAAACAGACATCCAATGGCACAGTCACTGCTACCAACTCTCAACAGTTGGGATCTTGTGAAATTAAAGAGCTTCTGTTCAGATAAAGAGATTGTCACACGAGCTCAAAGGCAACCCACAGAATGGGAGAAAATCTTCACTAACCACATATCTGACAGAGCTCTACTGTCCAGAGTGCACAAAGAACTTAGAAAATTAAACTCCAAGGAAAACACTGGCCCAATTAAAAATGGGCCCTGGAACTTCAAAGAAACTTTACCAGGGATGAAATTAAAATGTCTAACAATTATCTTAAAAAATGCTCCACTTCCTTCGCCATCAGGGAAATGCAAATCAAAACTTCCCTGAGATATCATCTCACCCCGGTCAGGATGGCAAAAATCCACAGTACAAACAACGACAAATGCTGGAGAGGATGTGGAGAGAGGGGAACTCTCCTACATTGTTGGTGGGAATGCAGGCTCATACAGCCACTCTGGCGAGCCGTCTGGAGATTCTTAAAGAAATTAAAGATTGAAATGCCATATGACCCTGCTATCCCACTTTTGGGAATAACCCCCCAAGCAGCAGAGGTTCGCCTCGATAGCACAAGCTCGACCATGTTCATAGCAGCACTGTTTACAATAGCAAAGTCATGGAATCAACCTAAATGTCCAACAGTTGACGAGTGGATAAGGAAACTGTGGTACATCTATACAATGGAGTACTACTCAGCCATCAAAAATGATGAATTACTGGAATTTGCTGGGAAATGGATGTCATTAGAAAGAATTATATTAAGTGAAGTATCCCAAACCCAGAAAATTAAGCGCCGTATGTACTCCCTAATAGGTGGCTCCTAGTACCAAACTCACCCAGCCCACATTGGGACACTCAAAAGTAAACCTATGTAACACAGTAATTGCAAGGATTATGAACAAGAGAGATGGGTTAGGAGGGCCACACCAGAAACACGGAGAGAGGAGACCATGTTACAGCAGAGAAAATAGGCCTCCATCAAGGTCTGCAAGTAAGTAATGAGACACCTGGTTAAGTTCACAGACGTTCTTCCTGATCTCACCAGAAGGGGAGGGCATATAGTCTAGCAGATAAAAAGTAATCATTTTGCAAATGGGTGATGGACCCCTCCCTCAGTGAGGTTTCCTACTCTTATTACATCTACCCTTGAATGTGCTATTACAACAAGACTCCAGTTTAACAGCTTTTTGTCTCTGGCCAGGGGGTGACATACAGTGCCCAGCAGAATGGAGTGAAGGGAATTGCAGGAGCAGCAAAACTGCAAAAGAAAATCAACAAACTGGGCTGGAGAGGTGGCTCAGGGGTTAAGCCTCCGCCTTGCAGGCAGAAGGTCCTGAGTTCGGATCCCAGATCCCACGTATAGACGCCAGGCGGAAGCGGGCCGGCCTGTGCTTCTGGTCCTGGTAGGGCGGAGCCTGTGAATCCCGGGGCAGAAGGAGGTGGAGGCGCCCATGGTGGTTCGCGAATTCGTCCGTGGTTCTACACATACACAGACACACACACACACAGACACATGCGCGTGCGCACATACACATGCACATGCACACAGTTGAATAAATAATAATAATAAAAAAAATTTAAAAAAAAAAAAAAAAAAAAAAGAAAATCAACAAACCACAATCCAGAACTTCAGAGACTCTATATCAATCACATAGAACTAGGCCAGCCTAATCTCTCCCCATCCTGGAGCTCAGGGACATTTGCGGAAGAGGGGGCGGTAAGATTGTAAGAGCAAAAGGATGGGAGGAGCAACGATTTGCAAGATTCTCAACAATAGTTGGGGCCAAAGCAATCGTAATGGGACTTTGCATGCCCTGCGCAATGTCCAGCGCACTGTTGCCCTCATAGAGTCTAGCATCTGTTAAGGGCACTGAGACCCCTGGAGGCAAGGGATTGACAGCCATAGTAGTGATCTTATGCTTAAGGGGAACAAGAGAAAGGGCTTATGGAAATGCCACTGGGTCCTTATATGTCATCGGAGAGGAGGACCCAGTGGAGAGTTAGGCGCACACAATAAAGGACTCTCTGGGAATTGGGGGGGAGACACTGGGGGAAGGGGAGGGGGGAGGGAGGGAACTGGTAAAAAATTTTAAAATGTATAATTAAATTTTTAATAAAAAAAAAGGGGTTAAGTCAATGTTGACAGATGGTTTATTTGGGTTAATTTTAAAGGTAATAGGATATTTCTTTTAAAACTTATTCCCCTCTTTTCTTTGCAAGTTTTTTGAATTCTGGTTTTTCTTTTTGGTTTGCCCATCTCGACAGCTGATTCCTCATGGTGGAGATCGTCTCTCTAGAGGAGCATGGTGTTGCCACACGTCCACATGCCGGCATCCCTAGCTGCTGTTAATGTTTGGCAAGGTCTTGGCACATTTAGGAGGTGGAGCCTTTCTGGAGGAAGGCGCAGGGCAGGGACTATCTGCTTCTACTAGCGGTCTGCTCTTGCAGCTGCTGCTTGCTCCATCTCCATGACGATGGATGTGCCCTGAGCCACCCGCCATGCCCTTCCCGCTATAATGGACTGAATCCCCCCTGGACCACAAGCCAAACAAATCCATCGTCTTTCTTAGGTTGCGCATGAGTGTTGTCTCTCAGCAGCAGAAAGAAACTGTGACAGAAATTGGTACCAGGAGTGGGTTGTTGCTGTGAGACTCAGAGGATCTGGTATCAGAAAGTAAAGTGTTGCTGTGAAATCGAGACAGCGTGGCATCAAGAAGCTGAACCAGGTGTGGCATCAAGGGGCGTGTGTCTAACCCAGGTTACAGCAGAACTTAGCAACATCATGCTGTGGTGCTGGTTTTAGAGGCTTTAACAGTACAAGAATAAGAAGGATGTAGATTCCTCCTCCAGGTTTCAGAGAGCAGTGGAAACCAGGCAGTGTGTGTCAGGACTGGAAATCCTATAAAGAGGCCCGGGGAAGGAATTGCATGTGGAGCCAAAGCCTAGACTGTCCTTGAGTTATGAGGGTGGTAGAGATGCCAGAGGCAACAGGGAACATCTGTCAAGCAGCACCGCACAGCACAGGACGAGCCAGCCCAAGACAGTGATGTGCTCTGTGCAGTGTGAAGACAAAGCCCTTTGGAGCCGAGACTATTTCAACAGGAAGCTCATGTGCTGAACTTAGAGATGCGATCTGGAGCTCGTCCTGCTATTTCTCAGTCTCGTTGTGGACTGATCTTTCCTAGATACCATCCCATTCCTCCCGTTTGGATTGGGAGTTCTTGCTTTATGCAACTGCATGTTACAAGTATGCAACTTGTCTTTTAATTCTACAAGAAGCTTTGGCCTTTGAATGTTTGGAATGTGTTGATGCTGATAGGAACTGAGAGCAGTTTACATCATGAGGCGGCCATTTGCCTGTGGGAGCTGGGGGGTGTCGGATTTGAAAGTGAGTTGTCCCCCACGGGTTCATGTATTCAAATCCTTAGCTGTTGCTAATGCTCAGGAAGGTCCTGGCACATTTAGAAGGTGGAGCCTATCTGAGGAGGGCACGTCTCAGGGGGCTGTCCTGGAAGCTGAGCAGCCCAGCCCTGCCCCCACTGTTGTCTGCTCTTGCAGCGCGCCGTGCATCTAACTGGCAGGGAGTCTGTGGCCTCTTCAGCCGCGCAGGCTGGTGCTCCTCTACATCTTGTCCATGAAAGTTTCTACCCATGAGTTTTGAGAGAACTTCATTTCCTGATGGTGTCTGCCCATGTGGGCTAGTACGTTAAAGGCCCACGTCCATAAAGGCTGGGGCATCTCCTGGGGTGGCACAGGGACCCAGTCGCTCCCCTGCGATTCATTCTAAAGCCAGTTGCAGGTCTAATAGACGTTGAAGTGAGTTATGACACGCAGAAAGCGGCGGGTGTCCCGAGGGCACGTCTCTGGGTGATGGGGCTTCAGGCGCAAGCGTGCAGAGGGTGTGGCTGCAGAGGGGACGGGCGAGCAGGGTGCTAAGGAAAAGCTTGGAGGCCATGTGCTCTGGGTGTGACCCCATTGCCCACAAATCCTCAGAGATATTACAAAAGACTAGCTGGCATTTAGGTAAGAAAGAAGGAAGCTGGTAGAAGAAACACTACATGCAAAGGAACTGGGCCCGGGGAGCCCAAGGGCACAGATCGGGCACCTGGACCACCAAGCATAGCCTGCAAGGCGAGTGGGCACTCAGAACAGAGCATGCCTCGCTGGTTTTCAGGGTGCCTGTCTGCAGGGTTGGATGGCTAAGCTCCGTCTCCTGGGCTCGGCGTGAATGTGGCCAGGAGATACCAACCCAAGAAACTCCAGTTCCTACCTCCAGACCCTTGGTTCCTGGAAAGCCACAGAGGTGGCTGGTCCTTGTCTACCTGCTTGCTCTGCCCCCAGCAGGTGAATAGGTCTCCTGTCCACCAGACACTCCTCGCCTGAGTCTGACCGACCATGGGCAGAGGTACCCATGGTCTCAGCTCTCCTGGTCCTGTCTTATCCTGAAGCCCCACTGCAAACGCCGAGTCTGCGGTCTAACCAGATAAATCTACGCTGCCTCTTTGGGTCAGCTCAGCTCTTCAGCGTAAACATTCAATTCTTTCAAATTCCAAACTGTGCACCTGAGCATCCCTTCCAAGGAAGGTCTTAGCTGTCCACGCAGAGGGCAGTAGTACAAGGCACCAGCCCCTAGGACAGGGTCACTAAGACCCTGCACTGAGCACTTCAGCCTAGCCGTTCCTGTGCCCATTCAAGGCAATGGACAGATGTGTCCCACCATCCAGGCTGGACTTTGTTGCCCACCTTACTGCCCGTCCAATGAAATCAATAGCACGATAGGTCACAAACCCTTGTTCCTCATTAGCTTGCCTCTGGTGACTAGATGTAGTCTCCGTGCTGTCCCTGAACTGCTCCTTCCCAGTGATCTCTCCCTGCCCTGCATAGCAGTTGCTGGGAGGGTATCAGGGTATCACACATGGTCTTCCTGGCCTCCAAGAGTTTCTCCTGTGCTACTACCCAGCAGAGCACAAACCAACACATGTGCACACTTGCACATTAGGGAACAAGTCCACCAACACACATGCACACCCGCACATTAGTAACATGCACACCAACACGCATGCACACTAACACATTAGTAACATGCACACCAACACACATGCACACCTGCACATTAGTAACATGCACACCAACACATGTGCACACTCACACATTGGTAACATGCACACCAACACACATGCACACCCGCACATTAGTAACATGCACACCAACACACATGCACACCCACACATTAGTAACATGCACACCAACACGCATGCACACCCGCACATTAGTAACATGCACACCAACACGCATGCACACCCGCACATTAGTAACATGCACACCAACACACATGCACACTCACACATTAGTAACATGCACACCAACACACATGCACACTCACACAGTAACATGCACACCAACACACATGCACACCCGCACATTAGTAACATGCACACCAACACATGTGCACACTCACACATTAGGTAACATGTATACTGTGATAGTCAATCCTGGGTGTCAACCTGACACACCTGGCACTAACTAGGATCAGCTGAAACCACCTGAAGAGATCCAGATAAACACATTTACAATACAAAGACCAGCCCTAGATCGGATCAGAACCTCCATAGATCTCATAGGAACCCCCAGTAAAAGGAACCAAGAACAGAAGAAGAGAGACTCCAGGAATCTTCAAGCCTTCGGCCACGTGGATGGGTGTGACATACTTGTCTCCAGTGCCGGCCAGCCAGCCATGCCGCTTCTGCCATGAGAGACTATATCTCCTCGCTGGAGCCACGAACTGAATAGATTTGCTTTTCTCCCTTATGTTATTTAATTTTGGGTGTTCTCTCACAGTAATAGTTAAGAGTAACGGTTACATACACAAACATCCATGCACATCACATATCATGTATTCGTGCACAATGCAGACTCACATTCCCACAGCATGTGTTCATAAACACATATTCACACATACATACTCACACGTCACATACACATGCATACATGTATATTCATATACCAAGTGTACATGCACATATACAAACATGGCCACAACATGTGCACATTCACATGTTACACATGTGCACATACAGGCATGTGCAATCACTAATACACCATTTGCCCATGTACACATATGACACTCACACAGCATGCACGTATATATAACACACATACATTCACACACCATGAACACATACACACAGTGTGCACATGCACATATGCAAACATGCACTCACCATGTGCAATGCATGCTCCAACACCATGTGACATGTACGCATACACACTTCCATATGTGCACAATGCGCTCATATATGCACATACATATGCTGCTCATTCACACACCATATACACACGCATACACACATGCTTACACCATGTGCACGTGCACACTTGTACCATGTGCACACACATACACTCACATGCACATATGCATATTGCACACCGTGTGCACATGCACATTCCATGCATACATGCGCACTCGCTGTACTGTGTGCAGAGTCAGAAGCAGGAGGTGGAGGAGCCAATAACAGTGGTTACGCCCCATTGTCTCATGACCCCAGGCACCCTCAGGATCAGAGCCCCTGTCCAAGCACCTGCTCTACAAAGAAAGACATTTGGGGCTGAGGAAGCGCCCTCCCGTGGGGTGTGTGTTCATGGTACCTCCTGAGTACATTTGGGGCTGAGGAAGCGCTCTGCATCTTGTCACGTGTTCATGGCAATTCCTATTTTAAGATGCTGTCTTGCTGTAGATACCGACTTACTGTTTTTATCATCATCATTACTGCTTTGACAGTAAAATACTAAAGACTGGAGAGTCTGCTGTGATAATGGACATGTTGAGTTAAGTCATGGAGAGTCAGAGAGACAGAAGTGCAAAAGAATCACTAGTCATGTTTTCCAGTTACAGTTCCATCGCTCTAGCCCACAGCTACAGAAGCGGATGGTGGCTGCCCGGGAAGGAGTAGGCGGGCGGCAGAGAGAATCAGTCCAGGGTGCTCCACGGTCAGAGCGTGCTCACTGTCCCCAGGGCCATGATGGTCCCACAGGGGCACACACTGTCAAATGGTAGCCTCGGAATGAGCACACTTACTGCACATGACCTTAAAGGAGCTCACTTTGGGAGCCGGGGAGTCCTCAGTCAATGCTCCGCACATGGCATGATAACATGGGTTCAGTTCCTGGGACCCTCATGAGAAACTGGGCTGTGTAATCCTAGTGCTGGGGAGCAGACAGGGCCCTGGAGCGGGCTGGCCAACCAGTCCAGCCTGCACTGGTGAGTGCCAAGTTTAGTGGAGACCGGTCTCACTAAAGGAAGACGGAGAGAAGCTGAGGAAGATGAATGTTGACCTCTGATCCCCAGGTATGTGCACACACGTGTTCCGGCACACACAAACACTGAGCACCCATGAGCACACATCCCACCTGTGAACACACACACAAACGAACACCACACACATGAACACATTACACATAAATACTACACACATGAGCATACATCACATACATGAACACCGACATCACACCCATGAATACACACATCACACACATGAACATACCATGCACACATAAACGTATTTCACGCAAACATGAATACATTTCACACACAAGCATGCTCACGTTTGCTTTTTAAAAACAGTACTTATCTCCTGGTCCTGAGTGGCCGAGTCGTCTGAGGTTGTGTCCCCCTCAGCGTCGTGTGTGCCCAAGACAACAGGATCCGCAGGTCTCAGGAAGACCTGGGTAGACATCACCATGTCTGCAGCCAGAAGCCATCTTGTTTTCGGGAAGAACTGGCTCTACTGACTCCAGGCTCCTAACAACTTGATCCTGACCCAAGTAAGGTGTCCCAAGGACGGAGGAGCTTGGAAGGTTCTGCACCACTAGAAGTGACCTATGATCTGGGAGGGTCTGGGCCAGCAGGGTGACCTGTGACCTGTGACCTGAGTCTGGACCAGCAGGGGCGACTTGTGACCTGGGCCACAGCCTGGTAACCAGCACCCCAACTCCTCAGCACGACAGACTCTGCCAGACCTTCTTTCAGCATGTGATGATAATCGCTGCCGTGACTTTGAGGACCACGAAGCCTCTGTGTTGGCTGCTGCGCTAGAACGCGCATGTGTCCTGCTGTCCAATGCATGTGTGTGTCCTGCTGTCCAATGCATGTATGTGTCCTGCTGTCCAATGCATGTGTGTGTCCTGCTGTCCAATGCATGTGTGTGTCCTGCTGTCCAATGCATGTGTGTGCATGTGTCCTGCTGTCCAATGCGTGTGTGTGTCCTGCTGTCCAATGCATGTGTGTGTCCTACTGTCCAATGCGTGTGTGTGTGTCCTGCTGTCCAATGCACATGTGCATGTGTGTCCTGACAGTAAGATGCCTAATCCAGGTGCCCTGCCCCCCACCAGCTGACTTATCCACTTCCAGATGCTTACCCACTTGCAGACGCCCCACTCTGACCAGTGTCTCTGCTGCTGCTCTGTGTGGGGTCTTCCGGCCCTCTTGGGAGCCTCCCTAAAGCTTTCGGAGCTGCCTTTCTGCCAGTCTGTCTGTTTTGCGTTGGGAAGGTGATGGCAAGCGTCAGAAACACTCTGACAGGAAGATCCGGCTGAACACGAGGCGCATGTCCCCGTGTGCCTCGAGCAGGCGGCGCGTGTCCCCGTGTGCCTCGAGCAGGAGACGCGTGTCCCCGTGTGCCTCGAGCAGGAGGTGCGTGTCCCCGTGTGCCTCGAGCAGGAGACGCGTGTCCCCGTGTGCCTCGAGCAGGCGGCGCGTGTCCCCGTGAGCCTCTTGACTCCAGGGCTCTGGTCACAGGGCCACAGAATACGGATGTCACCAGAGCATTCGCTGGTCCTCAGCATGGCCACACCCCACCATGTCTGTGGAGAGCTGCCCTTCAGACTGCCAGGGTGCCGCCCAGAGACAGGCAGCTGGGGATCCCTTGTGGCGCCCACTTTTTGTCTGGGAGGAGCTGGCTTGTTCCTAAGCACAGGACAAGCACAGACTCTCTGATCCAGGGGAGGGAGCTGGTGCCAGGCCTGTAAGGTCACAACGGGAATGGGCAGCTGTGGAGAACGTGTGACCCGGAGCCGGCCAGACTTGAGGGCTCTGCTCCAGCTGGGGCCTGGGGGGCTGGGGAGCGGAAGCAGCGAAGCTGCTTTCCCAGACGCGGGAGAGGAGATGTCTAAACTTGGAGCGCGGCGGCAACCTGGGTGCCTTCCAGGGCACCCAGCCATCCAGCGAGTTCCTGCCTGAGCAAACCTCCGCGGTGTTTCCTGCCAGGACGAGGCCGAGGAGGGGCCTCCGCATGGCCCTCTAGCTCTGGACCCCGCTCTGGGCCTTGCTCTGGGCCGGTGTTGCTCTTGGCGGCTCCCTGGTGATCCTGTTTGGGGCCTTGTGTACCTTCCGCCCGGTGCCTGTGGAGATGTGTCTGCCCGGCTGGCGCTGCTGTCCCTGCTTGGCAAACTGGCAATTGCTCTCCATGTGGCACGTTGCGGTCACCCCTCTTTCAGGCCTCATCTGCATCTTCCATGTGGTGTTGCTGGTAGCCATGTCCTTGGCGGTCTTCCTCTTCCACGGGCTCCCTCCCAGAGACCCTTGTTTGCAGGGCACACAGCGGCCCCACCTTACTGTCTCCAGGCGGATGTGTGGAGTCCATCGCCCCTCCTTGGCACCCCCACGGACACGCAGCACAGTGGACTTACAGGAGACAGCGGGACAAAGACCCGTTTCTGCCTCGATGGACTCAAGGCTTTGAAACCCCACAGAGACTTCACTCCAGTACCAACGGCAGAGCACACAGATAGGGGGTCGAGGGTCCTCTGAGCTCCTGACAATTGGACGCGGACGTCTTCGCATCAGAATACTGTGACTTCCAGCCACATTTAGAAAGAATCAGCCAGCTCGTGGGGCCATTGCATTGAGGACGGGTAATCAGGAGGCCCGAAGCGGCCCCGTCGTAGCATCTCTGGGAGTTGACAGCCCGCGGTGACCCCAAGTCACAGGAGAGTTCTGCCAGCCATTCCAAGAACCAATTCGACGTTGACACTCATCTAATTCATTATTTATGTAGCAAATTATCTTCCTCCACAGCAAGCAGAGGGCTTGCCAAATGGGCCTCCTCTGGGTCTTCCTGATTTTCTTTTCTTCTTGCGGGGGGCTGGGATGCAGCCAGCTGTGCAGAGAAGACCCCCAGGGTTGTCTGTGGGGGTCCAGCTCCCCTAGACCTTGCTGCCCCCCATGCCGCTTGCTTTGCATCCACCAGCAGCTTATTGACTGTGCAGTCCGTGCTGGGGGCTCAGCCGTCGGCCTCAGGAGCCCGCGCTGCCCCGTCACGTTGAAGCTACGGCTGCTCCACAAGCCCAGGCTGCATCTCCAGTATCGTTTGTGATTTAGGCTGAGTCAGAGCCAAGTGTGACCATGATACCTAGAGAGTCTTGGTGCGGAGCGTGTGCTCGGCCTTGGAGCGTGTGCACGGCCTTGGAGCTTGTGCACGGCCTTGGAGCGTGTGCACGGCCTTGGAGCGTGTGCACGGCCTTGGAGCGTGTGCACGGCCTTGGAGCGTGTGCTCGGCCTTGGAGCGTGTGCTCGGCCTTGGAGCGTGTGCTCGGCCTTGGAGCGTGTGCTCGGCCTTGGAGCGTGTGCTCGGCCTTGGTGCGTGCGGAGCGTGTGCACGGCCTTGGAGCGTGTGCACGGCCTTGGAGCGTGTGCTCGGCCTTGGAGCGTGTGCTCGGCCTTGGAGCGTGTGCACGGCCTTGGTGCGGAACACGTGGCTTCCAGGGGTGTGGCCTACTGAAGAGTGACAGGCTGTTTTGGCACTGAGGCTGGGTGGGAGAGGCTGTAGGATCTGCTCTGGGCATTTCCCTCGCCTGGGGGAGGGGCCGGCACTGCTGGCTTTAGTTAGCGGGGGGGGGGGGGGGGGCAGAGAGAAGAGGAGGAACGCACCTGTCGGGCCTTTCCGAGACTGAGAATCTGGTCACCATGGGAGGGCCATGTCCTGCGGTCTAAGGTCAGTCTGACCGGCTGGGCCGTCTTTGCACAGGTCCCGGGGCTGGGTCCAGGCCATCGGCTGCCTGTGCCGCTGGCTCTCCCTTCAGATGACCCGGCACCCTCTCCGCATAGAGCCCGCTCGCAGATCAGTGCTCGCAGCCTGCAGAGCAGGAGCAGAGGCCGAGGGGGGAGTGAGTCACCTGCCCGAGCCTCTGGGATGTAAGGGCCCCCCATGCCTTTCCGCTGAGGCCCAGGTGAGCCTCCCTTGGCAGGAGGGCTGCCCGGAGGGCTGCAATACAGTGTGGAGTGAATGCCCAGGTGGGGCTCAGTCAGTCCACTGGCATCTTCCCGCAGACTGAGAATGGAATGGGCCCCTCCTAAGTCACCCACAGGGAAGGCAGAAGTAGGGGTTCTGTTGGAGCTGCAGGCTGCGTCACTGGCTGGTTTGGACTTCGCGGTGTCGGGGGACGGCAGTGGCGCGTCTCTACAGACACGCATCTTGCGGCTGTACCAGTTCCGTGCAGTGTGGTGTGCGCTAGACACTTGGAGTATTTAAGGAAGGACGCTGCGTGTGAGCTGGTGACCTGCAGTTGGGGCACAGGAGGTCGAAAGCACCTGGGATGTGAGGTGTGGCACCAGTGCCCTGGGGGACCCTCCAGAGGGCTCCTTTGTGAGGCTCCCGCCATCAGCTCCACCAGCAGATGACCCTCACAGCTTGGGGGCCCCGGGCCGGCTCCTCCTGAGGCTGTGAGAGACACTGTCCTGACCCCGCTCAGCGCTTCCAGAAGCTTCGGTGTTCTTGGCCTTTGGACGGCACTTGCCCTACGGGCTTTGTGTGTAGTCTCAGGTCAGACTTGGGGTTAGGGATGGGGGTTGCCATCAAGACTCAGTTTAGGGACGCGCTTGGTTAGGGTTAGTTAAACACAGAGATAAAGCCAAGGGTAAGATAAGGTGAGGAATAAGCACTAGAATTTTGTTAGCATAATCCAGTGCAAGGGATAGGGATAGAGATAGGACTGGGATAGGTTAGGGTTGGATTTAGGTTTAGTGTCAGGGATGCAGTTGTGGTTGGGGCTGGAGTTGTGGTTATGGTTGGGATAGGGTTAGGGTTGGATTGGGGTTAGAGTTAGAGCTGGTCCCCCAGGAGCTAATCAGGATGATCCTCACCCATGTTGGAGGTCACAGGTCAACTTGAGCGTCAGTCCTTCAGGTGCCACGTGCCTTGGTCTTGTGAGACAGGGTCTCTCGCTGGAATCTGGGTTCCTGATTTGGTGAAACTGGCTTCAGGGATCCACCTTTCTCTGCAGCACTGGAGTTACAGGCGCCCACGCCCCCCCGCAAGCTGCAGTGGGTGCTGAGGTCCCACGGGTATGGCAGACCTGTGGGTGCTGAGGTCCCGCGGGTATGGCAGACCTGTGGGTGCTGAGGTCCCGTGGGTATGGCAGACCTGTGGGTGCTGAGGTCCCCGCGGGTTGTGTTTGCTTAGGGCCTGGTCACCACTTGTGCGACAGACACCCTAGGTCCTGAGCCACAGCACAGGCTGGAGGCCAGGACCCCAGCACCTTCCAGGGGACACACTCCAGCCCAGGAAAGCGAGCAGGGCATACAAGCAGGGCGTACCCTCCTCAGGGACAACAGAGGGGTCACCAGATAGCCCCCCTTCCCTCTCCTGGGCTGCGTGTCATGTCCAGGCCATAACCCTCCCGAAAGAAGAACACAAACCTGCAGGATTTTTCACAGATGACTTTTAGTCTAAAGTCACGGCCCGGGCTTCTGTGTTTCTCTTTGGAGTAGAGACTTGTGTCCCAGGACTTCGAAGGGGAGGATTTTGGTGACGTGTTGCAACTGAACACTCATGCAGACATCTGAAATGCACTGAAGCCCAAGCCTTTCAGGTGGTGACTCTACTGGTAGGAAGGCTCATGTCACGTGCTTTATTTCAGATAGTATTTACAAAAGCATTGCACGAAACTACCTTCAGCCCATGTGTGGAAGGTACTTGAAAAATTAGATGACTTTTGGATTTAGATGTGGGTCTCACCCCAACTCAGCACATGTGGCTCATCACACAAAACTTCAGAGTCTGAAGGAATCTGGAATCCACACTTCTGGTTTAAAGCATTTCGGATGTGGCTCTCAGCTTGTCGGAGGCCCGCGAGGTTTCTGTTTTGGACCTGTCCTGGGATGTTTGTGTGTCTGCAAGAGAAAAGCAGGTAGCTGTTTCCCTGGTCAGCAGAGCCCCTGTGGTCAGCGCTTGAGGAAGGCTGCCAGTTACAGGGGCTGTTTTCTGATGTTTCTAGAAATACCCAATTTACGGCTGAGTGGTCAGTGCTGGAGAGTCTCTTATAAATGACGGGTTGGTCAGAGAAGAGCTGGTCCATCCTGGTCTCTGGTCCACAGAGAGAGTGCTTCTCATCCCAGACAGATGTATTCCAGCTCATTGGCTGAGCTACACATTCTCAAGTTGTCACCGGGCACAGTGCGCTTGGATGAATGCTTCGCAAGAGTTAAAAGCAGTTGACTTTCTCTGTAATGCCCAGAGTCCCCTTAGAGGTTCCGGGGGATGGGGCAGGGGTGCAGTCAGAGAGTATTTGAGGAGTGCCTCACGGAGGACCCCGAAGCTGCTCGGTCCCCACACGCCTTTCAGTGGGAGTTGACTCTCATGAGAGGAAAGATCGGAGAGACTCAGGAGGGGCCATAGGACCACGTACGTGTTAGGGGCCTGTGGCTCTGGCTTCACCTCACCGTGGAGAGCTCCCTGAGGGCAAAGGGCATGAGAAGGGACTGGGGTGCCAAACTTCTGTCCCTCCACTGTGGAGGTGGAGTCCCCGTTGGCGTCCTGGGTTCCTGGCTCAGGACGGCCTCGGAGTCCGTCTCTCCTGACATTGGCTGTGTGGCCGAAAGCCAGAGGCCGGGCGAGCAGCCCCCAGTCGGTCTCCTCAACCTTCCCACGGAGCACGGGAATGCAGTGCACGTGGACACTCTCGCTTGCAGCCAGTGCCAGGATGGGCATGAGGCCAGGGGACAAGATGTGACCGAAGGCAACGTTGTAAGAGAAAGACGCGTGGCTGTCAGCCACCACCCCAGCGCGCAGAGCGTGACCGTATGTGAAGTACAGTCTGTGCAAGCGCAGTCAGCCAAGGTGGGGGAGGGTGTCCTGGAGGGCCACGGCCCCATCCAGTCAAGTGTGGGCAGAAGAGAGGGGAGTGCAGAGGATGGTGAGGCCACACGATGGGGGTGTATTAGTCGGGTTCTCTGAAGAAACAGAATCTATAGAATGTAATATGTGTATATATATAAGCAAGTTCATTAAGAAACAACTCAGTAAAAATAGTGTCCTTCAAGGTAGCCGCCCGCAGCAGCCTCCTTCCTGGCTGGAATGTTCCACAAAGTCCAAAGATCCCGAGAGGGTCTCAGGCCTTCGCTTCTCCGGAGGGTGGAAGACGCTGGGTTCCGACGTGGGTGAAGAACAGCTGGGCTCCGACGTCGGCGATGAACAGCAAGCAGCAGCAAGGCCCAGAGACCAGGCTCCAAAGGCAGCAGGAACAGCAACAACGAGGTGGAAAAGGTGAAGCTGCAAGTCAGCCAAGGACGGAGGCAGCAGCAGCAGCCACAAAGAAGCCACGACGCTCCAAGGAGAACAACGTGCACGCAGAGTGGACTCCACAGCAAGTCGACACTGGATCAGGGAAGAGCAAGTCCCTCCTCCTCGCACCGCCTATTATCCGGTCCACCACTGGAAAGTTCCACCCACTGTGGGCTGGGTTCTCCACAGCAATCAGTCAAGTACCTGCAGGCTTGTTCAGGGCCCGTTCCAACCCTGAACCTTCCACGGCTGCCCCAAACAGTCTGCAGCTGTCAAGTTGACATAGAAATGCAACCCTAACAGGGGGCCACAGAGACTCCCAGCCCCTCAGGAGCAGGGGTCCTTCACAGTTGGCGGCATCCGTCCAAAGACAGCGCCAGCCTGCAGGTAGAACGATGATTCCTGTTGTGACTAAGTAAGAAATCAAACCGCACACAGACCGGATGGTGTGAGCAGAATGGCTGTGTGGGCAGACTGAATGGTGTGGGCAGACCGGCTGTGTGGGCAGACGGGATGTGTGGGCAGACCGGCTGTGTGGGCAGACTGAATGGTGTGGGCAGACCGGAAGGTGTTGTCAGACATCAACAAAGAAAATCCTCCTAGTCAGGGCACAAAAATGACTAAAATCATGCTGAATGATTTTAAATATTTTTAATAGTGTGTGTGTGTGTGTGTGTGTGTGTGTGTGTGTGTGTGTGCACGCACAAGCACGTGTATCCCAGGATAGCGTTAAGCTCGTAGCAATGCTCCTGTCTCAGCCTCTGAAACTGGGGCTGAGCTATGAATCCCCTGGTCTTCACACTCTCACAGCAGGCTTGACGCTGACCCTTCTCCACTGGAACCTTGGCGCCAAGGCAGGAATCTGGGGTGTCTGTGCAGAAGGTGGGCTCCCCACGGTCTGTACGTGAAGGACAGGTGCAGCAGCTGGCCGAGGGCTGCTGCCCTGGCCTTGACGGGATGTGCTTTTTATAGTACCAGGGGCCCCAGGCTGTGCAGCGGGGTGAGAATAACACGGCCGGGAGCAGCACCCGTCTGGACGGGGCTACTCGGTGGTGCGGGTGTTAACAAGTTATCTGAGAGCTAAAAGGTCCACTGCCCGGCTGGGCGCGATTACAGCACTGTCTGGCCATCCGGCCCTCGCGGGAAGGAAACTGTCTGCAGGCTGCGTGTGGAGTGCGGCCCCCTGCTCCTTCTAGGGCTCACCGACCCGGCCGGCTTTAACCGCCCAGAAGCCGTGTCCTCGTCGAGATTTTGTTTAGCGTGACAAGCGCACACAGCACCCTTCGGAGCTGAAACTGAGGGTTCTCCTCAGCGTAGGTGGACTCCACTCACTGGGGCTTTTCTTTTCCCTTTTATTTATCTAGTTTATTTTTTCTAGCTTTACAAGCGTATTGAGCATTCACCCCAGCTTCCCTCCCTCCCCTCCTCTTCTTTCCCTTCCCTTTTCTCTCCCATTCAGTCACACCTGCCTGTGTGCTTCTATGGACTTCAGGGTTTGCTCTGGCTTGTCTACTCCTGTGGGGGCTCAGGCCTCGATTATATAACAAGTTACCTCTCTTCAGGGCACCCCACTGATGTGTGCATTTCTCTCACTCATCCAGCTTTACAGCCAAAGGTTTCCATGGTGAGTTCCCATTCTGTGGATATAATAGCAGCTGCCTCAGAGCAGTTTGATGTACTGTCTTCCTACCTATGGGTTTATTGGCTGTCTTCCCTATTGATCTATTTCATTCCTTTTTTTAGGTTCTTGTTCTAGATTACAATAACAGGGATGGGTCCTTCTGACAGGTGGGTCTTGAGTTCAATTAGAAAGCTGTTGGTTGTCTCCTTGGTGCTCAGGCCACTATTACACTGGTGGTCACCTGTTGCCATGGTGATTTATAATGCAACTTACAGGTCTCATGCCGTTGATGGCACTTTCGTTACTTCTCTCTCCCAGCAGCTTCTATAGCATCCCTTGGTACTGCCTAAGCGATCCAGCAAGGAGAAAGTTCTCAGACCAGTTCCAGTTGACACGTGCTGGCCTTGCTCTGTGATCCATTTGTGTTGCAGCTTCAGTAACAGGGTCTTGCTGACAGTTTTTGCAGAGCAACCAAAAGCCTCCTTTTGACATTCAAAACTTGCCTTCTTTTTCCTTGTTTGGAATTTTTTCATTCCAAGATAAGAAAAGCGCTCCAGGAGCCAACAGCAGATGAACTTGAGAGTTTTGTCACTTGGTTTTTATTCTCTTCATTTTGAAGTTGGTTCTCTTTGGCTTCTGATGTCCAGGTCACAACAGACCCAGGCGATGAGTAAACTCATGCTGGGTGACACGGGAGAGGGAGCACGGGTTGCCTGCATCGGACTGCTTCATCTGGAGGGTTTGAAGCATTGAATAGGTTGTGGAAGACAAATAAGACGAATTCCCTTGCCCAATAACGGATGTTTACAATGTCCAGGATTAAATTGGCAAATTGTTTCAATTACAAGTTTGAATTAGTTACTTTTTCCAGGAGCAGAATACCCCACGAAAGGAACTTGAAAGAGAGTTCATTACTGCTCAGGGCTTAAGGGCGGCAGCATGGTGGGGACAGTGCAGCGGGTCCGGCGTGGTGGGTCCGGCGCAGCGGGTCCGGCATGGTGGCTGGCGCCCAGGCTCCTGGTCCCGTGGCAGCAGCAGTCAGGATGCAGAGAGCTGGATGCTGGTCCTCAGCTCGTTTTCTCCTTTGGATTTAGCTGGGATCTCAGCACAGGAGAGGCCCTGCCCACACTCCAGGGAGGTCTTCCCACCTCCACCGCCCGCCTGGACAGCACCCTCACAGACACCCAGAGGTCCCACCTCCACCAGCCCGCCTGGGCAGCACCCTCACAGACACCCAGAGGTCCCAGCCCGCCTGGGCAGCACCCTCACAGACACCCAGAGGTCCCAGCCCGCCTGGGCAGCACCCTCACAGACACCCAGAGGTCTCAGCCCGCCTGGGGCAGCACCCTCACAGACACCCAGAGGTCCCAGCCCGCCTGGACAGCACCCTCACAGACACCCAGAGGTTTGTATCCCAGGAGATTCTAGATGTTGGCGAGTTGCCCATCGAGCTGGATGTAGTCAAGCTACACCTTTCTGCTATTCTGGTGAAGTTGCCCCAGGGACTCGGTGGGGCCTAAAGCATGGTACTGACCCCCCACGGCCAGCTCCCCGAGGCGGTGGATGGCAGGACTGTCCAACGACTCACGCAGAGCCTGTCTGCTCACGTGCCCGTAGATCCGCTGAGCTCAGGTCAGAGCCGAGTTGGTGCCAGGCACACACAGCTTCCCTCCCTGGGGAGAGCAAGACGGCGTCCTGTTGCTGCCACAGCAGAGGTCGCAGGAGTACCTGGGAAGGGTGGAGCCCACCAGCCACTGCCGGGAGAAGGTGCAGAAAGGTGGTCCAGGAACAGGCAGCCTGGGCCCCTCCTCAGGGCAAAGAGGGTAAGCGGCTCACCCTCCACACAGGCTGTCTGGGGTGGAGACCACCTGAAACAGGATGGAGCTCACCAGGGACAAAAGCCTTTAGTGGCCAGGGAGGTGGCTCAGTGAACACAAGAGCTGCCATCAAGGTCTGCTGACCCCAGGTTAATTCCTGGAGCCCACATATCAGTAGGTGGAGAGAAAGGATTCCACACGCAGGTAGATGGAAAGAAGGTGGATGGAGAGCAAAGATTCCACATGCAGGTAGGTGGAGAGAAAGGATTCCACACGCAGTTAGGTGGAGAGAAAGAAGGTAGATGGAGAGCAAAGATTCCACATGCAGGTAGATGGAGAGAAAGGATTCCACACGCAGGTAGGTGGAGAGAAAGAAGGTGGATGGAGAGAAAGGATTTCACACGCAGGTAGATGGAGAGAAAGGATTCCATGAGTTGTTTTCTGACCTCCACATGCCATAGCAGAGGCAGTTCACACTCACCCACCCATCACACACACTCACCCATTCATCACACACATTCATCCATGTATCATGCACACACTGACCCATGTTTCACGTACACACCCACACATCATGCACACACAGTCACCCACACATCATGCACACACAGTCACCTATACATCATGCACACACAGTCGCCTACACATCATGCACACACAATCACCTATACATCATGAACACACAGTCACCTATACATCATGCACAATCACCTACACATCATGCACACAGTCACCTACACATCATGCACACACAGTCACCTACACATCATGCACACACAGTCACCCACACATCATGCACACACAGTCACCCACACATCATGCACACACAGTCACCCACACATCATGCACACACAGTCACCTATACATCATGCACACACAGTCACCTATACATCATGCACACATAGTCACCTATACATCATGCACACACAGTCACCTATACATCATGCACACACAGTCACCTATACATCATGCACACATAGTCACCTATACATCATGCACACACAGTCACCCACACATCATGCACACACAGTCACCTATACATCATGCACACACAGTCACCTATACATCATGCACACACAGTCACCTATACATCATGCACACACAGTCACCCACACATCATGCACAGTCACCTATACATCATGCACACACAGTCACCTACACATCATGCGCACACAGTCACCCACACATCATGCACACACAGTCACCTACACATCATGCACACACAGTCACCTACACATCATGCACACACAGTCACCCACACATCATGCACACACAGTCACCTACACATCATGCACACACAGTCACCTACACATCATGCACACACAGTCACCCACACATCATGCACACACAGTCACCCACACATCATGCACACACAGTCACCTACACATCATGCACACACAGTCACCTACACATCATGCACACACAGTCACCCACACATCATGCACACACAGTCACCCACACATCATGCACACACAGTCACCTACACATCATGCACACACAGTCACCTATACATCATGCACACACAGTCACCTTTATAGTCACCTATACATCATGCACAGTCACCTATACATCATGCACAGTCACCTACACATCATGCACACACAGTCACCTACACATCATGCGCACACAGTCACCTATACATCATGCACACACAGTCACCTATACATCATGCACACATAGTCACCTATACATCATGCACACACAGTCACCCACACATCATGCACACAGTCACCTACACATCATGCACACACAGTCACCCACACATCATGCACACACAGTCACCCACACATCATGCACAGTCACCCACACATCATGCACACACAGTCACCCACACATCATGCACACACAGTCACCCACACATCATGCACACACAGTCACCTACACATCATGCACACACAGTCGCCTATACATCATGCACACACAGTCACCTTTATAGTCACCTATACATCATGCACAGTCACCTACACATCATGCACACACAGTCACCTACACATCATGCACACAGTCACCCACACATCATGCACACACCGTCACCCACACATCATGCACACACAGTCACCCGCACATCATGCACACACCGTCACCCACACATCATGCACAGTCACCTATACATCATGCACACACAGTCACCTACACATCATGCACACACAGTCACCCACACATCATGCACACACAGTCACCCACAAATCATGCACACACAGTCACCCACACATCATGCACACACAGTCACCCACACATCATGCACACAGTCACCCACACATCATGCACACACAGTCACCCACACATCATGCACACACAGTCACCCACACATCATGCACACACAGTCACCCACACATCATGCACACACAGTCACCTTTATAGTCACCTATACATCATGCACAGTCACCTATACATCATGCACAGTCACCTACACATCATGCACACACAGTCACCTACACATCATGCGCACAGTCACCTACACATCATGCACACACAGTCACCCACACATCATGTACACACAGTCACCTACACATCATGCACACAGTTACCCACACATCATGTACACACAGTCGCCCACACATCATGCACAGAGTCACCCACACATCATGAACACACAGTCACCCACACATCATGCACACACAGTCACCTACACATCATGCACACACAGTCACCTATATATCATGCACACACAGTCACCCACACATCATGCACACACAGTCACCTACACATCATGCACACACAGTCACCTATATATCATGCACACACAGTCACCTATACATCATGCCCACATAATAAACAAACGAATGGATAAATGAACGAATGAAAAGCCTGTTGTGAGATTTAGCCTACTGAGGGAGAAAAACCAGATAGGCATGTCCTGGCCCATCTTGGCTGCTACCATAGTTCACACATGTTGCCCCACATACGTGTGAACATGCATATACCCCATTCCCAGCTCTGTGTGAGATGGTCAAAACCAGACACACTAGGCTCATGTCTGTCTTCCCACCTCTTCTCACCGACACTGGTAGACACTGTGGTGGGCCCACCTGTGTCGTGTGACACCAGGCTATGCTAGGTTCTTCCTGCCAGTGTAAGTCTGCCCACCTCCCATGATTCCCTGACATTTCCCCCACCTTGGCCTTCCAGTGGCCTCAGTGCTGTGTCCGCATGTCTCCTGCCTTTGTCTTCTTGTGTCTTGAGAGTTTCAGTCTTGTTCACACAGTACTGCACCTGAGGACCAAGCCCATTCTTGTCCAATACATGATGTGTGACAGGTCCTCTGGCACCAAGAGTGTGTGATCATGGGTGTATTCAGGGCTACCTGAGTGTCTCTTGCCCATGGATTCCTAGCAGAACAGCTTGGATGGCTAGATAGTCAGGGTACTTCTTGTATAGCTGAGCATCATGGGAATGATGGTCCCAGAGCAGATGCATATAGACTTCAGTGTGTGGGGGGTGGCTCTGTGGACACTCACATCTTGGTAGCTTTCCAACAGGGAGCCTCCGATGCGCTGGTCATAACACCAAGGCCTTCCCATGGGCTGGTCATAACACTGAGGCCTTCCCATGCGCTGGTCCCATAATGCCAAGGCCTTCCCATGCGCTGGTCATAATGCCAAGGCGGCTGTGGTTTCTCACCAAGCCCCGGGAGTCATGGCGAATGACTTCATCCACATGGGTTTGGCTACAGTGAGATGCTAGGCTGGCCACGAGTCGAAGGAGGAGAAATGGGGGCAGCTCCAGGTAGAACTGGGGTCACCATATGCGCTGTTAGCTGACTTTGGTTGGCCTGTTTCTCCATCATATGCTATTCCCTGCCTCCCAGGGCCAGAGCAACCTGCTGCTATGGCCCAGAGTTGCAGCTGAGTTCCCAGCAGCCAAGGAGCAGGCGCGGGGTTTTGTGTGCTGATTGGACACAGCACCATTTCCTTATTGGATTCTAGGTTCTAGGGGTGGGGGGCGGTGGGGGGAGCTCGCTCGCCTTCATCCCCTGGACACAGCATCTCAGCAAGTTGCTGAGTTCTCGGCACTGACGCGCTTCACTCATCTTCCACACAGTCGCCCTCCTCCTCCTCCCAGCACACCCACAGCCCTTTCCTCCAGCGTCCGCGTGTGCCCCAAGACGATACCATGCTCTGACTCGATATGTAACCAAAGAGTGATTCCAGCAGGCTGTGTGTTCCCATTTTTGCGGTGTGGAGTCTTCTGACCCCACCTTGACATCCCTCTTCTGCTGTGCTGGACTGTGGTGGGGAAGAGGGCTCAGGTGCCTCTGGGCAGGAGGAAATCCTGGCCTGTTCTGGGAGGCCAGGGTCTCTGTCCATCCAACTGTACAACCTGAGGTGTGGGGTCCCAGAGAACTCAGCGTCACTGCCGGCAGATGCTGCATGCGTGCATGCTCCCATGCCCCCTCACCTGTAGGCAGACGCTGCATGCATGCATGCTCTCATGCCCTCTCACCTGCAGGTAGATGCTGCATGCATGCTCCCATGCCCCCTCACCTGCTGACAGACGCTGCATGCATGCTCCCATGCCCCTCACCTGCAAGTAGATGCTGCATGCATTCTCCCATGCCCCCTCACCTGTAGGCAGATGCTGCATGCATGCTCTCATGCCCTCTCACCCACCAGCAGATGCTGCACACTTGCTCCCATGCCCCCTCACCTGCTGGCTGATGCTGCATGCATGCTCCCATGCCCCCTCACCTGCAGGTAGATGCATGCATGCTCCCATGCCCCTCACCTGCAGGCTGATGCTGCATGCATGCTCCCATGCCCCTCACCTGCAGGCTGATGCTGCATGCATGCTCCCATGCCCTCTCACCTGTAGGCAGACGCTGCATGCATGCTCCCATGCCCCCTCACCTGCCGACAGACACTGCATGCATGCTCCCATGCCCCCTCATCTGTAGGCAGATGCTGCATGCATCCTCCCATGCCCCTCACCTGCAGGCAGATGCTGCATGTGTGCATGCTCCCACGCCCCCTCACCTGCTGGCAGATGCTGCATGCACACATGCTCTCATGCCCTCTCACCTGCAGGTAGATGCTGCATGCATGCATGCTCTCATGCCCCTCACCTGCAGGCAGATGCTGCATGCATGCTCTCATGCCCCTCACCTGCAGGCAGATGCTGCACACTTTCTCCCATGCCCCCTCACCTGCTGGCTGATGCTGCATGCATGCTCCCATGCCCCCTCACCTGCAGGTAGATGCATGCATGCTCCCATGCCCCCTCACCTGCAGGCTGATGCTGCATGCATGCTCCCATGCCCCTCACCTGCAGGCTGATGCTGCATGCATGCTCCCATGCCCCCTCACCTGCCAGCAGATGCTGCACACATGCTCCCATGCCCTCTCACCCACCAGCAGATGCTGCACACTTGCTCCCATGCCCCTCACCTGCCAGCAGATGCTGCATGCATGCTCCCACGCCCGGGACTCACAGGAGCCTGCTAGGCTGCACCTCCATCTCTGTACCAGCATGTACTGAAGGCAGATCAAGGTTTGCAATGCGAGTTGCCCCCACAGAATCTTTAGTTGTTTGGGAAGGTCATGACCCCTTTAGGAGGTAGAGCCTTACTGGATGGAGGAAGGCCGTCACAGGGGGTGAGCCTTGAGGTTTGTTAGGCCCCCCATTTCAGAAAGTAATTCTGCTCTTGTAGTTTGCAGCTTGCAGCAGCTCTTGGCCTCCACGATGGATGAGATTTAGGTCGCTCCAGCTTCTACCGTTAGCCATGCCTTTTCTGCCATAGTACACTGTATCTCCCCTGGGGAAATATAAGCTGAATAAATCTCCCTTAAGTTGTTTGAGCCTGAGTATGTCTCATAGCATCAGAAAAGAGTAACCAGCATGCAGACATGCTGGGAACGCTGCACAGGGCCCTGTGTTAAAACCTTCGAACAACCACCACGTCACCTCCACCAATAATCCCATAGAATACACTGTGCGTTCACTTCTGCTATGTGAGGACGTTTCTTGGTGTGTGCATGCTCCTTGGTGCATTCATTTTTCTAGTGTTTTCATCATATTTTCAATATTTCTAACATTGAAAACTTTAGAGTACATGAATCTCTCTTTCTCCCTGCCATGTTCTGGAGTTTTCCTTTCATTCACTAATGGCGGCAACTTCTCTGAGATAGCTGGGCTGCAAGGATACGTGGAGAATGCACAGTCCTTCCATGGACAGCCGGGTGTGAGATGCCATCAAATGCTGTGGCTCTAGCCGTCTTAAGGCTTGAACTTGGCATTGCCTTTAGATTACACCGTGGCTGCGCCTGAACCCAGTGTAAAGTCCATCGATATGAACGTGCCCCTCCTGCTCCACGGGCCGCCTCATGCAGGCCAGCGCTGGCTGGTTTGCTTCACCCTCCGCTGTTAAGAACTGACACTGAGATGCACCCTATCACAATGGAATGTGGATTAATCCTGCTCTCGTAGCCGTAACCGATGATGCAGCAGCACATGTAATGCATGTCTGTGACCAGCAACATATGCACGCCTCCAGCTTCTCTCTTACATGTGCACAAGTGCTTCTGCTAGACTTTGAGACTTGAATAAGTGTTGTATGTTTCCACACTGAAGAAAAGAACTAAATACATTTACCTTGTGCCTAGAAAGTTATAAAACCAAAATGTAGGTCAAACAAATGACAAACAAACACCCCACAAACCAGGAGAAGGCTAGCAGGTCACCGAAAGTCACAGGGAGCTGTCTTTCATTTGCTAATGGGAGGGGGGAGGGGGGTCTATGGGGGGAGGAGAGGGAGGAGCCCACCAGTTCCTGATGCCTTCTGCACTGGAAGGTTCTGCCGCCTGTGGAGCTGCGGAGTCCATATTCTGCTTTTAGCGCATTTCCTGATGAAGCTTCATCTAAAGGAACGAACAGCCATAGCTATTCAGACCACATGTCGTGTGGTTCTGGAGACCGTGACAAGCCATCTCGCTCTAGCCAGTCCTGTGGCTCTTTCTCAATGAGGGTTGTGCTCTGAGCCACACTGCAGGCCACCGCCATCTTTTTGTGATACCCAGGGCTGCAGCGCAGGCAACTCACATTCTACACACAGCTTCCCCAGGCGGCTCCAGACAGTGCAGACGCATGGGCATGACCTACTCATAAAAGCTCAGTGGTGGTCAGTCTGAACTCCTTGTCCTCCCGTAAACATGTCTGTAGGTTAGATGCACTTTAAAAAGATGTATTCATTGAGAAGAACAAAAAAGAGCCATTAAGTAGAAAAAAATGGTGCAAATAATATCCACCCGAACTTGAAAACCACCCCTTTCTCAATTTTAGGTTTTCAAGAGGCTAAGTTTGAAAGTAGCTTAAATGCTGGATTTAGCAGTAAGTGGAGAATGTTGCAATGCCCAAGAAGAGAGGCTTTCTCAGGGTCTCCTGGCAGACTGTCCAGATGTTCTTCAGACACTGTGGCGAGGTGTGACTGTTGGGGCCACCCCCTCCCTACTCCCCGGAACCCCAAGTGCTCAGCGTGCAGCGCGGTGGTCACCTTCGCTCTCTGGCACCTGCCCTGCAGGTGAGTGGAGAAGGGACCCGCCGGCGCAGCCCTGAGCGCCCACCTCCCGCACGTGCAGTGCGGGTCCCGAGCCAACAGGTGGCACAAACGCATTTGACTTGCACATCTGCGGCTGCCCGCGACGCAGCTGCCGCCACCGCCGCGCCCGTGGCTTCCAGCACCCCGGTCCAGCGGGTGCAGGCGCTGCGATTCCCTCTGTGCGGTGGGTCCGCCGGATCCGTGGGGTCCGCGGGATCCGTGGGGTCCAGTGGGGTCTCGGTCCTGGCGCCGCAAAGGACCCAGCAGCGCGCCCTCTGCTGGCCTCCCGAGGACTCGCCGGCTACCGTGCGCGCAGTGGTCCCAGGCCTGCTGCAGAACGTTCTGGGCGGCGAGCAGCTGTTCTGGGGTCGACAGGAGTCGGGACTGGGCAGGACCGGGAGGGTCCAGGCAGGGCTCGAACAGAGCAGGACGGGGCCGCAGAGGGTCTGTGCACGGCTTGGACCCCGATTGGCGCCAGGCGCTTCTGGAGCCAGTGTCTGCAGCAGGAGGCCCCTCCTGAGCCGGCAGCATTGGAGCAGCGACCCCCGCCGCCTCCGTCCATTTCTTGTGGGAGGCTTCGGGGGTGGGGGTTGGGAGACGTCACTCAGCTAGGGACGAAGGCCTGTCAGGTTCCAACTGGCTGGACAGGAGCCCGCTTGAACTTGTTTTCAATGTGTCAAATCACAGAGGCACCTCCCGCCCAGGGTGTGAGGGTCGGGGCCGCTGCCGGCGCAGGCGGCCGTGCAGGGACCGTCCCCACTGGCAGAGTGACAAGCCTGTTTCCACGCCAGGCAGCGGCCGGGGGCTCCTGATCCCCCCGCAGTTTGTCGTCAGGACCCTCTGCTAAGCTCCACAGCCACCTTTACCACCTGGCCACCTGCCGCTCCTGCCGCCCCTTCTCAGCCCTTCCCTGTAGGCCCCCTTTTCTCCGAGTCACCCGGAAAAGGAGTGTCCCTCGAATCCATGGCATCCACGGGCGGGGCACACAGCAGACCTGTCAGTTTTGTCTGTCACCCGTAGCGAGCCTTGGCTGTGTCTCCCGTGGAGCTCTGGCATTGCCTGCTCTGTTGGACAGACCGAGGGACGAGGGAGCTGCTTTTCCAGGACCTGCTGGTTCACCCCTGGTCGGAGTGGGTCGGTACTGCCGCGGGCAGGCTGGCAGGCAGGCAGGCACCACTTCCTCCCTGAAGAAGGGACTCCGTGGCTTTGTCCCAGCGGAAGGGGGGCGCCAGGTGTGGAGACCCCTGGGGTACCTAGGGCTTAGAGACTGAAGCCCTGTCCAGCACCAGCCCAGTGCTGGGCACTGCGGCCAGGTGGCAGGTCCGGGCAGACCCCTGGCAGGTGGTCTGCTTGTGGGAGTGGAGATGCAGCTGTTGTGTGACAGCAGGTCTCTGCTAGGCGTCTATGAAACTGTCAGAAGTGAATGAAAACTGTAGATTTCATTTTTACAAATACTGTTAATGCTTTTTAAATGTTTTAACCTCACACTTCTAGATATGAAAAGAATTGAGTGAGTGGAGTCCAGGGAGGACCAAACAAGGGATCTGAAATGTATCCTTGTTCCCAGACTGTGGGCTGAGTTCAAGGTCTATGGCGGCGGCGCGGTTAAGTGGCCGTCTGCGGGGTGACGGATGCCTTGGCTTGTGGATGGGAATGCACGAGGTGACATTTTAAGAAGTCACAACTCGCTCATTTCAGACGGGAGAACGAGCCCAAGCCTTGTGGCTCCTGGTGGCAGCTAGTCCAGATTGAGGTCTGACTTTGAGGCAGCCGTGACCTTTTAAAAGTCCCTGCAAAGTGCGAGGTGCGACGCCTGGGAAAGCAGCCGGACCATTTCCTCTAATTGTCCCCGTTATGAAAGCGTCTGAGGATGGGACATTAATTGCCAATTATTTTTGTAGAAATGTGCAAGAGAAACATGAAAGCAAACAGAAGGCGTGTGGATGGTCCGAGCAGAGGCAAACCTCAGAACCAGTGCCCGTCAGGGAGGCCGGGGGGGGGGCAGTGACCAAGTCACGCGTGTTGGTCAAAACAAAACAACAAAAAGCATGCCAAACCCAGTGCCTGGCTTCACGGGCAAAGCCCACATTGAAAAGCAAAACTGGATATGCCAGTTTCACCCGTCAAATGCACGCGCGTTTGGCCTCACGGCAGGCCAGCCGGTGGTGTGGGGAGCAGCTCGGGTGGGTGCTGGGCATGTGGGCTGGCGGTCGTGTGGGGAGTGGTCCTGTGTGGAAAGGACCTCGGAAGTCACACTTCTGCAGCCTACTGGCCACGTATCTGAACTGGCAGCCGAGCAGGGGCATCCCAGCCAAGAGCTGCTGGTTGTGCGGGGGGTGGGGGTGGGGGTGGGGGACACGGCTCAGACTGCGAAGTGCTTTCCTCACAAGACGAAGACCCGACTCCAGTAGAGAAGCTTGGTCTGCGCTGGAGGGGCTCAGGCTGCGAAGTGCCTGCCTGGGACCTGACCTCAGTCCCCGGACCCCACATTTCAAAGCAACTGGGTATATGGCAAGTGTTTTTTTTAATTATTATTATTTCTGCTCATACAAACTTAACAGGTACACCGGTCTGCTCCCTCCCTCCACCCCCGCCGGACCCCCTGTGCCCCCTCCCCTCCCCCCTCCCTCTCTACCCCCAGTGCCTCCCCTCCCAATCCCCGAAGCATCCTTTAATGTGCATGCCAAATTCTCCTCTGGGTCCTTCTCTCCCATGAGGTGCAAGGACCCAGGGGCATTTCCCAGAATCCTTTCCTGTGTTCCCTTAAGCTTAGGAACACTACTGTGACTGTCAGTCCCTAGCCTCCAAGGATCCTAGTGCCTTTAGTCCATGCTAGACTTTGTGGGGTCAATAATGTGTTGGACATAGTGCAGGTCATGCAAAGTCCTATTATGATTGCTTTGGCCCTAACTTGTGTGGAGTATCTTGCATATCATTGCTCCCCCCATCCTTGTGCTCTTACAATCTTAACACCCTCTCTTCCGCAAACTTCCCTGAGCTTCAGGATGGGGAGAGATTAGGCTGCCTATTTCCACTTGGTTGATGTAGAGTCTCTGATGTCCTCAATTATGGTTTGTGGATTTTATTTTCGGTTTAATGGCAAGTGTTTGTAACCCCACCACAGACAGGCAAAGCCAGGTGGGTCCTTGGGGTTCACTGACCAGCCAGCCTAGCCTAGTAAGTGACCCTCAAACAAACAAGGCAAACCGTGCCCAAAGAGCGATGCCCAAGTGGACCTCTGGCCTCTGCATTCATGCACATGTGCACCCTCAAACGTGTGCACGCCACAAGAACATGCACACGTGTCTCTCTCTCTCTCTCTCTCTCTCTCACACACACACACACTTTAACAAAACAGAACACGGTCTTAGCTGTGCCAGTCCCACGCTTGGCCCCAGCACAGCAAACAAACAAAAAGAATCCCGCATGCAGCGATGTTAAATAAGAAAAGCAAAGTGGAAAATACTGTGAAAGCATGTGAGAATTTATGACTCCTATACACAAATGTACTTGTGTGCGCTTGCACATTTACGCATCAATCACATCCATCTTTCAAACAGCTGCCTGTCAATGGTGCGTGTGCAGCGGCTGCGAGGAAGGCGGGGCAGCGCGTTAGTGCAGCGGCTGCGGAGGACGGCGGGGCAGCGTGTTAATGCAGCGGCTGCGGAGGACGGCGGGGCAGCGCGTTAGTGCAGCAGCCCGGTGAGCACGTGCTTCACGCACAAAGAGGACCAGCGCTCCAGGTTTTCTAAAGATGAGCTCATCTGGAAGCTTCTGGAAGGTGTTCCATAGGCGTCACCCGCGCTGACGGAGCTGCTGCGTGTCGTAGCGTGATTTAATTTTGCTGTTTATTGGGCATCTCGTCTTTTGTCCTTTCCCCGACAGGTGGCTCGCCCGTCACCTTGCATCACCGAGATCCCCAGAGACTCCTCAGAGGTGACATAACGGGTCATGCCAGCTGACAGAGCCCAGCTCCGTGTCAACACCCATGGCAATGCTGCTCTGCCATGCTGGGGGCGCTGTGGCTGGCACGCTGGCCAGCGTGTAGCTGCCTCTGCTGGATGCCACCCACGGTCAGCCCCGTTCTAAGTTGTGCTGTCACAGGCCTGTTGGCCGCTCTGCACAGCAGAGATGAAGCGCAGGAGCATGCTTGTGCCCAAAGGGCAGGAAGACATCAAGGGCGGCAGCTCCGGGCCCCGAGACTCACTCTGTGGACGAGGCCGAGGATTCACTCAGGAAGGGTCAGGCCGCTGGGGGGGGGCGGAGGCACTGGGGGGGGCGGAGGCACTGGGGGGGGCGGAGGCACTGGGGGAGGCGCTGCATTCTCCAATGTCCTGGGCGCTGCATTCTCCAATGTCCTGGGTGCTGCATTCTCCAATGTCCTGGGCACTGGGGGGGTGCGCTGCATTCTCCAATGTCCTGGGCGCTGCATTCTCCAATGTCCTGGGTGCTGCATTCTCCAATGTCCTTAGCCTTCCTCAAAGTTGGGCTTCACCTGCCTCTGGTGCTAGTGAGAATAACGGGGCTGTCCTTGTCCCACGGCCCACTGTCCAGTCCGCCGTCCAGCCTTGTCCATGGTCTGGCATCCAGGCAAGAAGATCCCATGCGCTGGTCACACGCCCCTTTGTGTAGCGCAGGCAGGAGGCTTTGAGAATCGCCAGGACACGGCTATTCTCACTCATGCCAGGATTTAGGGCTCTAGCACAGTCTGGCGCCACGTGGGCCCGAGTGTGCTCTGGGCAGGAGGGTGAACGCTCAGCATCCGGTGGCTCCTGACAGAAGCGCCTAGGAGCACCCCAAGAAAGGCCTGGAGCTGAGAGGAAGGTCTGTGAAGGGAAGAGGGTGAGTGGGAAGCGTGGCACACAGCGCCTCACGCGGGGAGGGTCCCAGCTGTACCTGGAGACCCCCGACCCGGGCTGCAGCAGAGCCCAGCACCTGCGGCACACAGCACCCCTTGAGCCTCCCCTGGGACGTGCTGGGCTGCAGGAGACCGTTTCTAGAACTCAGGCTGGACAGTCAATTCAAAACAGCCAAGGGCGGGAGCAATGCCAGCAGCACAGCCCTCAGACGTCCGGTTGCTTGCAGCGCCCCTCCCCCGCCCCGCTCAGAGCAGGCGCCGTCCTCTCCCGCAGATCTTCCCCATCGGTAAGTCCCGTGCATCGGACGCAGTTTATAGGACTGTTTTCTTCCAGGGTCCAGAACACAGGAAATGCACACGGAACGCCCTGTGCGAAGAATCCTTCCAGAGGCCGGTGAGATTGTTCACGCTCTTCTGTGTTATTTCGTTCAACTCTAATTATTTTAGGCCGCATGTCTTGGTAGCAAGTTTTCCCTCCGCACACTGACCAGGTGATGTGACCTTTAATGAAAGTGCCATTGGCCCCAGCAGGGGTTTGGAAAATAACTGCCAGCTTCAGGAAGCACAAAGGGCAGTGGTCAGCGCCTGCCGCTGGGATGGGGAAGTGGGGGGGGGCAGGAGCCAGCAACACCCGCTGCAGGGCGAGGTGAGTGTGTGCGTGTGTGTGCACGTGTGCGTGTGTGCGTGCATGTGTGTGTTTGAGGGCCCAGCAGCCAGTGCCCACTGCAGGGGGGAGTAAAGGGGTACCTGGGGAGAGGCCAGAGCTGGGACCAGAGATGGTAAATGAGCTGAGACAACATCCCAGGAGATGAGCGGACACCCCAACCTCAGGGCCTCAGATGTGACTTTATTGGAATGAGCCGTTTACAGGGGATCACACCGAAGTGCCGTCCTGATCCAGTATGGTCCAGCCCTTAGGAAAAGGGCAAAGTGGACTCAGAGACACCCACACCTCCACGGAAGAGGGGGGCGGAGTCTGGCATCCTCCCCAGCTTCCCATGGGGACCAGTTCTACCACCCTTTCCCAAACGTCTGCCCCCAGCACTGTGAGAATATACCCTTCTGTTTCTTCTCCCAGTTTTTGAGTAATCTTTTATTATCTTAAATAAATATATACTATATACTATGTATAATATATGTAATATAAATAAAATATATTTCGTTATAATATCAGAGAAAGCCAGTGAAGTACCTTTTATTTACCAGAAGAATGGTCAGCACCTCAGACTCACTTGTGAAAGTATTGCGTGCCGACTCTCAGGAGCCCATAGAGAGGTTACGGTCGATTATTTTTTCCACGTTTATTTACTGGTGAGATTTACTCCCTGACGAGGCCACATCCTGGTCACATTCCTAGCCACCGTCTGTTACTCCCCCAGCAGCCTCCCTTCAAGTCTTCCTACCGCACTCATATCCCTTTGTTTCGTGGTCACTGGCTGTAACCAGGGCCTCTTGTGTGAGCCTCGGCCTAGACCATCCCGTGGAGCGCAGCTGAGAGTCTCTTCTGCCAAGTTGCCTGTTGTTCATCAAGACTTGGTGGGACACCATGGGCTTCCTCTGTGCTCACAGCTAAGCACTGGCCAGGGGGCTGCAGGCTCTGGGCGGGGTCTGGAGGCTGTGGTCGGGGGTCTGCAGGCTCGAGGGTGGGGGTGTGTGTGCAGGCTCTGGGCGGGTGGATGGGGTCTGCAGGCTCTGGGCGGGGCCTCCAGGCTCTGGGCGGGGTCTGCTGGCTCTGGGCGGGGTCTGCAGGCTCTGGGCGGGGCCTCCAGGCTCTGGGCGGGGTCTGCAGGCTCTGGGCGGGGTCTGCAGGGTCTGGGCGGGGTCTGCAGGCTCTGGGCGGGGTCTGCAGGCTCTGGGCGGGGCCTCCAGGCTCTGGGCGGGGTCTGCAGGGTCTGGGCGGGGTCTGCAGGCTCTGGTCAGGGGGGGGTGTCTGCAGGCTCTGGGCGGGGCCTCCAGGTTCTGGGCGGGGTCTGCAGGCTCTGGGCGGGTCTCCAGGCTCTGGTCGGGGGCTGCTGTAGGTGCCAGTAGCCTCTGCTCGTTTGCTACGCACCCGCTGTTTCTGGAGGGTGGCGCTTCACAGTCCTTTTGCTGTCTTGCGGCTCTTCCTTCCTTTCTACCCTCTCTTCCTCACAGGTTCGCGAGTCTTTGGGGTGCTCTCGTCGCTGCCTTGCTGAGGACAGAGTCCTCCACCTCCTCTGTCTCAGCGTCTCGCGCTTGCAGGGCTCTGCACTGGCCTCCAGGCACGGCAATGAGGCCCAGGGCCTCCTGGTGTTCTTCTGCCAGCTCCTTGATCCCTGAGGGCTGATGTGCCGCCTGACCCGTCACTCTTCACTCCTACAGTCCTTGGGCCTCCTCGGGCCACATTCTAGCTCGATGTCTCATCTAGTCTCAGGGCTCTGACAACATCTGCAATCTGAACATTTGTAATGGCCCAGACCTGCCCCACATTCAGACCCACACAAGCCATTGCCTCCTTGGTCCTCATGATTAGCCTTCTAATACCTTATGCTGAAATGAGCGTGTCACGTGCGTCCCTCGCAACAACTGGGGAAGCCGGGGAAGAAAGCGGTTGAGCTCTCTCTCCCCGCACGCTCATCCCACAAGACCGTCCTGCTCCTGCGTGACTCTGCTGCGAGCCTGCTGCTCCCCAGGCCTCTGCCCACGCATGCTAATCTAGGACGTGGAAAGCCAAGCTCTGGGGGACTCAGCCAAGCTCTGGGGCATTCGTTCAGCCAACTTACAGAACAGAAGGAAACACTGAAAGAACTCTGGTTGTCTCAGAGAAAATCTAGAGAGATTTGTGACGTTTAAACAGCAGGGCTAAATTCTTCACCAAACAGGAGCTTGTTGTAGAAGATGGTGGTGAGACGTCAAGCGCCCGGGAGAAGAGGAGTTTCTGCCTAAAATTGGGTTATCATCAAACAGATGCCCACCCTGCCTGCAACCGTCTTCGCTGGGAAGTTGGAGGCTGAGAGCGGCGACACGTGAATCTCTGCTGGGCGCTCTCTTTGTCGAGTAAGCCAAGTTGCAGCAGAACGTGCGAAGGCCCACCTGGAAGCCGCTCTCGCCAAGGCCTAAAGGGAATCTGGGCTGTCGCTCTGTTTTCCTCCCACCTCAAGGGAGGTGACGCGGAAGGTCCCTGCCATAGAGTCTCCCGAGGTGGCTGCTTGCTTACACTGGCCGTGCGTGCATGCGTGTGTGTGCATGCGTGCACGTGTGTGCGTGTGTGCGTGCGTGTGTGCATATGTGTATGTGTGTGTACATGTGTGTATATGTGTGTGTGTGTGTGTGTGCACGTGTGTGCATGTGCACGTGTGTGTGCGTGTGCACGTGTGCAGCTGGAGCTGCTGGTAACGGTGAGGAAGGACAATGCAAGACGCTGGGAATGTGCAGGGCTGTGAAGGCTCATAGTGTGGGCCGCATGCCTTGGTCTTTCTTAGAGTGTCTCACGTGGCCTGTTCCAGCGAAGTAACAGGAGCATGAAGGCAGCCAGAAGACTTGGGTGTTGGAGAAAAGAGGATGAGGCTGGCTTACACTCCAGGAGGACGGTACAGCCTGTAGAAGGTTCTCTGTCTCGGAGCAGGGTTCCCTGGGGATGGGGAGCACCTCTGGGGAGAAAAGAACAATGGTGACTGATCTCATTGATTGCATGGTACCTTTAAGCATCAGAGGTTAGCTGGGGAGGCAGACCACACCTGTGCCTAATGCTCAGAGGGCCGAGGGCAGAGACCTCCACTGAGGCAGGAGACCTCCACCGAGGCAGGAGGCCTCCACTGAGGCAGGAGACCTCCACCGAGGCAGGAGACCTCCACCGAGGCAGGAGACCTCCACTGAGGTGGAGACCTCCACCGAGGCAGGAGGCCTCCACCGAGGCAGGAGACCTCCACTGAGGCGGAGACCTCCACCGAGGCAGGAGGCCTCCACCGAGGCAGGAGGCCTCCACCGAGGCAGGAGACCTCCACCGAGGCAGGAGACCTCCACCGAGGCAGGAGACCTCCACCGAGGCAGGAGACCTCCACCGAGGCAGGAGGCCTCCACCGAGGCAGGAGACCTCCACCGAGGCAGGAGACCTCCACCGAGGCAGGAGACCTCCACCGAGGCGGAGACCTCCACCGAGGCAGGAGGCCTCCACCGAGGCAGGAGACCTCCACTGAGGCGGAGACCTCCACCGAGGCAGGAGGCCTCCACCAAGGCCAGCCTGGGCTGCAAATTAGTTTCCTTTCATGTTGCTGTGATCACATGTTCTGATAGACACAAGTTAAGGGAGAAATGGCTGATTGTGGCTCATATTCCAGGTATGGCCATCATTGGGGGAAGTCAGAGTGGCGGGAGATTGAAGGAGCTGGTCACGAAGCAGCACATGTGTGGACAGTACATGTGTGAAGAGCAATGCAGGCAGAGAGTGGGGCATGCATGGAGAGTGTATGCATGGAGAGTGGAGCATGCATGGAGAGTGTATGCATGGACAGTGTATGCATGGAGAGAGCAGCATGCATGGAGAGTGTATGCATGGACAGTGTATGCATGGAGAGTGTATGCATGGACAGTGTATGCATGGAGAGTGGAGCATGCATGGAGAGTGTATGCATGGACAGTGTATGCATGGAGAGTGTATGCATGGACAGTGTATGCATGGACAGTGTATGCATGGAGAGTGTATGCATGGACAGTGTATGCATGGAGAGAGCAGCATGCATGGAGAGTGTATGCATGGACAGTGTATGCATGGACAGTGTATGCATGGACAGTGTATGCATGGACAGTGTATGCATGGAGAGTGTATGCATGGAGAGTGTATGCATGGAGAGAGCAGCATGCATGGAGAGTGTATGCATGGACAGTGTATGCATGGAGAGTGTATGCATGGACAGTGTATGCATGGAGAGAGCAGCATGCATGGAGAGTGTATGCATGGAGAGTGTATGCATGGAGAGTGTATGCATGGACAGTGTATGCATGGAGAGAGCAGCATGCATGGACAGTGTATGCATGGAGAGTGTATGCATGGACAGTGTATGCATGGACAGTGTATGCATGGAGAGTGGAGCATGCACGGACAGTGTATGCATGGAGAGAGGAGCATGCATGGAGAGTGTATGCATGGACAGTGTATGCATGGAGAGAGCAGCATGCATGGACAGTGTATGCATGGACAGTGTATGCATGGACAGTGTATGCATGGACAGTGTATGCATGGAGAGTGGAGCATGCACGGACAGTGTATGCATGGAGAGAGGAGCATGCATGGAGAGTGTATGCATGGACAGTGTATGCATGGAGAGAGCAGCATGCATGGACAGTGTATGCATGGAGAGTGTATGCATGGACAGTGTATGCATGGACAGTGTATGCATGGAGAGTGGAGCATGCACGGACAGTGTATGCATGGAGAGAGGAGCATGCATGGAGAGTGTATGCATGGACAGTGTATGCATGGAGAGAGCAGCATGCATGGACAGTGTATGCATGGACAGTGTATGCATGGACAGTGTATGCATGGACAGTGTATGCATGGAGAGTGGAGCATGCACGGACAGTGTATGCATGGAGAGAGGAGCATGCATGGAGAGTGTATGCATGGACAGTGTATGCATGGAGAGTGTATGCATGGACAGTGTATGCATGGACAGTGTATGCATGGACAGTGTATGCATGGAGAGTGGAGCATGCATGGAGAGTGTATGCATGGACAGTGTATGCATGGAGAGTGTATGCATGGACAGTGTATGCATGGACAGTGTATGCATGGAGAGTGTATGCATGGACAGTGTATGCATGGAGAGTGTATGCATGGACAGTGTATGCATGGACAGTGTATGCATGGACAGTGTATGCATGGAGAGTGGAGCATGCATGGAGAGTGCATGCATGGACAGTGTATGCATGGAGAGTGGAGCATGCATGGAGAGTGCATGCATGGACAGTGTATGCATGGAGAGAGGAGCATGCATGGAGAGTGGAGCATGCATGGAGAGTGCAGCATGCGTGGAGAGTGGAGCATGCGTGGAGAGTGGAGCATGCATGGGGAGTGGAGCATGCATGGGGAGTGGAGCATGCATGGAGAGTGGAGCATGCATGGGGAGTGTATGCATGAGAGAGGAGCATGTGTGGAGAGTGTAACATGCGTGGAGAGCTATGCATGCATGGAGAGCAGTGCATGCATAGATAGCAGAGCATGCATAGAGAGCAGAGCATGTGTGGACAGTGCATGCATGAGCAGAGCATGCATGGAGAGCAGAGCATGCATGGGGAGCAGTGCATGTGAGCTAGTACTCAGCTTGCTCTCTCCACGTGGCAGGGTGCGCCCAGGATGCTCTCCCGGTGGGTTGCTGCCGGTCACAATCGGCATGACTCTTCCCATCAGCTATTCCACTCAGCGCGATCCCTCTCGTGCCTTATGCAGATGATTCCTCACACGTGTGCCAAGAACCTCGTCTCCCAAAGGGAGACAGCTGACACTGACCGTCTCACCCCGTTTCATAAAAAAGTGAATAAATAAGTAAATAAAAATGAAACGTTAGACTTTAAGGACAGGGCAACAGCAGGTAATGCCAGAAGGACCCATGTGATTATAAACTCCAGGAAAACCAAACAGCTACCAAAAGAAATCCAGTGTATGAACCAACCCACTCAGCATGAACAGCGTGCAAAGCCCCCGTGGAGCCACGTGTTACTCTTCTTCTGTCTTATAATTAACATGGACAGCGGAGTATTGATTATGTAATAAATGCAAAAGCCAATGAGAAGACCTAAAAAGCAAATCTTATAAGGATTCAGAAGCAGGCGGGGGGTGTGGCGATGGCAGATGAAAGCCGGGGTGCAGGGACGCCACCCTCTGACGCCAGAAACCAACGTTCACCCCACAACCCACGGAGGAAGAAAAGAACTCCAGCTGGTGGTAAAAGCCACCCGCACAGAATCCCTCCTTCAGAGGTGGGGAGCAGGGAGGGGCTAAAGTCAATAGCTAATACCACAGATTGATAAATCAACAAACTGTTACAAACTATTATGAGTCGCAGGAGAAAAAACAAACACAGCAAGGAGTGACATGAATAATTGAAGTGCAGGCGCCGAGGCTGGTGTTGAGTGAGTGCAGGTTCCTCCTCCCTATTCGTGAAACGCAGCAGTTAAATGTATTGTTTTTGCCAATTTAGAGACAGTTTAAATGCTTGGCTAATTTAATAACTGGCAAGGCATCTGTCTTTCCTTCTTCCCGGCTTCTTCTCCGTGCAGTTCTTCTCCAAGCCCACCGTGTGTGGCTTTTAATTGCCTGCCACCTGCCTCCATTACTGCTGCGACCCTCGCTGGAGATGGGTAATTGTGAACTGACCGCTAAGGAGCAAAGAGTTTAAAACAGCTGCCGAGCCGGGAGCGAGTGTCACTGTGTCCAGACGGCTAATTCTCAGCGCAGTGTTTTCCACACCCCCGCCCCCCGCATCCACCTCTGGATGCCACAGACGCACCTGGAAACACCTGTGAGATGCAGCCTCAGCCCCACGCTTGCCTGGTGCTGCACCCCAGAAAGCCAAGCTCCTTTTCTGGTCTCTGACAAGGAAGACCTTCCTGGAAGGAGCAGAAATCAGTGGATGAGTGGTCCCAGGACGAGAGGGGTGGCGGCTGGGAAGAGCCAGTGGCCTTCAGTCTCTCTAGGATGCGTTCTCCAGGTGCCTCCTGCGTGGACGCAACCAGTGGGCAGGGCTTGTGGAAACCTTGCTACATGGCACTCTCCTGAGTTCCCTTGGCCATGCCCCTCAGCTCCGACGTGTGTGTGTGCGTGTGTGCGTGCATGAGTGCGTGTGCGCTGTGTGTGCGCGCGTGCGTGTGCGCGTGCGTGTGCGCGTGTGCGTGCGTGTGCGCGTGCGTGTGTGAGTGCGTGCGTGTGTCTGTGTGTGGTCTGTGTGCGTGCGTGTGTCTGTGTGTGTGTGCGTGTGTGCGTGTGTGTGCATGTGTGTGCGTGTGTGCGTGCGTGTGTGTATGTGTTTCTGTGTGCGTGCACGTGTGCGTGCGTGTGCGTGTGCGCGCGCGTGCGTGCGTGTGCGTATGCGTGTGTGCGTGTGTGTGCGTGTGCGCGTGTGCGTTTGTGTGCGTGCGTGTGCGTGTGTGCATTTGTGTGTGTGTGCGTGTGCGTGTGTCTGTGTGTGTCTGTGTGTGTGCGTGCGTGTGTCTGTGTGTGTGCGTGTGTGCGTATGTGTGTGCATGTGTGCGCGTGCGTGTGTGTGCGTGTGTGCACGTGCGTGCATGTGCGCGTGCGTGCATGTGCGTGCGTGTGTCTGTGTGTGTCTGTGTGTGTGCGTGCGTGTGTCTGTGTGTGTGTGCGCGTGTGTGTGCATGTGTGTGCGTGTGTGCGTGCGTGCGCGTGTGTGTATGTGTTTCTGTGTGTGTGCGTGCATGTGTGCGTGTGCGTGTGTGCGTGTGTGCGTGTGCGCGTGTGTGCGTGTTGTGCGTTTGTGTGCGTGCGTGTGCGTGTGTGCATTTGTGTGTGTGTGCGTGTGTGTGCGTACGTGTGTGTGTGCGTGCGTGCGTGCGTGCGTGCGTGCGTGTGTGTGTGTGTGTGTGTGTGTGTGCCACTCTTCATTGTTGGAGCTGGGTCAGACCAGGGAAAGCTGCTCTTTCAAGTCTGCCCCATTCTGGAGCGGGCAGCAGAAAGGCTGTCCTGCAACAGGCGTTGTGTCGGGAAGAAAGGGGGTGAATGGAAACGTGCACTTGAGAGCTCTTTTCTGAGTGATGGCGTGGCAAGGTGGAATGCCAATTGTGGAAATCAGGTAATCTCCACCCCCAGGCCCAGAGGGCAGTGTTCATGTCTGCCCCTCCCTGCAAAACCCCACCTCACGGCCTTGGTGTGAGCCCGACAAGACCAAGGAGGCCAACAGTGACCAGGAGCCATCCGCTGGGGTCCTGCTCTTAGCCCTCCGCAGGGCCGGCCCCGGGCATGCGGCGCTGGCCCCGGGCATGCGGCGCTGGCCCCGGGCATGCGGCGCTGGCCCCGGGCATGTGGTCAGGCCCTCCCGCAGCTGCCCTCGGGTGTGACTCAGTTTCTCTCGCAGTACTGGCCTCCTGAGCAGTCTAGCTTGTGGACAAACCCATCTGTACAGTGGACTTGCAGAGATCCCTGCAGAGCTGAGACCCGAGTAAGAGACACATCTTTCACATTAGCTTGTGCGAAGCTGGTCTTGGTGCTGAGATGTTGCACTTCCTGTCGCTTCGGGACCCTCGCAGCAGATCTCTGTGGCATTTGAGTTCTATTGCTAGAAGCCCACCGCACACACAAAAGAATCCCAGATCCACTTACTGTTCAGATGTGAAGGAAATTTCCTCAGCTAGGGTGTAAATGAAATAGCGTCTTAAATATTTAGCAGTGTACATGGAATTATACGAGAAAGGTTAATCTCACTTCACAAAATTCACAAATGGAAGAAAAGTAGGTAACAAAGTAGGCTTAACCCTACAGGGAAATCAAGGATTTTAAATTTGTAACTTGCATTTATGTTCACACGTTAATATGTGCTTTACACCAACTGTTACACTACACTGGACGGGGCTGTCCTGGAAGCCCGTCCCAGCCAATCACACGCAGGGACACGGGTGGGGGCGGGGGAGACAAGTGGGACCATCAGCACGTTCTCTCTTGTGCACACAAGGTGAAGTCACTTCTGTTTTTGAAGACAAGGCTTCCGCATGACTCTGGACCTGTCCCGGGCGGTGGACGGTCACTGTCTGTCGAAGCTTCTTGCCGTGCATGTGGACACGCGTCCATCCGTGCTGCTTACAATGGCAGAGAATCTACTTTTTATTGAACTAATTTCTGTACATTCCTCCAGGGTTTTAGGGTTCCAGGCATTTTACAAATCCAAGTAATGTCACAAGTTTCTTCCACGCAAATGGCGCTCTCTTCCTCCTGCTTCGCTGTACCCCCGCGGCTTCTTCTTCTCTACATTCTGCACTTTCCGTAGCTCTTTGAAAGAAAGATGTGTTCCTTCTCTCATTAAGTCCTTAGCAAAGGGAAGAGCCCCCGTGCAGTCAGGATGCAGTTATTGCAATGGAAGAGCCGTATCGGCGACTCCAAAACGCTCAGCAGCATCAGACCATCCACGTCTCTCCCCATCCTAAAACTCAGGGAGCCTTGAGGAAGAGGGGGCGGCAATACTGTAAGAGCCAACAGGGGTAAGGGAACCCTGCAGACCAAGTACCTCCTGCCACGACAGGGCTACTGCTCCAGGAGCTCCCATGCAGTGAAAATCACTTCCCCTAGACCTATACGATGGCCGATGACAAGTCGACAGCCCCCAAGGACCTGCGGAATGATTCTCAGAGAAATAAACTATACGCAGTAGGGAATTCCAGGAACAGGTACAGACAAGTAAAGGGAGTGTCCTCACCCCTGCAGGGTCCACCCCGAGACGACCTACTTTTTACTGCCGCAGGAGGCCTGGTTCCCATGCTAGTGGAGACAACCCGAAAGGAAGCCCTGTGGACCACACACGCAGAGAGGTCATGAGCACGGGAGGGACAGGGATGGATCACAGGGAAGGGGGAGGGGATGGTGGGAAGGGGGAATGATGGAAAGGGGGAGGGGATGTTGGGAAGGGGAATTATGGGAAAGGGGGGGGGATGGTGGGAAGGGGATGGTTGGGAAGGGGGGAATGATGGGAAAGGGGGGGGGATGGTGGGAGGGGAATGATGGAAAGGGGGAGGGGGATGGGGGAAGGGGGGAATGATGGGAAAGGGGGAGGGGATGGTGGGAAGGGGGGAATGATGGGAAAGGGGGAGGGGATGGTGGGAAGGGGGGAATGATGGAAAGGGGGAGGGGAAGGGGCAGGGACAACAACTTATTTTGACTGTAAAAAATTAAATAAACCCTTTTAATAGTAAAAGTAGAGAAACCTCTTCTTTCCTTTCAGTTTTTCCCACTTTATGCATGGCAGTTCTTGTGTCAGATTCTGTGGGCTGCATGCTGCAGCTCGGCAGTTCTCGTGTCAGATTCTGTGTGCTGCATGCTGCAGCTCGGCAGTTCTTGTGTCAGATTCTGTGGGCTGCATGCTGCAGCTCGGCAGTTCTCGTGTACAACTTGAACTATATGCTCCACACCTTAGCAGTTCATGTCTGACTCTGTGAACTGCGTGCTGCAGCATAGCCGGCTGAATTCCAGCACTAACTCAGCTCCGCCTTGAGCCACCCAAGAGGCTGTGATCGCCACTTTCTCAGAAGTTATTTTCATGCCAGCCTCAAGAGCTCATGGCCGCGCCCGTTGGTGTTTATGACAGCAAGTGATGGTGCCAGCAGAACACAGGCACTGAAGACTTGCTGAAAGGTGATTTCCAGTAGAAAATAAAATTTGAAGTTTCCTAATTTTCGTTCTTAACACACATTTGTTTGATCTGTTCTGAAATCCGTGCTAGGGAACCCGCAAGCTGTGGATCGAAATAGATTTGGTTGAGATGCTCTCAAAGGCTGCCTTTGTGGTTTCATCAGTTTTGATAGTTGGATGGGAACAAATTCCAGAAACGAAAGAGCACACACATTCAGGGTCAGGCCTACTGATCTGGGTGGCACACATACATGCACCTCACACATGCACACGCATCATGATACACCTTACGCACATGCACACCACACAAATGCAGCCATGCACACACAACACACATGCAGATCATGCACACATTACATACACATTAACACACATTCATGTACATACAGTTAAATACATGTACATCACACACACCGCAAACATACACAGACACATTACACACATTAACATGCATTTATGTTACATACACATCCCCCAATACACACCACACATACATGAATACACACACATGAATATGATATACACATCATCCACATACATCAAACACATATGTATATCACATATATTCACACATACACACCACACATCACACACATATGCACGTCACATACATGTCATCCACATACATCACACACATGTATATCCCATACATACACGTACATCATACATACATACACATTATTCATGTGAATATACACGCACACACACGCACACGCACACGCACACAGATAATTTTTAAAAATCCTATGAGAATGTAATGATCACATTCATTATTAAACAGTTTCCCCCTATGACTGGGAACCAGGCAAGAGCACTTTCTTCTGCTGTTTCAACTCGATATTGCACTAGACATTCTAAGTAAGTAACGAGAAAGGAAGCAAATGAAAACAGACACGAGGCATCTCAATGGGAAATAAAGAGATGAAGCCGGTTTCTTCTTGGTCGATGCAGATGCACGTCAGAAGCGATAGGGACTGTTCAAACAGGCTGCAGGGACTCACGTGGGCCATGAACATGCCAGAGAACAACAGCAGAACTGCGGGTGCTGGAGCATCTGCCTGGCAGACTCGGGCAAGGAAGACGGGGCCGTGTCGAGCCACCAACCTGAGGGTGGGGTGTCGTGTCCTGCTGCGGGCAGGGGCTGGGTGAGAGGCAGCCAAGGAGACGGCAGCTGGTCCCGAGCAGGCCACGGCGTCTCCAGATGCCTGGACCTTGGCAGACACGTCTCCCGATGGCTTAATGTCGCTTTGATTCTGCATCCTTCAAGTTGGGTCCTTCCCATCAGTGTCAGCGTGAAGCTGCCAGGAAACATTCCCGGGGGCCACGCGCGTGCAGCAGTGGGGAGGGGGAGCTGTGGGGACATGTGGCCTCGGACCACCCTCCAGAAGGAGATGAGCAGAAGGTGGGACTTAGGTGGCGGACCCCGATGATGACATCATCAGAGGGAGGGATCGTCCACAGCGCCTCAGAAACCCGCAGCACAGAGCCCCGTGGGCTCCGCACTCCCGTCTGCGTGGTGCACCCCGGCTTTTCTCTGAGCTCGGCCCCCACTGTTTTGCTCTGTAAATGTCTTTTTCTTAGAATACTTCACTCCAGAAGACGAGAACCGAGGAGAAACCTCTGTCTGTGAACACAAGTTTCATCTCATTTCTATGCTCTTGCCACAAACTACTGGAAATTATAAAAGCTCCTTCCTCTAAGAGCATAGCTAGCTGTAGATGCTAACTTGACAAGTGAAGGCGGAACCTTTGGGCACCTCTATGAAGAATTAATAGTTAAGGCAAGTCCTGAGTAAACGTGGGAGGTGCAGCCCATGGTGGGGCTTCCCTGGGCAGGTGGGTGAGGTGAGAGGGCTCGTTCTGTGCTTCGAAGGCTGCCAAGCGTGGGGCTTTGCCCCTCTGAGTGCTTTGCCCCTCTGAGTGATTGCTGTGGGTACCGTGTGGCCTCAGCAGCTGGTGTTAGCAAACACTCCCACCACACCCATAACCAACAAGAATCCCAAGTAGGGAAGAAAATCTTGTTCACCTTAATTGTTTGGCCGTATGTTTCCATCCAGGATAAGCTGGACTGTAGCGTCAGCCAGGCGTGGAGATGAGCGCTAGATCCGCAGACCATGGCGTGGAGGAGATGAGCGCTAGATCCGCAGACCATGGCGTGGAGGAGATGAGCGCTAGATCCGCAGACCATGGCGTGGAGGAGATGAGCGCTAGATCCGCAGACCATGGCGCAGAGCAAGCAGGGGCGGCAGCCACGCAGATGCACCCAGGCACTGCGGGCTACAGACTCATGGGGCTGCTTCTCAGGCTGCCGTGTCTGGTGCCGTCCCGGCAAGCGCTAGCCAGGCTTTCGTCTTGAACAAACCCACGAACTGTTTCTAAAATCTGATTGAAATTGCACCGCGTTTCTAATTGCAGAAACAATTCTAAAGGTGGGGAACGAGGTCAGACCACCAACACGGTTCTTTCCAACCAAAAGCCATGGAGGGAGGGTGATTCTGGTACGCGTTGGGGACGTTGAATGACAGGCATGTGTCTGAGGGTGGACTGAATGTGACGCGAAAGCAATAGACTAGCAGGGAAGAGAGCCCCCAGAAAGGGACGGCCCAGCCGCAGATGGGCGTGCGATATGATCCGGTCACCCTCCTGTGTCAATGGATTGCAGGCTCCCCTGTAGAAAAATCATAAGGAATCATGAGAAGGGAATCATTGTGACTCAGAATTAGGCAGATTCACTATTCTTGACATGTAAGATGTGGTCTATAGAACCAAAAAGTCTTGGTGAGTTTGACTTCATAAAATTAAAAACACCTGCTCTATTAGAAGTACCAACAGAGGGGCTGAAAGATGGCTCAGGGGTTAACCCATTGCCTCACAAGCAGAAGGTCCTGAGTTTGGATCCTGGATCGCATGTGAAAACACCAGCCAGAAATGCAGCGGCTGCACTTCTGATCCTGGAAGGCGGAGCCTGGGAAAGTCCAGAGAAAAGCAAATTGGAAGTAGAAATAGTCCAGAATGATTCCCAAAGTCACAGTGTACACACACACCACACACACACACACACACACACACATACACACACACACATACACACACACACACATACACACACACAGACACACAGAGACACACACACACAGACAACACAGACACACACACACACACATACACACACATACACACATACACATACACACACACACATACACACACACACACACACAGAGACACACACACACAGACAACACAGACACACACACACACATACACACACACACACACAGACACACAGAGATACACGAAAAAATAATAAACTTTAAAAAAAGTACCAAAGGACAATGAAAAGCCACTGTGGGGCCTTGGTAATCCTTCAAGGACAAAGGGTTTGTATCCAGAGTGCAAAAATAACACAACCCTGCAAGATGAAAACAGACAACTGGTCTTAAAATGGACAAAGACCTGGACAGACACTTTGCCACAGAAGATGAACGAAGGCAGTTAGTTAAGATGATCTCCATCTTGAGGCCCAGGGACGCAGGTCACCCTTGCAGTGAGATGACGGACATCTTCAGATGCAGGCACGTGAGTTCCACCCACAATGAGCCGATTGACATCTTCAGTTGCAGGGCATGTGGGTTACACTCTTGTGAGATGGCATGCTCAGATATAAGGTTACATTCACAAGGAGACGACGGCCATCCTCGGGTGCAGGGTGCAGATTCCACCTATGATGAGATGCTCGGCTTGGGTGCAGGGTGCAGATTCCACCTATGATGAGATGCTCGGCTCGGGTGCAGGGGTGCAGATTCCACCTATGATGAGATGCTCGGCATCCTTGGGTGCAGGGGTGCGGTTGCGGCCATGATGATTGCCTCTCGCTCAGTGTCTAGCTGAGCAAGAGAGACCAGGAGTGGTTGAAGCACTGATAAGGATGAGCAGCCGCTGGAACTCTTACTCTCCATGTGGGGAAACAGGAAACTAGAAGCAGTTAGGAAACCATTTTTGCAATTGTTTCCGCAGTGTTTTGTTTTCTACTTACTCTCTGGCCTGCTGGCCTTGATCTCGCCGCAGTAACAGGGTTGTTGTCTGCTCCTCTGACAGGCTGACTCTCCCTTCTGCGTCCAGCCTGCAAAGGGGTCCCCACTGCCACGAGGCAGGCTGTGGGCTGCGGCTCTTGGGTTGACATCTCTATTCTTTTGTCTGACAGATCTGTGCGCTGGCCTGTGAGAAAATCAATACTGTTTTTCCTGGCACCCCGCACAGGTGTGTGATGGGTTATTGCTTCCCGCCAGCCCACTTCCCATGCTGCCATCATTTTGCTCTCTGCTCTAGGGCTGAGCATTTGCTACCAAAATCGACAGGGCAGAGCTGGGTGACCTCATCCCCGGGGCAGTCACATCCCCATGACTGAGTGCCTGGCTGGGGCCATAAAGCCAGGCCCATATCTCCGGGGATCTCAGCACCAATTTATACTGTGGCTGATGACACCCTGGGGCCGCAGGGCGACATGGCTTCGGCTGCGAGCTGACCTTTGCATTGTTCTATTACCAGTGTGAGAAGACACTGGTTGTACAATCCTCCAGAGCCCGCCTCCCCGACCTGTCTGTGGTGGTGTCCGCTGGCTGGACGGACCGCAGGACGCCTTCCCATGGAGGCGGAGGAGTTGGGAAGCTCCCAGCGTCTGTGACTCCTGTTCCCAGTCTTTGGGAGGTGGATGTGAGCTGAGCTTTGGGGAAACTCTTGGAATGTTTCACTGTGGAGTCGGGGTAGGGGTCTCAGCCTGGGTGCTTCCCTGAGGGGACCCCACCGTCACCTCTGCAGGACCTAGGCTGGCAGCTGCTACGGACAATGGTGCGGATAACTGAGACCATGTCACACGGCACAGCCCATGTCATTCCCCAACAGTTCTGAGGGGCTGGTGATCCGTGACATGGTAGAGAACGTCTCTCTCATCTCTCTCTGTTCCTCTGTTCCTGACACTGTCTCTGTTTCCCCCTTTCTGTCTCTGACTGTCCGTGTCTCTCCGTCCTTCTGTTTGACTGCCTTTGACTATCTTTGCCTGTCCATGTCTCTCTGTGTCTCTTTGTCTCTCTGTCTGTCTCTGACTGTCTCTGTCTGTCTGTCTCTGTGTCTCTCTGTTTGACTGTCTCTGTCTCTGCCTGTCCATGTCTCTCTCTATCTCTGTTTGACTGTCTCTGTCTGTCCATGTCTCTGTGTCTCTTTGACTGTCTCTGTCTGTCTCTGTGTCTCTCTGTTTGACTGTCTCTGTCTGTTTGTCTCTGTGTCTCTCTGTTTGTCTGTCTCTGACTGTCTCTGTGTCTCTCTGTTTGACTGTGTCTGTCCATGTCTCTGTGTCTCTCTGTTTGACTGTCTCTGTCCATGTCTCTGTGTCTCTCTGTTTGACTGTCTCTGACTGTGTCTGTCTCTCTGTTTGACTGTCTCTGACTGTCTCTGTGTCTCTCTGTTTGACTGTGTCTGTCCATGTCTCTGTGTCTCTCTGTTTGACTGTCTCTGTCCATGTCTCTGTGTCTCTCTGTTTGACTGTCTCTGACTGTGTCTGTCTCTCTGTTTGACTGTCTCTGACTGTCTCTGTGTCTCTCTGTTTGACTGTGTCTGTCCATGTCTCTGTGTCTCTCTGTTTGACTGTCTCTGTCCATGTCTCTGTGTCTCTCTGTTTGACTGTCTCTGTCTGTCTCTGTGTCTCTCTGACTGTCTCTGTCTGTCCATGTCTCTGTGTCTCTCTGTTTGACTGTCTCTGTCTGTCCATGTCTCTGTCCCTCTCTGTTGCTGTCTGCACGCCTTGCTCCTCCCCTTACTGGTCTTCTTAGGATCCTGTGAAGAAGGCGGATGCTCGTGGGCTGTTCATTGCATACCTGCTGATCGCGGTAACTTCTGGGCAAACATGTGCCACCCAGAGACAGAAGCGCCTCTGAGCAGAGAAGCCACCGTCCCTGTCTGTTGCCTCTTCCCCAGTGGCGCGTGCTGGCCACCCCTTGGCCTTGAGGCTCAGCCCTTGGCTTCTGAGGCACCATAAGGACTTGGTACTCCAACCTTTCTGAGCAGTTCCAGGCAGGGCTGCATTTTTCTCCACAATTTTCACAAGTGATTCTCTTTCAGACTGTAGTCTGATGCATAGAAACAAAATTGTTTATGGGCTCTGCATGCTCCCCAGGGGACCCCAGCACTGTGGGCCTTGGACTCCTGGTGGTCCTGACTCCCCATGGATGCCGGGAAAGTGCTCTATCACTGAGCTGTGTCTCCTGGTATTTTTCTTTTTTCTCCTTTTTGAGACAGGCTCTCGCTCCATGATTCAGGTCAGGCCCAAGTAATAACCTTCCAGTCTCAGCGTCTGTTTTCCCAAGCCCCAAGTCACCCCTCCCCGGTACTTCCCCCCATCTCAGGGATTTTCCTTGACTTAGGGCCACACCTGAAGTCAGAGAAATACAGATGTCAAAGCTGGAATGCAAGTTTCCCCAGGGGGCTCAAGTGTTTGAATCCTTAGCTGGTACTGATTTTGGAAGGTTGTGGCACCTTTAAGAACATGATCCTTGCAGGGGACGGCCTTGAGGCTTGGGACCAAGCCCTGCTCTCTCTTCCTCTTGTTCCCTCCGCCACTCACGGCTACAGAGGCCTGAGCAGCCTCCTGCTTCTGCCTCCCGCCGTCTTCTGCTGTGTGATTCCTGCCACAACCGACTGCATCCTCTCTAGACCCCAGATGAATCCACTTTCATCCCCAAGTTGTTCCTGCGCGAACGCTGTCTTGCAATAACAAAAGAAAAGTAATTGCAACACCAGTAAATAATTGGTTTGCTACGTACAACAATTTTATATCATGTCTTTATGAATGCGATTATGAGAGGATATAATGAAGTTAATTTGCCATTGTCCAAAGTTCTTAGTCAGCCTTTTTCATAACTTTGGTGGATTTCATTGTTTGTTTGTTTGTTTATCTATTTATCTATTTATTTGTGTGTGCGTGTGCGTGTGCGTGTGTGTGTGTGTGTGTGCGTGTGCGTGTGCGTGTGTGTGTGTGTGTGTGTGTGTGTGTGTGTGAAGTGCCTATGGAGGCCCAAGGGTGACTTCAGGAATCATCCTGGATTACTTCTACCTCTTTTTTTGCTTTGCTCTGGGCTTTCCTAGGTTCCACCTTCCAGGGGTCTGGGATCTGAACTCAGATTCTTCTGCTTTTGAGGCAGAGCTTAACCGCTGAGGTATCTTTCCAGCCCCAACTTTGGTGGATTTCAAAGAAACATGTTTTAGTTGGTAGAGGTAAAAGGATCTAAAGCCCTCAAACATACTTTAAATTTCAGTAAAAGCTAACGTCTAGCCGATGGGGAAAAGTTTGGCCATTTCTTAGAAAGCTAAACGTAGACCTGCTGGTGATTCGTGATTCTGCGAGTGCAGGTGCACAGAGAGTCTGATTGATGCTGGAGGGTGGTGCTGTGTCAAGAGCCGGGCTGTGGGCAGAAGACAGATGCCAGTCCATCCACTGGCCACTGCAACCCCTCCCCTCCCACCTGCAGCTTGGATCTGCCGGGGAGGAAATCGAGCTGCAGCCCACGGCTGGCTTCAGGGCCACAGCAGATCCTTGCTGTCTTGCTGTTTTCTGGAGGAACGTGGAAGGCGTGTCCCAGCGTGGGGACGTCAGCACCGTGCTCTTCACACTGCTCATCTCAGTACCCGACTCTAGGACTCTGTCCCAGGACACCCAGGACTAGCAAATGGCGCTGTTAAAGGCTTCTGTATCCTGGAAAGGATTTATGGAGGAGGAGCTATGGGCTGGGAGACAAGAGGCCAAGGCACGAGTGGGCCACACTCACCTGCTGCTGACCAGGATGTGGGGCCCCGAGCACGAGCCAGTCATTCCACATCCCAGCCCAAAGTGTCCCCGTAGCAGTCACTTCTCTATTGCTGTGGCCATCTGGAGGGGAGAAGGCGGAGACTCACTTGTTTGCAGGTACCGAGGAATGATGCACCCACCACAAGCGCACACTGTGGTAGAAAAGGCCCGCGAGAAGCAGAAGCTGAAGGTCGGCCCTGCAGACGTCACGGAGGCTGGAAGAAAAGCAAGGGGCGGACTGCAAGCGCAGATGCTGCAGAAGCAGAGCCGCTGCTCAACCTCAGAGCCTGTCCCTGTGATGCGCCTTCTTCCAGCAAGGCCCCATCCCCGGAACAAACCTTCCCAAACAGTGACGCCAGCTAAGGATGCAGACACACGCGCCCCTGGGGCACAACTCGCATTCAGACCAAGACGTTCCACTCCTTTGCCCCCATAGATTATGGCCACCTAATGATGCAAACCACACTCAGTCAACTCTAATAATGCCCGTAGATCATAGCAGTCCCAGCACAATCCAAAGTCCAAGCCACTTATCAAAACAACAGAGGAGTTACATACTTCCAACATTACAACAGCATGGAACAAAACATTCTCGTTCCAAAGGGAGGAATGGGGACATTTTCTGGAAAGACCCGTCCATGGCAAGAAGGGATACTACAGTCTAAGTCCAGCGTGTGAATCTCCTGTTGGAATCATGTCAGTTCCCCAGGGCTTTGTTTCCCCCCTGCAGTGTGGCTGCCCACAGAACAAATGACACGTGGACTGCTTCTGCTTATGGCCTATAGCTACCCTTGGCTGATATGCCACGTTGGATATACCACGTTGGATATACCACGTTGGATATACCATGTTGGCCCTGGCATCTCTAACATCCTCATGCCTTAACAGCAATCTGAACTTCAACTACACAGCGTGAAATGCCCTTCCTGGACCTCTTTGGAACTTTCCCACTCTTTAGTGGCTCTCTGAAGCCATGGAGAGGGATGCAGGAACTCCTCAGTCTTGCATCTTTAATGCCTCTGAAACTAGTACCTTGGGAACAACATGGCCGAGTTCTGCTACAGCTTGGACTGGAGACTGGTACTTTTGAAGAGCTTAATGGGCTGTTTCAGAGATCAATAATGCTGGAGAGTCATGAATTGTTGGGCCGAAACTATGATGCAATGAACAAGGACTTTGATGAAGTCAAAGTTTAAAGATGGTGGTCTTGATTTGCCGGGTAAAGGAGAAGCCATGCTGGCAGCCTTGAGTTTTGGATGAGGAAAGGGCAGACAGCTGGTTTCAACTGAAGGCTCTGAGCTCTGGGCACAGCTGAGAGAAGTTGGTCGTTAGGTTAAGTCCTGAGTAAGCCTGCAAGAGATTGTCTAGTTGATGAGAAAGGTCCAGCCCATGGTGGGTGGGGACTTGTCCCTGGGCAGGTAAATAAGGACAGAAGGAACTGGGTAAGGGAAGGGCTGTACACTTGGGCAGACATGCTGGTCTAGCAAACAGGGATTGTCCCTCTCTCAGCAGTGCTGTGGATATTGTGCGATCACTTCGCTTAGTCCCTGGTGTTGGTATGCACTCTCCTGCCAAGCTGGACAAGGAACTGAACTGGACTGTCTTAAGCCAGAATAAAACCCTTGTTCTCCCGTAAGTTATTTGATCACGAGTCTATCAGCAACAATACAGGCGAACTGTGGCAGAATTTGGTACCAGGAGTGGGGCACTGTGGATAAACCTGGCTCTATGGACTTTGTGGATTTTGAACAGGTTTGCTGGAGAATTTTGGAAATGTTTGAAGGTTTTCATGACTGCAAAAACTATAGAGAAGAGCTTAATGGGTTGTTCAGAGATCAGTAATGCTGGAAGAGTCATGAATTGTTTGGGCCGAAACTATGATGCAATGAACAAGGACTTTGATGAAGTCAAAGTTAAAGATGGTGGTCTGATTTGCCGGGTAAAGGAGAGCCATGCTGGCAGCCTTGAAGTTTTGGATGAGGAAAGGGCAGACAACAGAGCAGTGTGGCTGTTGGAGAAATAGATCATTTAAGGGAAGTCTGGTGGGTCGCGCTGGAACGGTGGGAGAAAAGAAGACCACCGTGTAGAGACTCCATGGTTTGAAAATCTGTATCCCTTCAGGTTGAAGAGTTTCTTGCCCTTTCTAGAAAAGGGCTTTTCCGGGGTCAGCAGAGGTTGCTCAGTTGTGGTTCAAGTGGCCATATCTTCACCTTGCTGTGAACTTGGTGGCATCGTTTAGACGGTTTTGATGTAGGATTGAGAGGTTCGTGGAGAGCATCTGAAGCTTCACTAGGTGGCAGGTTTGGGGGTCCTTCAAAGGAATGTGAAGTCTCTAGCTTCAGAGGTGACCCCGCAGTGTTTTTGGAGATGCCAGAACCATGGGGTGTGTCCTAGTTAGGCATAGCTGTCAATTTGACTGTTGAGGGTTTAGGCCCTGGGTACATCTGTAGAGAATTAGTGGTTGAGTTAGGCCCAGAGCAAACCTGCAGGAGATTGTCCGGCTGATGGGGAAGGTCCAGCCACGGTGGGTGAGACTAGGCTCTAGAATAAAATAGAGCGAGCTGGTTGAGAGAGTCGGCATCCTTCTGTTCACTTGGCTAGACATGCTGGCCTCTCTCAGCTATTATTAGAGATGGTGTGGCCAGTTCCCTCGGCCCTGGTGTTGGTGCGTGCTCTCTCGTCAAGCTGGGCTACGAACTGTAACCGGGCTGTCATAAGGAAATAAACCCCTTGTTCCCTTAAGCCATTGGTGATCACTTGTCAGCAACCGTGCAGGCGACTGCAGCAGGGTGTGTCTGAGGATGGTTGTGTGTGCCGACTCGGCTTGGTCCAGGGAAAAGGTGCTTGTACAGCTTTGAGCTGTAAATAGACATCGCCCGGGAGTCTCTGAACTGCTGCGACTACATGATGAGCAACAGAAGGTGGACATTGAACAAAGGACGTGGTACTTTCTAAAATTTGGTCTTTTGATTTTGAATTGATATTTTCTTATTGTGGTATGATGCTTCCATTTAAATGTTTATTTTGGACTAGAGAAACTTATTCTGATTTGATAGGATTTTATAGTTAAGAGATTTTGACCTTTTTTTAAAAAGAGATGTTCAGTTCCAACATTTTAAAATTGAATTTATTCATTTATTTAGTACGTGCGTGCGTGCGTGCGTGCGTGCGTGTGTGTGTGTATATCAGAAGACACTCACTGTATGTCCCTGTGGAGGATAAAGGGTGACTTCAGGAATCATCCTGGATTGCTTCTACCTCATTTTTACTTTGCTCTGGGACTTTCCAGGCTCTGCTCACCAGAGCCGGAAGTGCAGACCACTGCTATTTCCTATTGTCATTTTTAATGGGTCCTGAGATCCAAACTCAAGACTTTCTGTTTGTGAGGCAGAGTTTTATCCTCTGAGCTATTTCCCAGCCAAAAATTGAGTTTTTAATGATTGACATTTTAAAATTGGACTATGAGAACTTTTAGTCTTAGATTTTGAGAAATAATAAAATTTAATGTATTTTATAATAGAAGTGACTGAAGTCACTGCGGCTGTCACGGAGGCAGAGAGAGCAAGACGCCAACAGCAAGAGCGAGTGCTGTCAGGGGTGGGGCGGGGCAATCCAACCTCAAGGCCTGTCCCCCGCAGTGCGCCTTTCTACAGCAAGGTTCTACCTCCATATTGCTCCCCAAAATTATCATCAAACTGACATTGTAAACGCATGAACTTATGGGAGACAATTCACATCAAACCATGGCATCAAGCACAGTTCCTGATGGGCCCCTTCCCTTGGGGAGCATGTGGTAGATCTGTCCTCGGGCTTCCTAGACAGCGACTGACTGTCACCATATGAACTTCAATAGCTGCAGACTGTCCAGTAGGGGCTCTCTGACATTATCAGACATTTGAATAATGAATGAATCCATTCATGTTTGAAACACATGTGACCTTGTTACTCAGAAAGGAAGAAAGTGCATATTTCTGGAATAAACCTGGCATTTTTTCAACAAGGAACTATAAAATAAGTCTCATGATTGAGCTTTTTTTTTTTCCATGATTGCGCTTTTAGGGGAGGCAGACCAGCCTCCCAATGTCTGGGAAGGACTCGCTCTGGTTGTTCTGAGCACAGCATGCAAGGTTAGAAGGGAATGCGGGAGCCGGGGGGGCAGCCAGGAACAGACCTATCTATGGGTTGGCGGGCTGATCGCTGGACAGCGCATTCCTCTTGGTGAAGTGCGCTTTCTCGGAGCTTAGTGTGGGTGGACACTTTCGGGCCTCCACCCAGGGTGGTTGATATTCTCAGTGGGTCACTCACTAGTCTCTCGCAATAACCACACAAGCTGACTTGAAGTCTCCTTACAGGAGGGAAAGCTGCACCTTAGAAAGGTATTGATCCAGCTGCTAGGTCGGGCCAGGGTGTGAGCTCACCTGCAGCCGGACACAAGGCGACTCCACAGCCGCTCTTTGTAGGATGAAGCCCATGTAAGTGGCCCCATACACATGGCCTGCATACATGACCCTCACATGTTGGCCCCTACACATGATCTCACTGTTTACCACCTCCCTAAGACTGCCACAAGAGCCCCGGCCAGCTCCAAGTTCCTTCATATTGCTGAGTCCAATGCTTAGCATAGTTCTTCACTTACAATTAAAACTTACATAGTGGAAAAATCAACAAATTGACTTTTAAACGACTAACGAGTATATACATGTATTTCAAACTCTGTTCCGACTGAACTGAGATGAACAAATTCCCAAACAGGAGCCAAGTCTTGAAATGTATCCATAGCATGACTGTGCATAGCATGACTGACCGTGATCATAGCATGACTGTGACCATAGCATGACTGTGGCCATAGCATGACTGACTGTGACCATAGCATGACTGTGGCCATAGCATGACTGTGACCATAGCATGACTTGACTGTGACCATAACAACATAACTGTGACCATAGCATGACTGTGATCATGACAACAGGACAGTGATCATAGCATGACTGTGACCATAGCATGACTGTGACCATAGCATGACTGTGGCCATAGCATGACTGTGATCATAGCATGACTGTGACCATAGCATGACTGTGGCCATAGCATGACTGTGATCATAGCATGACTGACTGTGATCATAGCATGACTGTGACCATAGCATGACTGTGACCATAGCATGACTGTGGCCATAGCATGACTGTGACCATAGCATGACTGTGGCCATAGCATGACTGTGGCCATAGCATGACTGTGACCATAGCATGACTGTGATCATGACAACAGGACAGTGATCATAGCATGACTGTGACCATAGCATGACTGTGGCCATAGCATGACTGTGATCATAGCATGACTGTGATCATGATAACAGGACAGTGATCATAGCATGACTGTGACCATAGCATGACTGTGGCCATAGCATGACTGTGATCATGACAGCATGACAGTGATCATAGCATGACTATGACCATAACAACATAACTGTGGCCATAGCATGACTGTGACCATAGCATGACTGTGATCATGACAACAGGACAGTGATCATAGCATGACTGTGACCATAGCATGACTGTGATCATGACAACAGGACAGTGATCATAGCATGACTGTGATTATGACATGATTGTGATCATAGCATGACTGTGATCCCAACATGACTGTGTGAAAGGGTTTTGCATTCTGGTGCGTTCCCAGCGTGGGAGGCATAAAGGATGTGTTTTGATCCAAAATTAGTCGTGATACGTGAACTTCCACAGGAACTCAGGAGCGAGTAGCATTCCCTGCGCCTCCAGGAGTCAACATTTTAGGCATCGAGCTGTGATCAGGAGCAGCTCAGTACTGCATTCTTCATTGATCAGCTAAACAAGGCATATTTCATTACACAGCGACGGGCCAGGGGTGGGCTCACAGCCGGTGTGAAATGACAAGAAATGTGACTCCCAGGCAGGCAGCGTGAGGAGTTTGAAGAGCAGAGTTCACACTGAATTCTACCCAGAACTCTGGTCAGGTTTTATTGAGTAACACCTGGTCCTGCTCTGTTAATCTTACTCCAGACGATATTCCATGCTTACTTCCACATTTCTACCATGACTGCAGCATTACCTGCCTTTCTTTTCTAGAAATAGATGCAATCTGTCTAGGAGTTTTCCATGAAGATTTTGCAGCATGCAAGCATTCATGGGAACAGCAGATGCGACCCGCAAACGTGGGGCTGGAAGCTTGTGTTAGCATTTGGAGAAATCCCTTTTTCACATGCTCCTGGAGTCTGGGGCTGTAGAAACATACCTGCCGGCTTAGAAGGTGACAGTCCCCCGGGTTTTCCTGGCGGTTCCGTGAGTGGCCATCCCATGTGCATGAGGAGGATCAGCTGACTTCCGGAGCATGTCTGTGCTTCTGCTCTTAACAGAACTCTTTTTAAAAAATTTTTTTATTAATTCAATTGTGCGTGTGTGCATGTGTATGTATGTGTGTGTGTGTGTGTGTGTGTGTAGAAACACAGGCGAATTCAGGAACCACCATGGACGCCTCCACCTCCTCCTTGTTTACTCTGCTCAGGGATTCACAGGCTCCGCCCTACCAGGACCAGAAATGCAGGCCGCCCCCGCTTCCGCCCGGCGTCTGTATGTGGGGTCTAGGATCCGAACTCACGACCTTCTGCCTGCAAGGCAGAGGCTTAACCCCTGAGCCACCTCTCCAGCCCCACTTAACAGAACTCTTAAACGGAGATAATCTCAATCTTGAGTCTGAACAGGGAGAAAGGGAAAATAATCCACGCGTGTAGCCACACTGCAACCAAAGCCCCCGCAGGTGTCTCTTGCAGGAATGCACTGTGCACCAGCACCCGGACCTCAAGACCCTCCACAGATGATGAAGGACCCCAAGGACTCATGTGGACAGAGGACCCAAGGTCTTCCACAGCTGAGAGACCTTTTGGATTCCCGGGGTCCTCCGTCCACGGGCTTGGAATAAACTATCCCAGAACAGCATGAAGATGGAGAGTGGCCAGGGCGGGCAGAACAGAACCGCACGCTCCAGGCGCATGGCAGAGGCAGACCTAAGATGGACGCTTGCTGGGTGTCTGGGCAGGACAGTCTTCACAACAGGAGGAAGCGAGAGACATGGAGAGTCTGAGTGACCGAGAGAGAACTGGCTGGAATTTGGCAGGCTGGCGAGCTAGACAGTGACGTTGGTCCTACCGCAGCCCTTCCTTTGCTGTGGGTAGTGTGGTCATGTTCCTGATGGACCTCAGCCATGATGGGCTGTCACCTGCAGCTGTAAGCTGGAGTGACGGTTCCCAGGGATGAGACGTGAGTTACGAGAAGGGCCCCAGAAGGAGAATCAGAAGCTGAGTGCGATCTGGTGTTGCTGCGCATACAGCCTGGATGGCGGGTTTTTAGGAAGGATCAGCAGCAGGTACAAACGTCAGAAAATTATGAAGTGTTAGGGTGGCAGAGAGGGGCGGGGCATAGAGAAGGAGATCCTCACCATGGCTCATCCAGTTCCAGGACCTGAAGGCTGTCTTCAATGTCACGTTCACAAAGTCCAGCGCGCAGCATGCCGGCGCGGGAGTCTCCCACCCAGACACTGTCTGTAACTGAAAGGCAGGCAGGGCAGGTCTCAGCTGTCGAAGCCGTGGGGACTGTGGTGAAGGGGAGAGGGCTCACGTGGCACTTGGCTGGAACCCCGAGTTTCCACAACCTTGAAGGAATTTAAATTCCTGGTAGTTAGTGCAGGTCAACCTTGTGCTGCATCGGCCCAGTACGGGTCACTCTGGCCCCGGCACCGCATCGATCAGCTCGGCTCCCTGGGGAACGCTGCGTCAGCCCCGCTGTGCTCTCCTGGGTCCACCTCCTCTGCTGCTCTCTGGCAGCTGGACTGGACACGCATGCCATAGCGAGACAGGGTCTCCCACCTGGAGCGACACTCCCATGGCATGCAGATCTGGGGTTCACAACGGCCATGTAAAGTGAGGCTGCCTCAAGGGTCTGGAGGCCTTCTTCAAAGCATGCCTGAGCCCCATGCAGACTCACAGCTCGCAACTTGGGCACGTGCTTTTTGAAGTTCTCTCCTTTTTATATTGCACGCATGAATAGAGGGAATTGGCAATATTTTTATCCCTTCGTCCCCAATCCCGCCCCTTTTCCCTTTGCAACCCTTTATCTCCCCTGACAGACTCCCTCCTATTTCTTAAGACTTTTCATTTGTGTGTCCCGCTGTGTTTCATCTAATTTGTCTTTGATGACATGTGCCTGGCGTGCTTCATGCTCCAGCAAGTACCACAGATCAGCGGGTGCCATTGAGGAAATTATCCTCCTTTTCTTCCCCATCAGCGTCGGAACTCCTCAGTCTCTCAGAGAGAGACGGAACTTTTTGAGATCTTTCTACTTTATGATGATATGTTTTCCTTGCAATTCTTGTGAAAATATATATCTGCCATGAATCTTGCATATCACAGCCAGTGATATACAAGTTCGGAGGTAATATCTGGCCTACCTCTCTCCCACCTCAGGCTCTTACAACTTAACACTCCTTCTTCTGTGATGTTCCCTGAACTTTAGGGCAAGGGCACGTGAGGCATACATGTCCTGTTTAGGGACAAGCAGTCCACAGTCACTTTCTACATTTTAGAGAATTGTGCTTTCAGTAATAAACACTAGAGGAAGATTTCTAGGTTGAGCGCTGAGTGTCTTCCAATCTATGGGCATAATAACAGACATTTGCAAAGCAGTTTGGTGTTCTGTCTCCTAACTAAACATTCACAGTTTGCCCCTTCTCTGGGACTGTGTTCTTCCCTTTCAAATCTTGGGGTTCTTGTTCTAGTGTATAGTAACAGGAATGTGCTCCATTCTGACAAGCAGGCCTTAAATCTGATCAGAAAGCTGTTGGTTGCCTCCTTGACATTCATGCCACCATCACGCTGAGGCCGCTGTTGACAAGGCGATTGCTGTTACAAGTTGCAGATTTCCCAGACTGATGAGATCTTTGACAGCTTCCTCCCCCCCCCATAGCCTCCATAGTACTCTCTAGAACTATGTTTCACCTGGTATTTTTAGACACAGGCTTTCTGTTTAAAGACATTTTTTGAAGAAGATGCAGAATTAAGAGAGTCTGTACGATGGTACCATCTCAGGAAATGAGTTGTCTTAGTTAATGCAGTGGATAATAGCATCTTATGCAAAGTACCCACAGTCCCTGAGTTCTCGGTTCAGTCATGGGTCGAGTATGAAAGAGGCCACAGCTAGGTTCATGCCCCGGTGTTTAGTATTGTCATGGTTTGAAATGTGTCCCCCACAGTCTCGTGTGTTTTGCAAGGTCATGTCACCTTGAGAGGTGGAGCCTTGTTGGAGGAAGGCAGTCACAAGGGGTGGGCCTTGAGGTGGATGAGCCCACCCTACCTCCAGGAGAAGTCTGCCTTTGCAGCAAGCAGTCTGCAGCTCTCAGCTTCCAAGATGTCTGCGGTCACTTAGCCTCCTCCAGCTTTGGCCAGCCAGCCATGCCGCCTCTGCTTTGAGAGAATGTCCCTTCTCTCTGGAGCCGTAAACTGAATAAACCTCCCTTTCTCCCTTAAGTTGGTTGACTTTGGGTGTCTCTCACAGCAATAGTTAAGAGTAACTGTTACAAGTATCATAGGAGAGCTCCTGGCAGGGCAGAGATTGGAGTGGGAGGTGCCGCAGAAAATGAATCTTTCAGTGACTGATGCTGGGAAGCAAGGAATTGACTGAGCTGTGTCCAAGAACCAGCTGCCTGTCCTGGACAACAGTGACCACTGTCAGGTGACCAGGTGGAGACGGGAGAGGCCTTGCCATTGGGAAATTCTTCCAAAGAAATTGTCCTGTGCATGTTTTTACCTGGAGTGTGCGGTTAGGGACTGTTGTCCTGTAGAAAGTTATTCCGTCTCTGTCCAGCTCAACATGAAAGAGCAGCATCGATTGTCTGAACTATCATTGGCACACATCAGGGCTGAGCACGTGACTGGCTCACCTCACAGACTGAGTCTGTGTGAGCACCCCCGAGGGCTGAGCCCGTGCTGGCGCCCCGAGGGTTGAGCCCATGCTGGCACACATGAGGGCTGAGCCCGTGGCTGGCACACATGAGGGCTGAGCCCGTGGCTGGCACACATGAGGGCTGAGCCCGTGGCTGGCACCCCTGAGGGCTGAGCCGTGGCTGGCACCCCTGAGGGCTGAGCCCGTGGCTGGCACCCTGAGGGCTGAGCCCGTGGCTGGCACCCCTGAGGGCTGAGCCCGTGGCTGGCACACATGAGGGCTGAGCCCATGCTGGCACCCCGAGGGCTGAGCAGCAGGAAGATGACCCCATTTGCTGTTTCTCCGCTGTGGCTTTGGCAGAGTCCACCACGTGTTGCTGCCCCACGGAGCCCGTCCCCCTTCTATCCTGAGGGCTCTCGGTGTCCCGTTCCTCCTGGAATGGCTTTCATGTTCTCCGGTGTGTAGGACGACGCTCCTCCTGGAATGGGGTCCACGTCACCTGGGGTCTCCCTGTCTGAGGGAGTTGCTCTGGAACCACGGGCTTTGCCTGTGTGGACCTCGGGGAGCCGAGGCCAGCAAGAGCTGTCAGGACACAGGATTTCCTCCTGTTCCTATGACGGCTCTCACAGTTTCCTGGAGGCTGGAAGGGGTTGAACGGGACATCTGTGTTTCCTGCTTGAGGGGGCTCTTCAGAGACCACCAGAGAGTCTGTCCGTGTCAGACCAGGTGAGCCGTGCTTCCCCGACAGCGGCATCCCCGCGGCAGGGGGACGTGGAGGGTTGGAGGAGGACAGACAGGCTTGGACGTGCTGAGGACCACCTGGCCTCCAGGTGCCTGTCTGCGGATAGTCCCGTGGCAGTACACGCGTGCCCCCCAGCCCCCCCAGGGCCCTTTCCTGCCTGACAGGCTTTGCTGCACTGTTGTTACTAGTGCACACAGTCGGAGTGAGGCTGTAGCTTGGGGGTGTGTGGCAGAGGTGTTACGTCTTGGCAGCGTGGCTACGGCTGAGCTCACCTCCCAGGCTCTGAGGTGGGTCCTCAGGTGGGGGCTCTCTGATCCCAGGGTGCCTTACTGCACTGCAGCCTCCTTTCCTCTCTGCCCGCTGGCCTCGCTCTACCTTCCCTGGCACGCTGGTGGCACTGAGCGCTGCCTAATGACAAAATGCCTGTTTTCTTATTTCCTTGCTTATTTATTTGCGTTTGCAAAGGAAACTTAAGCATAGAAGTCAGCATGCAACGAGGCTAACTGATGCTCAGGCCAAACCTGTCTCCTTCCGGGTGGTGGCCGGCCAGGCATCGATCCGCAGCCTCACGAAGCAGTATAATAACAGCTCTATTACCGCTGCCCGCCAATTGGCCCGGGCGCCCTCCAAATGAGCCACAAAGAAGCCTGCTTGTCAATATTAATTCTGCCCCGGAGATGACTTGTTACGGGAGAGCAGAGGTGTGCTGGCTGGGGCCGAGCAACTTATCTCCTTGTCTCATAAAATTTAAGCTGCTATTGATCGCTGCTTTCTATTGTGTGTGAAAGATTAAACACGTGTGCTGCACGCACACGCGCACACGCACACGCACACACGCACACACTGGGGAGGACGTGGTGCCCGCCTGGCTCAGGCAGGCTCGGCCCGTCTCCCCGCCTACCCCGCATCATTCAGCAACTCGAAGCAAATTAAATCAATGAATTCATCCCAGCAGATGGCCACTTTAACACTCAGTTAGCCTTTAGATAATTGAGCGTTGACTCTGGAATCATAAAATGGATGGCTCGTTTGTACGTTTTACTGAAATAGATCACCGAGGTTAAATAAATGAAATCCCATTTGTCAGGCTGTAATAAATGGCTTCCCCTTCTGCAAACAGCTCTGTTTGGCCTAATAAATACAGGAACGTTACAGCGCTCCTCCCGCAATGGGGTTACGGCTTAATGAAATGGTCTTCCCTCTGCTTGTTTTTACCTCCTCCTGCACTGTGTGATAAGTAGCTAACCAACGAAGCTTGTAATTACAATCTTACAGAAACCCAGCCAATCTGTGTATAAATCTCACCCTCACATCCAATTACAAGATGTAATAATTTTGCAGTCAAGCTGGTAATGAGGTCTAATACTCATGGCTGCGGTAATCCCCGCTGGATGCTGACTCTATCAGATGTTAGCTTTGTAATTATGCTGGCAGAAAATCATTATTTCATGTTCAGCAGAAAAATGAGGTTGGTGGGAAGTTAATTTTCTCTATGCTCTGGAAGCGTAGACAAATTTTAATGATTTAATCATTATGGTTATCCCTTTTGCAATTGACCCGCGTTACTTGTGTAGAAACACTGGGCGCGTTTAGAAGTCTCTGTTACCCGATAATGCTTGCCAGGTATGCAGCTTTTAATGTAGGAATAACTGTACACAATTAAACGACTACCCCGCCGACAGGGAGAACTCATTTCATTATTTATGTGCGTGATTCATGCAGATGCTCGGGCCCTGCCCACGCTGTAACAAACGGCTGATTAAAAAAAAATGAGTGATGCTTTCCTGATTCTACCCTACGCTACGGAACCCATCACAGGAGAACGGTTGGACCAGAGGACGCCTGGTGAAGGTGGGAAGCCTGGCTGCCGTTGTCCCCTGAGAAACGGGACAAAAAGTGGAGAAAGAACTTGCGACCCTCTCCTTGTGGATGGAGCAAAGCAGCTTCTCAAATGTGAGGCTGCGGGATCACTGACAAGCAACACTTGTGAACGCATTAAAGCCATCTGCAGAGCGACGGCTTCCTTTCCACACTTGGCACGTCTCTCTGGGGTGGGGAAACTCACACTTGCGCTTGCTGCGCAGGAGGCAGCGCGTGGCAGGCAGACGTGGACCTCCTGGAGGACGCTCAGCACCGCTTTGGACACCAGGCGCACGCCATGCCCAGCCTGAGTTCCTGGTTTGTCCTAAAACTCCAAAGAGATCAGAGTGTTTCTGCCACTCTGGTCAATACTGCACTCACTCAAGCCCTTCGGGTGCCTTTGGCCTCGGTCTCCACTCTGGGTACAGCTCTGCTCCTGGCTGGAGAACCCTCACACCCCTGGTTCTGTTCACCTTTTTCATACTTTCCCTTCCTGTGAAATGAAATCAGGGGTTGAATTCTGAGGACTGACAAAGTCACACTGTGTGTTTCCAGTGCTGGGCTCCTCTCTGCAAACCAGGAAACAGTGTAGAAAGGTAAAGAAACATTGTAGAAAGGTTAAAAAAAACTTGGGAAGCTTCCAGATTATAAAATCAGCATGTGGACTCATGCAGTGCAGCATCTCCTTGTTGGAAACATGTCAGTTTCCCCAGGGGCTTTGTTTCCTTTTTTTCCCCCCCTGCAGTGTGGCTGCCCCACCAGAACCAAATGACCAACGTGGAACTGCTTTCTGCTATTGGCCTATAGCTCCCCCCTTGGCTGATAAATGCCAACGTTGGAATAACCACGTTGGATATAAACCAGTTTTGGCCCCCCTGGCAAAGCTCTAACAGCCTCATGCCTTAACAGCAATCCTGAACATTCCAAACTACACAGCGTTGAAATGCCCTTTCCCTGGACCTCTTGAACTTTTCTCCAACAATCTCTTTATATGGCTCCGTCCATGAAGCCATGGAGAGGGATGCAGGAACTCCTCAAGGCTTGCCAGTCTTTAATAATGCCTGAAACCTAGTTACCAGTTTTACCTTGGAAACCCAATGGCCAAGTTTCTGCACCTGCTACATACAAACAAAAGCAAAAAAAAAAGCCTTAGAACTGGAGACTGGGTACTTTTTTTTGATCAAGTTTGCTTCAGCTTTATTGCCATAGCTGGTGTCAACATGAAGGCTCTGAGCTTCCTGGGCACAAGCGCTGAAGAGAAGTTTGGTCGTTAGTTTTAGTCCCTGAGTAAAGTAGCCTCCAAGAGAGTGTCTAGTTGATGAGAAAGGTCCCAGCCCCCATGGTGGTGGGAACCTTTGGTCCCTGGGCAGGTAAAATAAAGACAGAAGGAACTGGTAAGTAATGGAAAGGGCTGTAACACTTTGGGCAGACATGCTGGTCTAGCAAACAGGGATTGTCCCTCCTCCTCAGCAGTGCTGTGGATTGATTGGTGCGGATCACTTCGCTTTTTAGTACCCTGGTGTTTGGTATGCACACTGCCTCATGGCCAAGCTTGGACAAGGAACTGAACTGGCGGTCCCTTAGCCAGAATAAAATAAAAACCCTTGTTCCCCGTGAAGTCAGTTGATACACGAAGGCCCTAATCCATCTTATCAGCAAACAATACAGGCCGACCTGTGGCAGAATTTGGTACCAGGAGTGGGGCCACTGTGGATAAACCTGGCCTCTAATGGACTTTTGGTGGATTTTGACAGGTTTTTCGGAGAAATTTTTTGGAAATGTTTGAAGGTTTTTTTCATGACTGTTGCAAAAAACTTAAGAGAAGAGCTTAATATGGGTTGTTATCAGGATCAGTAATGCTGGAAGAGTCCGTGAATTTGTTTGGGCGGCGAAACTATGATGCAATGAACAAGGACTTTTGATGAGTCAAGTTTAAGAAATGGTGGTTCTGAATTTGCCGGTTAAAGGAAGAGCCATGCCTGGCAAGCCTTGAGGAAAGTTGTTTTGGAATGAAAGGGGAAAGGGCAATGACACAGAAGCAGTGGTGGCTGTTGGAGAATAGAGTCATAGTAAGGGAATCCTGGTGGGGGATCGCGCCTGGAAACTGTGGGAGAAAAGGAAAAAGACCACCGTGTAGAGACTCCATGGTTTTGAAAAATCTGTAATCCCTTTCCAGGTGAAGAGTTTTCTTGGCACTTTCTAGAAAAGGGGGCTTTTTCCGGGGTCACGCCAGAAAGTTTGCTCAGTTTTTTGTGGGTTCAAGTGGCCCATATCTTCACCTTTGCTTGTGAACGTTGGTGGCATCGTTAGACGGTTTTGATGTGGATTAAGAAGGTTTCGTGGGAAGCCATCTAAGCCTTTCACTAGGTTAAGGTGGCAAGGGTTGTGGGGGTCCTTCCAAAGAAAAATGTGGAAGTCTCTATTAAGCTCAGAGGGGACCCCGGCAGTGTTTTTTTTGGAGATGCCAGAAACCCTGGGGTGTGTCCCTAGGTTAGGCATAAGCTGTCAATTGACTGGTTTTGAGGGATTTAGGGCCTGGGTACATCTGTAGAGAATTAGTGATTGAGTTAGGGCCCCAGAAGCAAACCTGCAGGAGAATTTTGTCCGGCTGAAAGGGAAGGTTCCAGCCAAAGCGGTGGGTTGAGACTAGGCCGGCTAGAATAAAATAGAAAGAGCGAGCTGTTGAGAGAGTCGGCATCCCTTCCTGTTTCACATTTTGCTAGAAACATGCCTGGGGCCCTCTCCTCAGCTATTATTAGAGATGGGTGTGGCCCCAGTTTCCCGTTCCCTCGCCCTGGTGTTGGTGCGCTGCTCTCATCGTCAAGCCTGGGCCTACGAACTGTAACCGGACCCCTTTTGTCCATAAGGAAATAAACCCCTTTGTTTTTCCCTTTAAGGCCATTGGTGGATTCACTTTGTTTCAGCCAAACCGTGCAGGCCGACCGCAGCAGGGTGTGTCTGAGGATGGTTGTTGCGTGCCGACACGTAAGCCTCGGCTTTGGGGGGTCCAGGGAAAAAGGGTTTGCTTGTTTTACAGCTTTGAAGCTTAAATAGACATCCAGCCCGGCCGCACGCCGGGAGTCTTTGAACTGCTGCGACTACAATGAGATGAGCAAACAGAAGGTGACATTGAACAAAGATGTGCTACCTTTCTTAAATTTTGGTCTTTTTGATTTTTGAATTGGATATTTTTTCTTATTGTGGTTATGAATTGCGTCCCATTTAAAAATGTTTTATTTTGGACTGAGAAACTTTATTCCTGAGTTGATAGGGATTTTTTAATAGTTTTTTTAAGAAGATGTTTGACCCCTTTTTTTAAAAAGAGATGTTTTCGTTCCAAACAATTTTTAAAAAATGTGACATTTTATATATTCATTTATTTAGTACGTCGTAGCGTGCGTGCGTGCCGTTTGCGTGTGTGTGTTGTATATAGAAGACATCACTGTATTGTTTCCCTGATGGAGATAAAGAGGGGGTGACTTCAAGGAAAATCAATCCTGGATTGCTCTACCCTCTACCCTCATTTGTTATTTTTACTTTTGCTCTGGGACTTTCCAAGGCTTTCTGGCTCACCAGAAGCCGGAAGTGCAGACCACTGACGATTTTCCTATGGTCCCATTTTTAATGGGGTCTGAGATCCAAAACTCAAGACTTTTTGTTGTTGAGGCCGAAGTTTTAATCCTCTGAGCTTATTTTCCCAGCCCCCAAAAATTGCGTTTTATAAATGATTGACATTTTACAAAAAAATATGGACTATGAGAACTTTTAGTCTTAGAGTTTTTTGAGAAATAATAAAGGTAATGTATTTTAATAAATAGAAGTGGACTTGGAAGTCACCTGCGGCTGTCACGGAGGCAGAAGACGAGCAGACGCCAAAACAGCCAAGAGCGAGTGCTGTCCAGGGGTGGGGGCCGGGGGCAATCCCAAGCCTCAAGGGACGGTCCCCACGCCAAGGCGCCCTTTCTACAGCAAGGTTCTACCTCCATATTGCGCCCGCAAAATTATCAGATCAAATCAAAACTGACAATTGTAAACGCAATGAACTTATGGGAGACAATATTCAACCATCCAAACCATGTGGCATTCAAGCACGTTTGCCTGATGGGCCCCTTCCCGGGGAGCAATGTGGAGAATCTGTCCCCGCAGGGCCCCTTTTCCCCCTAAGACAGCGACTGACTGTCACCATATGAACATTTCAATAAGCTTGCAGCTGTCCAGTAGGGCTTCTTCTGACATTATCAGAACTTTTGAATAATGAATTGAATCCATTCATGTTGAACACATGTGACCTTGTTACTCAGAAAAGGGAAGAGTGGCATATTTTCTGGAATAAAACCTTGGCATTTTTTTTTTCAGCAAGGAACTATTAAAAAATAAGTAAATAGTCTCATGATTGAGCTCTTTTAAAAGGGGAGGGCAGACCCAGCCCCTACCCAATGTCTGGAAGGACCCTCGCTCGGGTTGTTCTGAAGCACAGATGCAAAAGGTTAGAAGGGAATGCGGAGGCCGGGGGGGCCAGCCAGAAACAGACCTATCTATGGGTTTGGCGGGCCTGAATCGCTGGAACCAGCGCATTCCGTCCTCTTGGGAAGTGCGCTTTCTCGGAGATTAGTGTGGGGTTTGGCAACTTTCGGGGGCCCTCCACCAGGGGTGGTTGAATAATTCTCCAGTGGGTTCACTCACTAGTTCCTTCGCAATAACCACACAAGCTGACTTGAAGTCCCTCCTTACAGGAAGGAAAGCTGCACCTTAAAAGGTATTGATACCAGCCTTGCCTAGGTCGGGCCCAGGTGTTGAGCTCACCTGCAGCCCGACACAAGGGCGACTTCCACAGCCGCTCTTTAGGATAAAGCCCAGGTAAAAGTGGCCCCATTAGAACGTGGCCTCCATACATGAACCCTCAGCATGTGGCCCCTACAACATGATCTCACTGTTTACCACCGGCCCTAAAGAAGACTGCCCACAAGAGCCCCGGCCAGCTTCCAAGTTCATTCATAATTGCTGAGTCCATGCTTAGCATAGTTCTTCACTTTACAATTAAAAACCTTTACATAGTGAAAAATCAAACATTGACTGTTTAACGACGAACGAGTATATACATGTATTTTCAACGCTGTTTCCCGACTGAACTGAGATGAACAAATTCCCCAAACAGAGGGAGCCAAGTACTTGAATGTATCCATAGCATGACTGGGTTGCATGAGCATGACCCTGTGACCATAGCATGACTGTGGCCATAGCAATTGACTGTTGGCCATAGCATGATGACTGTGACCATAGCATGAACGGTGGGGCCCATAGCATGAACTGTGACCATAGCAATTGACTTGTGGCCATAAGCATGACTGTGCCCTAAAGCATGACTAGTGAACTAGCAATGACTGTGATCATAGCATGACTGGACTGAGTGAGCATAGTAGCAATTGACTGTGACCATAGCCATGACTGGTGACCATTAGCTGACTTGTACCATAGCATGACTGGACTGTGATCATAACAACATAACTGTGTGGCCCGATAGCAATGACCTGTGACCATGGCATGACTGTGGCCATAGCATGGACTGTGACCATAGCAATGACCTGTGGGCCATAGCAAGGACTGTGGCCAAGCAATGAACTGTGACCATAAGCAGACTTTGGCCAAAAGCATGACTGTGGGCCATAGCATGACCTGTGACCATAAGCATGACTGTGAACCCTAGCATGACTGGTGGCCAACATAGCATGACCTGTTGATTATAGCATGACTGACGTGATCTAGCATGAACTGGACCATAGCATGACTGTGGCCAATAGCATGACTGTGACCAAAGACATGAAAACTTGGACTGACCTGTGGATCATAACACATAACTGTTTGGCCATGAGCATGAACTGTGACCATAGCATGAACTACTGTGATCAATAGCAATGACTGTGACATAGCATGACTGTGGCCATAAGCATTGGACCTGTGGCCATAAAAGAATGACTTTGACCATAGCATGACTGTGATCATGACACCAGGACAGTGATCAATAGCATGACTGTGAATTAATGACATGAATTGGTGATCAAGCAATGACTGTGAATCCCACCAATGACCTGTGGTTGGAAAGGGGTTTTTTTGCCATTCCTGGATCTGGTTGGCGTTTCCCAGCGTAGGGAGGCCATAAAAGGATGTGTCTTTGATTTCCAAGTTAGGTCTGATTACATGAACTTCCACAGGAAACTCCCAGGAGCGAGTAGCAAATGCCCATCCCGCATCCCAGGAGTTCAACATTTTAGGCAAATCGAGCTTGTGATCGGGGGAGCCAGCTCAGTACTGCATTCCCTTCATTGATCACAGCTAAACAAGGCAAATATTTCAATTACACAGCGACGGGCCAGGGGTTGGGGCTCACACCGGTGTGAAAATGACGAGAAATGTGACGACCCAGGCAGGCAGCGTGAGGAAGTTTTTTGAAGAGCAGAAGTTTCACACTGAAATTTTTCTAACCCAAACTCTGGTCAGGTTTTTGTTGAGTAACACCTGGGTTCTGGCTCTGTTATCTTAACTTCCAGAAAACGATATTTCCATGCTTACTTTTCCAACATTTCGTTGTCTAACCATGATTTGTAGCATTACCCTACCCTGCCTTTGTCTGTTTTCTAGAATAGAGTGCAAGCTGGGGCTAGGAGTTTTTTTCCATGAGATTTTGCAGCAAAAATGCAAGCCATTCATGGGACAGCAGATGGCGACCACAAAAACGTGGAGCTGGAAAGCTTGTGCTAAGCATTTGGAAAAGAAATCACCCCTTTTTTTTTCACATGTTTTTGCCTGGAGTCGTGTGGCTGTAGAAAACATACCCCTGGACCCGGCCTAGAAGGTGACAGTCCCCCCGGGTTTTTCCTGGCCGGGTTCCGTTGAGTGGCCATCCCAACCATTGTGGCATGCGGAGGATCAGCTGACTTTTCCGGAGGCACGTCTGATGCCTTCTGCTCTTTAAAGAAACTCTTTTTTTTTAAAAATTTTATTATTTAATTCAATTTGGGTGCGTGTGGTGGCCATGTTGTGTGGGTATGTGTGTGTGGTGTGTGTGGTGTGTTGTAGAAACACAGGGGGCGAATTCGGGAACCACCAGGGACCGCATCCACCTCCCCTTCGTTATTACACTCGGCGCCGGGATCCACAGGCTCCACGTCCAACCAGGACCAGAAAATGCAGCCCGCCCCCCACGCTTTCCCGCCCCGGCCGGCTGTAATGGTGGGGTCTAGGGATCCGAATAATCACGAACCTTCTTGCCTGCAAGGCGAGGCTTAACACCCTGAGCCACCCTACTCCAGCCCCACTTAACAGAACCAGAAATAATACAGTCAATCTTGAGTACTGAACAGAAGAAAGGGAAAATTAATCCACGCGTGTAGCCACACTGGCACCCAAAAGCCCCCCGCAGGTGTACTCTTGCAGGAATGCACTGTGCCCACCAGCACCCCGGACCCTCGAGCACCCTACCACAGATGATGAAGGACCCCAAGGGACTCAAGGTGGACGAGAGGACCACAAGGGTCTTCCACAACTGGAGAGAAACCTATTTGGAATTCCGGGTCCTCCGTCGCACGGGGCCCCTTGGAAATAAACTAAGCCCAACGAACAGCAATTGAGAGGAGAGGTGGCCCAAGGGCAGGGCAGACACAGAACCGCACGGACTTCCCAGGCCCGCAATGGCAGAGGCAGACCTAAGATGGAGCGACTTTGCTGGGTGTCTGGGCAGGACAGTCTCAAACAGGAGGAAGCGAGAGACAATGGAAAAAGAGTCTGATGAGCTCGAGAAAGGAGAACTGGCGGGAATTTTGGCAGGCTGGCGAGCTTTAGACAGTGGGACGGTTGGTCCTACCACAAAACGCCCTTTCCTTTGTTGCTGTGGGGTAGTGTGGTCATGTTCCTGATGGACCTCAGCCATGAATGGGCTGTCACCTGTAAGCTGTAAGCCTGGAAGTGGACGGTTCCCCAGGGATGAGACGGTGAGTTACGAGAAGGGGCCCCAGACAAGGAGAATCAGAAGCTGAGTGCCGATCGTTGGTGTTGCTGCGCATTACAGCCTGGATGGCGGTTTTTTAGGGAAGATCCACAGCAGGTTACAAAACTTCATAAGTATGAAGTTGGTTAGGGTGGCAAGAGGGGCGGGGCCCAATAGAGAAGGAGATCTCACCATGGTTCATCCCCAGTTGCCAGGACCCTGAAAAAGGCTTTGTTCCTCAAATGTCCCCCACGATTCACTAAGTCCAAGCCGCACAGCCATGCCCGGCCGCGGGAGTCGCATCCCACCCAGACACTGTCCCTGTAACTTGAAAAGGCAGGCAGGGGCAGGTCTCAGCTGTCGAGCCGTGGGACTGTGGATTGAGGGGAGAGGGCCCCTTTCACGTGGCACTTGGCTGGAACCCCCCGACTTTCCACACCTTGGAATGGAATTTAAATTCCTGTAGCTTAGTGCAGGTTCACCTTGTGCTGCAATCGGCCAGTAACTGGTCCCAACTCGGCCCCGGCACCGCATCGAAGATCACTCGGCTCCCTGGGGAACGCTGCGTCACCAGCCCCGCTGGGTTGCTCTCCTGGGCCACCCTCCCTCTTGCCTGCTCCTCTGTGCACCCGTGGACTAGACACGCCCATGCCACAGCGAGAACAGAGAGGGTTTCCCACCTGAGCGACACCGCACAAACTCCCCATGCAATGCAAGATCCTTGGGGGTCACCAACGCCATGTAAAGTGAGGCTTGCCTCAAGGGGTCTGGAGGCGCCCTCCTTTCAAAAAGCATGTCTGAAGGCCCCATGCAGACTCCAACAGAACACCGTTCGCACTTGGGGCCAAGTGCTTTTTTGTTTTGTTTGAACAGTTCTCTCTTTTTAAAATAATTGCCTATGCCGCATCGCGGGACATTGGCCTCTTTTTTATCCCTTCGTCCCCCCTTCTCTCCCGACCCCCTTTTTGTCTTTTCTTCTTTATTTTTTTTATCACTTTTCAATTTTTTTGTTCTTCCCTTTGCAAAAACCCCTTTTTTTAATCGTCCCATGCCAGAACGCCCTCCGAAATTTCTTAAGACTTTTGTCATTGTGTGGCCCTAGTGTGTTTCATCTAATTTGTCCTTTTGATGACAAATGTGGCCTGGTGGCTTCATGCTCGCAGCAAGTACCACAGATAATCAACGGGTGGGCCATTTGAAGAATTATCTCTCCTTTTTCTTCCCCCATCAGCAAGCCGTCCCGAACCCTCGTCCTCTCAGAGAGAACGGGGGGGGGAACGTTTTTTGAGATCTTTTCGTTTTTCCCTACTTTATGAATGAATATGTTTTTCCCTTGGCCCAATCTTGTGAAATATATATCTGCCCATGAAATCTTGCATATCACACAGCCAGTGGGGGGATATACAAGTTCAGAGGTAAGATCTGGCGCTACCTCCTCTTCCCCCCACAAAGTCAGGCTCTTAACAAACTTACCCCTACTTCTTCTGTGAATGGTTCCCTGAAACTTTTTAGGGCAAGGGCACGTGAGGCAATACATGGTCCTGTTTAGGGACAAGCAGTCACAAGTCCAACTTTTCTACATTTTAGAGAATTGTGCCTTTTCAGTAATTAAACAACTAGAGGAAGATTTTCTTAGGTTTTGAGCGCTGAGTGTCTTCCAAATCTAATGGGCCAAATAATAACAACATTTTGCAAAGCAGTTTGGTGTTTCTGTCTCATAAACCTAAACATTTCACAGTTTGCCCCCTTCCCTCCCTGGACCTGGTTCCTTTTCTATTCCTTTCAAATCTTGGGTTTCTGTTCGAGTGATAGTAAAAAAAAAAAAAAAAAAACAAAAAAACAGGAAATGTTGCCTCCACAGTCTGACAAGCAGGCCTTTTAATCTGATTCAAGAAAGCTGATTTGTTGCCTCCTTGACATTCATGCCACCATCATGCTGAGGGGGAGGAAGCCGCAGCCTGTTGAACAAAGGCGATGGCTGTTACAATTTTCAGATTTCCCTGCCCCAGACTGATGAAATCTTTTGACAGCTTCCCCACCCATAGCCTCCTAGTTACTCTTCTAGAAACTATGTTTTTTTCATTCAAACCTGGTAATTTTTAGACACAGGCTTTTGCCTGTTTAAGAAGACATTTTTTGGAAAAGAAAGATGCAGATTAGAGAAGTGCCTGGTATACGATGGTACCTCTCTAGAATGAGTTTTGTCTGAAGTTAATGCAGTGGATAATAGCATCTTTATTATATGCAAAATACCCCACAGTTCCCCCTGAGTGTTCTCAGGGTTCGTCCCAATGGGGGTCGAGGATGAAGAGGCCACAGCTAGTTCATGCCCCCCGTGTGTTTAGTATTGTCATGGTTTGAAAATGTGTTCCCCACAGTCTCGTGTGTTTTTGCAAGGTCATGTTCCCTGGAGAGGTGGGAGCCTTGTTTGGAGGAAAGGCCAGCACAAGGGTGGGCCTTGAGGTGGATTAGTCCACCCTTAACCTCAAGGGAGAAAGTCTGCCTTTGCAGCAAGCAGTACCTGCAGTCTCCAGCTTTTCCAAGAAATTGGTTCTGCGGTTGACCCTTGGCCTCCCTCCAGCTTTTGGCACAGCCAGCCATGCCCCGACCCTCTGCTTGAGAGACCTGTCCCTTCTCTCTGGAGCCCGTAAACTGAAATAAACCTCCCTTTCTTCTTTCCTTCCCGGTAAGTTGGTTGACTTTGGTGGTCCTCTCAACAGGCAAGAGTTAAGAGTAAACTGGTTACAAAGTTATCAATAGGAGAGCCTCCTGGCAGGGCAGAGATTGAGTGGGAGGTGGCCGCAGAAATGAAATCTTTCATCACTGGAAGGCTGGGAAGCAGGAATGGACTGAGCTGTGTACAAGAACCAGCCCTGCCGATTCCTGGAACCAAAACAAGTGACCATGTCAGGTTAACAAGGTGGAAGAAAACGGGAGAGGCCTTTGCCATTGGGGGAAATTCTTTCTTTCCAAAGAAATTGTCCTGTGCATGTTTGTACGCCTGGAGTGTTGGGCGGTTGTAGGACTGTATGTCTGTAGAAAGTTATTCCGTCCTCTGTCCAGCTCAACATGAAAGAGCAGCATCGATTGTCCTGAACTATCATTTTTTGGCCACAAATCGGGCTGAGCACGGAACTTTGGGCTCACCTCACAGACTGATGTCTGTGTGAGCACCCCCCGAGGCCTGACGCCGTGGCTGGGCCCCCGAGGGCTGAGCCCATGCTGGCACACATGGGGGGGGGGGGAGGGCTGAGCCCCGTGGCTGCACAACATTGAGGGCTGAAGCCCTGGCTGGGCCACACATGAGGGCTGAGCGCCCGTGGCCTGCACCCCTGAGGGCTGAAGCCCGTTGGCTGGCCCAACATGAGGGCCCTGAGCCCCATGCCCCTGGCACCGACCCGAGGGCTGAGCCAGCAGGGAAAAGATGAACCCCATTTGCTGGTTTTCCCCCCCTTCCCCCACCCCCTCCCCCCCCTTTACCCCCTTTTTCTCCCCTCCACCCCCTTTTCCCCCCTCCCCCCTTCTCCTCCCCTTTTCCTTTCCTTCCCCTTTTCCGTTTCTCTTTCACCCCCCCTTTTCCGTTTCCCTCTTTTCATCGCTGCGGCTTTGGGCAAGTTTTCCCACCACGTGTTTTGCTGCCCACGGAGCCCGTCCCCCCATTCCTAATCCCTGAAGGTCTCTCGGTGGTCCCCGTTTCCTCCTGGAATGGCCCTTTCCACGTTTCCTCCCCGGTGTGTAGGACGACGCTCTTCCTGGATGGGGGTCCACGTAACCCAGGGTCATCCCTGTTCCTGAAAGGGAGTTTGCATCTGGGACCACGGGCTTTGCCTGTGTTGGACCCGGGGAAGCAGAGGCCAGCAAGAGCTGTCAGGACACAGGATTTTCCTCCTGTTCCTATGAACGGCTCCTCACAGTTTTCCTTTGGAGGCTGGAAGGGGTTTTGAACGGGACATATTCTTGTTTCCTGTTCTGGGTGTTTCCCTGCCTTGAAGGGGCTCGTTGTCAGAAGAACCAACCAGAAAGTCTGTCCGTGTCAGACCAGGTGGGACCGTGCCATCCCCCGACCCCGAAAGCGGCAAATCCCCCGCCGGCAGGGGGAACGTGGAGGGTTGGGAGGAGGACAAGACAAAGGGCAGTTGGTACTCCAACCTTTCTGAGCAGTTCCAGGCAGGGCTGCATTTTTCTCCACAATTTTCACAAGTGATTCTCTTTCAGACTGTAGTCTGATGCATAGAAACAAAATTGTTTATGGGCTCTGCATGCTCCCCAGGGGACCCCAGCACTGTGGGCCTTGGACTCCTGGTGGTCCTGACTCCCCATGGATGCCGGGAAAGTGCTCTATCACTGAGCTGTGTCTCCTGGTATTTTTCTTTTTCTCCTTTTTGAGACAGGCTCTCGCTCCATGATTCAGGTCAGGCCCAAGTAAAACCTTCCAGTCTCAGCGTCTGTTTTCCCAAGCCCCAAGTCACCCCTCCCCGGTACTTCCCCCCATCTCAGGGATTTTCCTTGACTTAGGGCCACACCTGAAGTCAGAGAAATACAGATGTCAAAGCTGGAATGCAAGTTTCCCCAGGGGGCTCAAGTGTTTGAATCCTTAGCTGGTACTGATTTTGGAAGGTTGTGGCACCTTTAAGAACATGATCCTTGCAGGGGACGGCCTTGAGGCTTGGGACCAAGCCCTGCTCTCTTCCTCTTGTTCCCTCCGCCACTCACGGCTACAGAGGCCTGAGCAGCCTCCTGCTTCTGCCTCCCGCCGTCTTCTGCTGTGTGATTCCTGCCACAACCGACTGCATCCTCTCTAGACCCCAGATGAATCCACTTTCATCCCCAAGTTGTTCCTGCGCGAACGCTGTCTTGCAATAACAAAGAAAAGTAATTGCAACACCAGTAAATAATTGGTTTGCTACGTACAACAATTTATTCATGTCTTTATGAATGCGATTATGAGAGGATATAATGAAGTTAATTTGCCATTGTCCAAAGTTCTTAGTCAGCCTTTTTCATAACTTTGGTGGATTTCATTGTTTGTTTGTTTGTTTATCTATTTATCTATTTATTGTGTGTGCGTGTGCGTGTGCGTGTGTGTGTGTGTGGTGTGCGTGTGCGTGTGCGTGTGGTGTGTGTGTGTGTGTGGTGTGTGTTGGTGAAGTGCCTATGGAGGCCCAAGGGTGACTTCAGGAATCATCCTGGATTACTTCTACCCTCTTTTTTTGCTTTGCTCTGGGCTTTTCCTAGTTCCACCTTCCAGGGGTCTGGGATCTGAACTCAGATTCTTCTGCTTTTGAGGCAGAGCTTAACCGCTGAGGTATCTTTCCAGCCCAACTTTGGTGGATTTCAAAGAAACATGTTTTAGTTGGTAGAGGTAAAAGGATCTAAGCCCTCAAACATACTTTAAATTTCAGTAAAAGCTAACGTCTAGCCGATGGGGAAAAGTTTTGGCCATTTCTTAGAAAGCTAAACGTAGACCTGCTGGTGATTCGTGATTCTGCGAGTGCAGGTGCACAGAGAGTCTGATTGATGCTGGAGGGTGGTGCTGTGTCAAGAGCCGGGCTGTGGGCAGAAGACAGATGCCAGTCCATCCACTGGCCACTGCAACCCCTCCCCTCCCACCTGCAGCTTGGATCTGCCGGGGAGGAAATCGAGCTGCAGCCCACGGCTGGCTTCAGGGCCACAGCAGATCCTTGCTGTCTTGCTGTTTTCTGGAGGAACGTGGAAGGCGTGTCCCAGCGTGGGGACGTCAGCACCGTGCTCTTCACACTGCTCATCTCAGTACCCGACTCTAGGACTCTGTCCCAGGACACCCAGGACTAGCAAATGGCGCTGTTAAAGGCTTCTGTATCCTGGAAAGGATTTATGGAGGAGGAGCTATGGGCTGGGAGACAAGAGGCCAAGGCACGAGTGGGCCACACTCACTGCTGCTGACCAGGATGTGGGGCCCCGAGCACGAGCCAGTCATTCCACATCCCAGCCCAAAGTGTCCCCGTAGCAGTCACTTCTCTATTGCTGTGGACATCTGGAGGGGAGAAGGCGGAGACTCACTTGTTTGCAGTTACCGAGGAATGATGCACCCACCACAAGCGCACACTGTGGTAGAAAAGGCCCGCGAGGAGCAGAAGCTGAAGATCGGCCCTGCAGACGTCACGGAGGCTGGAAGAAAGCAAGGGGCGGACTGCAAGCGCAGATGCTGCAGAAGCAGAGCCCGCTGCTCACCTCAGAGCCTGTCCCTGTCGATGCGCCTTCTTCCAGCAGGCCCCATCCCCGGAACAAACCTTCCCAAACAGTGACGCCAGCTAAGGATGCAGACACACGCGCCCCTGGGGCACAACTCGCATTCAGACCAAGACGTTCCACTCCTTTGCCCCCATAGATTATGGCCACCTAATGATGCAAACCACACTCAGTCAACTCTAATAATGCCCGTAGATCATAGCAGTCCCAGCACAATCCAAAGTCCAAGCCACTTATCAAAACAACAGAGGAGTTACACACTTCTAACATACAACAGCATGGAACAAAACATTCTCGTTCCAAAGGGAGGAATGGGGACATTTTCTGGAAAGACCCGTCCATGGCAAGAAGGGATACTACAGTCTAAGTCCAGTGTGTGAATCTCCTGTTGGAATCATGTCAGTTCCCAGGGCTTTGTTTCCCCCCTGCAGTGTGGCTGCCCACAGAACAAATGACACGTGGACTGCTTCTGCTTATGGCCTATAGCTACCCTTGGCTGATATGCCACGTTGGATATACCACGTTGGATATACCACGTTGGATATACCACGTTGGCTCTGGCATCTCTAACATCCTCATGCCTTAACAGCAATCTGAACTTCAACTATGCAGTGTGAAATGCCCTTCCTGGGCCTCTTTGGAACTTTCCCACCCTTTAGTGGCTCTCTGAAGCCATGGAGAGGGATGCAGGGACTCCTCAGTCTTGCATCTTTAATGCCTCTGAAACTAGTACCTTGGGAACAACATGGCCGAGTTCTGCTACAGCCTTGGACTGGAGACTGGTACTTTTGAAGAGCTTAATGGGCTGTTCAGAGATCAATAATGCTGGAAGAGTCATGAATTGTTTGGGCCGAAACTATGATGCAATGAACAAGGACTTTGATGAAGTCAAAGTTAAAGATGGTGGTCTGATTTGCCGGGTAAAGAGAGCCATGCTTGGCAGCCTTGAAGTTTTGGATGATGGAAAGGGCAGACAGCTGGTTTCAACTGAAGGCTCTGAGCTCTGGGCACAGCTGAGAGAAGTTGGTCGTTAGGTTAAGTCCTGAGTAAGCCTGCAAGAGATTGTCTAGTTGATGAGAAAGGTCCAGCCCATGGTGGGTGGGACTTGTCCCTGGGCAGGTAAATAAGACAGAAGGAACTGGGTAAGGGAAAGGGCTGTACACTTGGGCAGACATGCTGGTCTAGCAACAGGGATTGTCCCTCTCTCAGCAGTGCTGTGGATATTGTGCGATCACTTCGCTTAGTCCCTGGTGTTGGTATGCAACTCTCCTGCCAAGCTGGACAAGGAACTGAACTGGACTGTCTTAAGCCAGAATAAAACCCTTGTTCTCCCGTAAGTTATTTGATCACGAGTCTATCAGCAACAATACAGGCGAACTGTGGCAGAATTTTGGTACCAGGAGTGGGGCGCTGTGGATAAACCTGGCTCTATGGACTTTGTGGATTTTGAACAGGTTTGCTGGAGAATTTTGGAAATGTTTGAAGGTTTTCATGACTGCAAAAACTATAGAGAAGAGCTTAATGGGCTTGTTCAGAGATCAATAATGCTGGAAGAGTCATGAATTGTTTGGGCCGAAACTATGATGCAATGAACAAGGACTTTGATGAAGTCAAAGTTAAAGATGGTGGTCTGATTTGCCGGGTAAAGGAGAGCCATGCTGGCAGCCTTGAAGTTTTGGATGAGGAAAGGGCAGACAACAGAGCAGTGTGGCTGTTGGAGAAATAGATCATTAAGGGAAGTCTGGTGGGTCGTGCTGGACGGTGGGAGAAAAGGAGACCACCGTGTAGAGACTCCATGGTTTGAAAATCTGTATCCCTTCAGGTTGAAGAGTTTCTTGCCCTTTCTAGAAAAGGGCTTTTCCGGGTCAGCAGAAGGTTGCTCAGTTGTGGTTCAAGTGGCCATATCTTCACCTTGCTGTGAACTTGGTGGCATCGTTTAGACGGTTTTGATGTCAGGATTGAGAGGTTCGTGGAGAGCATCTGAAGCTTCACTAGGTGGCAGGTTTGGGGGTCCTTCAAAGGAATGTGAAGTCTTTAGCTTCAGAGGTGACCCCACAGTGTTTTTTGGAGATGCCAGAACCATGGGGTGTGTCCTAGTTAGGCACTAGCTGTCAATTTGACTGTTGAGGGTTTAGGCCCTGGGTACATCTGTAGAGAATTAGTGGTTGAGTTAGGCCCAGAGCAAACCTTGCAGGAGATTGTCCGGCTGATGGGGAAGGTCCAGCCACGGTGGGTGAGACTAGGCTCTAGAATAAAATAGAGCGAGCTGGTTGAGAGAGTCGGCATCCTTCTGTTCACTTGGCTAGACATGCTGGCTCTCTCAGCTATTATTAGAGATGGTGTGGCCAGTTCCCTCGGCCCTGGTGTTGGTGCATGCTCTCTTGTCAAGCTGGGCTACGAACTGTAACCGGGCTGTCATAAGGAAATAAACCCCTTGTTCCCTTAAGCCATTGGTGATCACTTGTCAGCAACCGTGCAGGCGACTGCAGCAGGGTGTGTCTGAGGATGGTTGTGTGTGCCGACTCGGCTTGGTCCAGGGAAAAGGTGCTTGTACAGCTTTGAGCTGTAAATAGACATCGCCCGGGAGTCTTTGAACTGCTGCGACTACATGATGAGCAACAGAAGGTGGACATTGAACAAAGGATGTGGTACTTTCTAAAATTTGGTCTTTTGATTTTGAATTGATATTTTCTTATTGTGGTATGATGCTTCCATTTAAATGTTTATTTTGGACTAGAGAAACTTATTCTGATTTGATAGGATTTTATAGTTAAGAGATTTTGACCTTTTTTTAAAAAGAGATGTTCAGTTCCAACATTTTAAAATTGAATTTATTCATTTATTTAGTACGTGCGTGCGTGCGTGCGTGCGTGTGTGTGTGTGTGTGTATCAGAAGACACTCACTGTATGTCCCTGTGGAGGATAAAGGGTGACTTCAGGAATCATCCTGGATGCTTCTACCTCATTTTGACTTTGCTCTGGGACTTTCCAGGCTCTGCTCACCAGAGCCGGAAGTGCAGACCACTGCTATTTCCTATTGTCATTTTAATGAGGTCCTGAGATCCAAACTCAAGACTTTCTGTTTGTGAGGCAGAGTTTTTATCCTCTGAGCTATTTCCCAGCCAAAAATTGAGTTTTTAATGATTGACATTTTAAAATTGGACTATGAGAACTTTTAGTCTTAGATTTTGAGAAATAATAAAATTTAATGTATTTTATAATAGAAGTGACTGAAGTCACTGCGGCTGTCACGGAGGCAGAGAGAGCAAGACGCCAACGCAAGAGCGAGTGCTGTCAGGGGTGGGGGCGGGGCAATCCAACCTCAAGGCCTGTCCCCCGCAGTGCGCCTTTCTACAGCAAGGTTCTACCTCCATATTGCTCCCCAAAATTATCATCAAACTGACATTGTAAACGCATGAACTTATGGGAGACAATTCACATCAAACCATGGCATCAAGCACAGTTCCTGATGGGCCCCTTCCCTTGGGGAGCATGTGGTAGATCTGTCCTCGGGCTTCCTAGACAGCGACTGACTGTCACCATATGAACTTCAATAGCTGCAGACTGTCCAGTAGGGGCTCTCTGACATTATCAGACATTTGAATAATGAATGAATCCATTCATGTTTGAAACACATGTGACCTTGTTACTCAGAAAGGAAGAAAGTGCATATTTCTGGAATAAACCTGGCATTTTTTCAGCAAGGAACTATAAAATAAGTCTCATGATTGAGCTTTTAGGGGAGGCAGACCAGCCTCCCAATGTCTGGGAAGGACTCGCTCTGGTTGTTCTGAGCACAGCATGCAAGGTTAGAAGGGAATGCGGGAGCCGGGGGGGCAGCCAGGAACAGACCTATCTATGGGTTGGCGGGCTGATCGCTGGACAGCGCATTCCTCTTGGTGAAGTGCGCTTGCTCGGAGCTTAGTGTGGGTGGACACTTTCGGGCCTCCACCCAGGGTGGTTGATATTCTCAGTGGGTCACTCACTAGTCCTCTCGCAATAACCACACAAGCTGACTTGAAGTCTCCTTACAGGAGGAAAGCTGCACCTTAGAAAGGTATTGATCCAGCTGCTAGGTCGGGCCAGGGTGTCGAGCTCACCTGCAGCTGGACACAAGGCGACTCCACAGCCGCTCTTTGTAGGATGAAGCCCATGTAAGTGGCCCCATACACATGGCCTGCATACATGACCCTCACATGTGGCCCCTACACATGATCTCACTGTTTACCACCTCCCTAAGACTGCCACAAGAGCCCCGGCCAGCTCCAAGTTCCTTCATATTGCTGAGTCCAATGCTTAGCATAGTTCTTCACTTACAATTAAAACTTACATAGTGGAAAAATCAACAAATTGACTTTTAAACGACTAACGAGTATATACATGTATTTCACACTCTGTTCCGACTGAACTGAAGATGAACAAATTCCCAAACAGGAGCCAAGTCGTGAAATGTATCCTAGCATGACTGTGCATAGCATGACTGACCGTGATCATAGCAATGACTGTGACCATAGCAATGACTGTGGCCATAGCATGACTGACTGTGACCATAGCATGACTGTGGCCATAGCATGACTGTGACCATAGCATGACTTGACTGTGGACCATAACAACTAACTGTGACCATAGCATGACTGTGATCATGACAAGCAGACAGTGATCATAGCATGACTGTGACCATAGCATGACTGTGACCATAGCATGACTGTGGCCATAGCATGACTGTGATCATAGCATGACTGTGGACCATAAGCATGATTGGTGGCCATAGCATGACGTGATCATAGCATGACTGACTGTGATCATAGCAATGACTGTGATCATAGCATGACTGTGACCATAGCATGACTGTGGCCATAGCATGACTGTGACCATAGCATGACTGTGGCCATAGCATGACTGTGGCCATAGCATGACTGTGACCATAGCATGACTGTGATCATGACAACAGGACAGTGATCATAGCATGACTGTGACCATAGCATGACTGTGGCCATAGCATGACTGTGATCATAGCATGACTGTGATCATGATAACATGACAGTGATCATAGCATGACTGTGACCATAGCATGACTGTGGCCATAGCATGACTGTGATCATACAGCATACTGTGATCATAGCATGACTATGACCATAACAACATGACTGTGGCCATAGCATGACTGTGACCATAGCAACTGTGGCATACATGACAGTGGCATAGCATGACTGTGACCATAGCATGACTGTGATCATGACAACAGGACAGTGATCATAGCATGACTGTGATTATGACATGATTGTGATCATAGCATGACTGTGATCCCACCATGACTGTGTGAAAGGGTTTTGCATTCTGGTGCGTTCCCAGCGTGGGAGGCATAAAGGATGTGTCTTGATCCAAAGTTAGTCATGATACATGAACTTCCACAGGAACTCAGGAGCGAGTAGCATTCCCTGCGCCTCCAGGAGTCAACATTTTAGGCATCGAGCTGTGATCAGGAGCAGCTCAGTACTGCATTCTTCATTGATCAGCTAAACAAGGCATATTTCATTACACAGCGACGGGCCAGGGGTGGGCTCACAGCCGGTGTGAAATGACGAGAAATGTGACTCCCAGGCAGGCAGCGTGAGGAGTTTGAAGAGCAGAGTTCACACTGAATTCTACCCAGAACTCTGGTCAGGTTTTGTTGAGTAACACCTGGTTCTGCTCTGTTAATCTTACTCCAGACGATATTCCATGCTTACTTCCACATTTCTACCATGATTGTAGCATTACCTGCCTTTCTTTTCTAGAAATAGATGCAATCTGTCTAGGAGTTTTCCATGAAGATTTTGCAGCATGCAAGCATTCATGGGAACAGCAGATGCGACCAGCAAACGTGGAGCTGGAAGCTTGTGCTAGCATTTGGAGAAATCCCTTTTTCACATGTTCCTGGAGTCTGGGGCTGTAGAAACATACCTGCCGGCTTAGAAGGTGACAGTCCCCCGGGTTTTCCTGGCGGTTCCGTGAGTGGCCATCCCATGTGCATGCGGAGGATCAGCTGACTTCCGGAGCACGTCTGTGCTTCTGCTCTTAACAGAACTCTTTTTTAAAAATTTTTTTATTAATTCAATTGTGCGTGTGTGCATGTGTGTGTATGTGTGTGTGTGTGTGTGTGTGTGTAGAAACACAGGCGAATTCGGGAACCACCATGGACCGCCTCCACCTCCTCCTTCTTTACTCTGCTCCGGGATCCACAGGCTCCGTCCAACCAGGACCAGAAATGCAGGCCGCCCCCGCTTCCGCCCGGCGTCTGTATGTGGGGTCTAGGATCCGAACTCACGACCTTCTGCCTGCAAGGCAGAGGCTTAACCCCTGAGCCACCTCTCCAGCCCCACTTAACAGAACAGAAATAATCTCAATCTTGAGTCTGAACAGGAAGAAAGGGGAAAATAATCCACGCGTGTAGCCACACTGCAACCAAAGCCCCCGCAGGTGTCTCTTGCAGGAATGCACTGTGCACCAGCACCCGGACCTCGAGACCCTCCACAGATGATGAAGGACCCCAAGGACTCATGTGGACAGAGGACCCAAGGTCTTCCACAGCTGAGAGACCTTTTGGATTCCCGGGGTCCTCCGTCCACGGGCTTGGAATAAACTATCCCAGAACAGCATGAAGATGGAGAGTGGCCAGGGCGGGCAGAACAGAACCGCACGCTCCAGGCGCATGGCAGAGGCAGACCTAAGATGGACGCTTGCTGGGTGTCTGGGCAGGACAGTCTTCACAACAGGAGGAAGCGAGAGACATGGAGAGTCTGAGTGACCGAGAGAGAACTGGCTGGAATTTGGCAGGCTGGCGAGCTAGACAGTGACGTTGGTCCTACCACAGCCCTTCCTTTGCTGTGGGTAGTGTGGTCATGTTCCTGATGGACCTCAGCCATGATGGGCTGTCACCTGTAGCTGTAAGCTGGAGTGACGGTTCCCAGGGATGAGACGTGAGTTACGAGAAGGGCCCCAGAAGGAGAATCAGAAGCTGAGTGCGATCTGGTGTTGCTGCGCATACAGCCTGGATGGCGGGTTTTTAGGAAGGATCAGCAGCAGGTACAAACGTCAGAAAATTATGAAGTGTTAGGGTGGCAGAGAGGGGCGGGGCATAGAGAAGGAGATCCTCACCATGGTTCATCCAGTTCCAGGACCTGAAGGCTGTCTTCAATGTCACGTTCACAAAGTCCAGCGCACAGCATGCCGGCGCGGGAGTCTCCCACCCAGACACTGTCTGTAACTGAAAGGCAGGCAGGGCAGGTCTCAGCTGTCGAAGCCGTGGGGACTGTGGTGAAGGGGAGAGGGCTCACGTGGCACTTGGCTGGAACCCCGACTTTCCACAACCTTGAAGGAATTTAAATTCCTGGTAGCTAGTGCAGGTCAACCTTGTGCTGCATCGGCCCAGTACGGGTCACTCTGGCCCCGGCACCGCATCGATCAGCTCGGCTCCCTGGGGAACGCTGCGTCAGCCCCGCTGTGCTCTCCTGGGTCCACCTCCTCTGCTGCTCTCTGCAGCTGGACTGGACACGCATGCCACAGCGAGACAGGGTCTCCCACCTGGAGCGACACTCCCATGACATGCAGATCTTGGGGTTCACAACGGCCATGTAAAGTGAGGCTGCCTCAAGGGGTCTGGAGGCGCTCTTCAAAGCATGTCTGAGCCCCATGCAGACTCACAGCTCGCAACTTGGGCACGTGCTTTTTGAAGTTCTCTCTTTTTAATATTGCATGCATGAATAGAGGGAATTGGCAATATTTTTATCCCTTCGTCCCCAATCCCGCCCCCTTTTCCCTTTGCAACCCTTTATCTCCCCTGACAGACTCCCTCCTATTTCTTAAGACTTTTCATTTGTGTGTCCTGCTGTGTTTCATCTAATTTGTCTTTGATGACATGTGCCTGGTGTGCTTCATGCTCCAGCAAGTACCACAGATCAACGGGTGCCATTGAAGAAATTATCCTCCTTTTCTTCCCCATCAGCGTCGGAACTCCTCAGTCTCTCAGAGAGAGACGGAACTTTTTGAGATCTTTCTACTTTATGATGATATGTTTCCTTGCAATTCTTGTGAAAATATATATCTGCCATGAAATCTTGCATATCACAGCCAGTGATATACAAGTTCAGGAGGTAATATCTGGCCTACCTCTCTCCCACCTCAGGCTCTTACAACTTACCACTCCTTCTTCTGTGATGTTCCCTGAACTTTAGGGCAAGGGCACGTGAGGCATACATGTCCTGTTTAGGGACAAGCAGTCCACAGTCACTTTCTACATTTTAGAGAATTGTGCTTTCAGTAATAAACACTAGAGGAAGATTTCTAGGTTGAGCGCTGAGTGTCTTCCAATCTATGGGCATAATAACAGACATTTGCAAAGCAGTTTGGTGTTCTGTCTCCTAACTAAACATTCACAGTTTGCCCCTTCTCTGGGACCTGTGTTCTTCCCTTTCAAATCTTGGGGTTCTTGTTCTAGTGTATAGTAACAGGAATGTGCTCCATTCTGACAAGCAGGCCTTAAATCTGATCAGAAAGCTGTTGGTTGCCTCCTTGACATTCATGCCACCATCATGCTGAGGCCGCTGTTGACAAGGCGATTGCTGTTACAAGTTGCAGATTTCCCAGACTGATGAGATCTTTGACAGCTTCCCCCCCCCATAGCCTCCATAGTACTCTCTAGAACTATGTTTCACCTGGTATTTTTAGACACAGGCTTTCTGTTTAAAGACATTTTTTGAAGAAGATGCAGAATTAAGAGAGTCTGTACGATGGTACCTCTCAGGAAATGAGTTGTCTGAGTTAATGCAGTGGATAATAGCATCTTATGCAAAGTACCCACAGTCCCTGAGTTCTCGGTTCAGTCATGGGTCGAGTATGAAAGAGGCCACAGCTAGGTTCATGCCCCGGTGTTTAGTATTGTCATGGTTTGAAATGTGTCCCCCACAGTCTCGTGTGTTTTGCAAGGTCATGTCACCTTGAGAGGTGGAGCCTTGTTGGAGGAAGGCAGTCACAAGGGGTGGGCCTTGAGGTGGATTAGTCCCACCCTACCTCAGGGAGAAGTCTGCCTTTGCAGCAAGCAGTCTGCAGCTCTCAGCTTCCAAGATGTCTGCGGTGACTTGGCCTCCTCCAGCTTTGGCCAGCCAGCCATGCCGCCTCTGCTTTGAGAGACTGTCCCTTCTCTCTGGAGCCGTAAACTGAATAAACCTCCCTTTCTCCCTTAAGTTGGTTGACTTTGGGTGTCTCTCACAGCAATAGTTAAGAGTAACTGTTACAAGTATCATAGGAGAGCTCCTGGCAGGGCAGAGATTGGAGTGGGAGGTGCCGCAGAAATGAATCTTTCAGTGACTGATGCTGGGAAGCAAGGAATGGACTGAGCTGTGTCCAAGAACCAGCTGCCTGTCCTGGACAACAGTGACCACTGTCAGGTGACCAGGTGGAGACGGGAGAGGCCTTGCCATTGGGAAATTCTTCCAAAGAAATTGTCCTGTGCATGTTTTTACCTGGAGTGTGCGGTTAGGGACTGTTGTCTGTAGAAAGTTATTCCGTCTCTGTCCAGCTCAACATGAAAGAGCAGCATCGATTGTCTGAACTATCATTGGCACACATCAGGGCTGAGCACGTGACTGGCTCACCTCACAGACTGAGTCTGTGTGAGCACCCCCGAGGGCTGAGCCCGTGCTGGCGCCCCGAGGGCTGAGCCCATGCTGGCACACATGAGGGCTGAGCCCGTGGCTGGCACACATGAGGGCTGAGCCCGTGGCTGGCACACATGAGGGCTGAGCCCGTGGCTGGCACCCCTGAGGGCTGAGCCCGTGGCTGGCACACATGAGGGCTGAGCCCATGCTGGCACCCCGAGGGCTGAGCCAGCAGGGAAGATGACCCCATTTGCTGTTTTCTCCGCTGCGGCTTTGGCAGAGTCCACCACGTGTTGCTGCCCCACGGAGCCCGTCCCCCTTCTATCCTGAGGGCTCTCGGTGTCCCGTTCCTCCTGGAATGGCTTCCACGTTCTCCGGTGTGTAGGACGACGCTCCTCCTGGAATGGGGTCCACGTCACCTGGGGTCTCCCTGTCTGAGGGAGTTGCTCTGGGACCACGGGCTTTGCCTGTGTGGACCTCGGGGAGCCGAGGCCAGCAAGAGCTGTCAGGACACAGGATTTCCTCCTGTTCCTATGACGGCTCTCACAGTTTCCTGGAGGCTGGAAGGGGTTGAACGGGACATCTGTGTTTCCTGCTTGAGGGGGCTCTTCAGAGACCACCAGAGAGTCTGTCCGTGTCAGACCAGGTGAGCCGTGCCTCCCCGACAGCGGCATCCCCGCGGCAGGGGGACGTGGAGGGTTGGAGGAGGACAGACAGGCTTGGACGTGCTGAGGACCACCTGGCCTCCAGGTGCCTGTCTGCGGATAGTCCCGTGGCAGTACACGCGTGCCCCCCAGCCCCCCCAGGGCCCTTTCCTGCCTGACAGGCTTTTGCTGCACTGTTGTTACTAGTGCACACAGTCGGAGTGAGGCTGTAGCTTGGGGGGTGTGGCAGAGGTGTTACGTCTTGGCAGCGTGGCTACGGCTGAGCTCACCTCCCAGGCTCTGAGGTGGGTCCTCAGGTGGGGGCTCTCTGATCCCAGGGTGCCTTACTGCACTGCAGCCTCCTTTCCTCTCTGCCCGCTGGCCTCGCTCTACCTTCCCTGGCACGCTGGTGGCACTGAGCGCTGCCTAATGACAAAATGCCTGTTTTCTTATTTCCTTGCTTATTTATTTGCGTTTGCAAAGGAAACTTAAGCATAGAAGTCAGCATGCAACGAGGCTAACTGATGCTCAGGCCAGAAACCTGTCTCCTTCCGGGTGGTGGCCGGCCAGGCATCGATCCGCAGCCTCACGAAGCAGTCTAATAACAGCTCTATTACCGCTGCCCGCCAATTGGCCCGGGCGCCCTCCAAATGAGCCACAAAGAAGCCTGCTTGTCAATATTAATTCTGCCCCGGAGATGACTTGTTACGGGAGAGCAGAGGTGTGCTGGCTGGGGCCGAGCAACTTATCTCCTTGTCTCATAAAATTTAAGCTGCTATTGATCGCTGCTTTCTATTGTGTGTGAAAGATTAAACACGTGTGCTGCACGCACACGCGCACACGCACACGCACACACGCACACACTGGGGAGGAAGTGGTGCCCGCCTGGCTCAGGCAGGCTCGGCCCGTCTCCCCGCCTACCCCGCATCATTCAGCAACTCGAAGCAAATTAAATCAATGAATTCATCCCAGCAGATGGCCACTTTAACACTCAGTTAGCCTTTAGATAATTGAGCGTTGACTCTGGAATCATAAAATGGATGGCTCGTTTGTACGTTTTACTGAAATAGATCACCGAGGTTAAATAAATGAAATCCCATTTGTCAGGCTGTAATAAATGGCTTCCCCTTCTGCAAACAGCTCTGTTTGGCCTAATAAATACAGGAACGTTACAGCGCTCCTCCCGCAATGGGGTTACGGCTTAATGAAATGGTCTTCCCTCTGCTTGTTTTTACCTCCTCCTGCACTGTGTGATAAGTAGCTAACCAACGAAGCTTGTAATTACAATCTTACAGAAACCCAGCCAATCTGTGTATAAATCTCACCCTCCAATTACAAGATGTAATAATTTTGCAGTCAAGCTGGTAATGAGGTCTAATACTCATGGCTGCGGTAATCCCCGCTGGATGCTGACTCTATCAGATGTTAGCTTTGTAATTATGCTGGCAGAAAATCATTATTTCATGTTCAGCAGAAAAATGAGGTTGGTGGGAAGTTAATTTTCTCTATGCTCTGTGAAGCGTAGACAAAATTTTAATGATTTAATCATTATGGTTATCCCTTTTGCAATTGACCCGCGTTACTTGTGTAGAAACACTGGGCGCGTTTAGAAGTCTCTGTTACCCGATAATGCTTGCCAGGTATGCAGCTTTTAATGTAGGAATAACTGTACACAATTAAACGACTACCCCGCCGACAGGGAGAACTCATTTCATTATTTATGTGCGTGATTCATGCAGATGCTCGGGCCCTGCCCACGCTGTAACAAACGGCTGATTAAAAAAAAATGAGTGATGCTTTCCTGATTCTACCCTACGCTACGGAACCCATCACAGGAGAACGGTTGGACCAGAGGACGCCTGGTGAAGGTGGGAAGCCTGGCTGCCGTTGTCCCCTGAGAAACGGGACAAAAAGTGGAGAAAGAACTTGCGACCCTCTCCTTGTGGATGGAGCAAAGCAGCTTCTCAAATGTGAGGCTGCGGGATCACTGACAAGCAACACTTGTGAACGCATTAAAGCCATCTGCAGAGCGACGGCTTCCTTTCCACACTTGGCGCGTCTCTCTGGGGTGGGGAAACTCACACTTGCGCTTGCTGCGCAGGAAGCAGCGCGTGGCAGGCAGACGTGGACCTCCTGGAGGACGCTCAGCACCGCTTTGGACACCAGGCGCACGCCATGCCCAGCCTGAGTTCCTGGTTTGTCCTAAAACTCCAAAGAGATCAGAGTGTTTCTGCCGCTCTGGTCAATACTGCACTCACTCAAGCCCTTCGGGTGCCTTTGGCCTCGGTCTCCACTCTGGGTACAGCTCTGCTCCTGGCTGGAGAACCCTCACACCCCTGGTTCTGTTCACCTTTTTCATACTTTTCCCTTCCTGTGAAATGAAATCAGGGGTTGAATTCTGAGGACTGACAAAGTCACACTGTGTGTTTCCAGTGCTGGGCTCCTCTCTGCAAACCAGGAAACAGTGTAGAAAGGTAAAGAAACATTGTAGAAAGGTTAAAAAAAACTTGAGGAAGCTTCCAGATTATAAAATCAGCATGTGGACTCATGCAGTGCAGCTCTGCTGCAGGGGTGGCAGGTTTTGTTCAGGATGCTGCAACCAGGAGCTGTTTGCTGACTGACTCTGCCTGTGAACTGCACCACAGAGCATCTACATGTAGGGGAACTTTCTAGAACCATGCTGTCTGGTACACCGTGGCTGAGGTGGGAAGGGTGGGCTCCCATCTTTCTGAGCACAAGGTCCACGGTCCCCTAATGCTTCCTCCAAGCAGTGGTGGGTGGTCAGCCAGCCTGTAGACCTCAGCCTTTAACGCCACCCTGTGACTTGGGACTGCAGCGTGGAGGATTCTGCCCCAGGAGGCAGGTGGCTCGGCTTCCCCAGGGGATGGAAATCAGCAAGTGGGTTCTGAGGACCCTGTGCTATGTCCTGGAGTTTGGTGAGTGGCCGCCATGCCTTCTGCAGGCCCTGCGTACCCTCTGTAGAGACCCAGGCTCCTGAGTCTTTATCTGGCTTTTCAATGTCACAGTCATCTCAGACTGAAAGAAAGCAGCAGAGGCTGGCGGCTTGAGCCGCAGACATTTGTTTCTCCAAGACTGTGGATGATGGATGTCTGAGGTGGAGTGCTATGCACCGGGGGTCTGGGAGGGTCGGCCGCAGGTTTGCAGACGGTGTCTTCTCTCTTCCTCTCGTGGTGGACAACAGCGGGAACTGAGGAAGTGTTCACATGTCCTAAGAGGACGCTAAGAAGCTGGTGGCCTCCACAGCCCCACCTCGGCCATCAAGGCCCCAGCACAGATTCTAGGGCAAGCAACCCAGTGACAGCTCCTCGGAGTGCGACGGCTCCAACTGCTCAGCCAGACCACCCACAATGCCAGGCTGCAGGTCAGTCAACAACAGCAGCAGCTGAAGCCAATCCCTGGTGGCTCCCCAGGGAGCTGTCTCCACGCAGGAGGCACATGCTGACTGTGTGCTACGCTTGAGCCAGCGCTGGCGTCTGCTCCTGCTCAGCAGCATGCTCACCTGTCTTCTGTGTCAGTCATGGATCACGCCAGAGACACCTTCCTCCAGTAGAACCTTCCCACCACAACCTGCTGCCTGCATCAGAGAGCTCACCAGGAGAGCTCACCGAAGAGTGCTCCCTGAAGAGTGCTCACTGAAGAGTGCTCCCTGAGGAGTGCTCCCTGAAGAGTGCTCCCTGAAGAGTGCTCACCGGGAAGGGTGCTCACTGAAGAGTGCTCACTGAAGAGTGCTCACTGAAGAGTGCTCCCTGACGAGTGCTCCCTGACGAGTGCTCCCTGAAGAGTGCTCCCTGAAGAGTGCTCACTGAAGGGTGCTCACTGAAGAGTGCTCACTGAGGAGTGCTCCCTGAAGAGTGCTCCCTGAAGAGTGCTCCCTGAAGAGTGCTCACTGAAGGGTGTTCACTGAAGGGTGCTCCCTGAAGAGTGCTCCCTGAAGAGTGCTCACTGAAGAGTGCTCCCTGAAGAGTGCTCACTGGGAAGGGTGCTCACTGAAGAGTGCTCACTGAAGAGTGCTCACTGAAGGGTGCTCACTGAAGAGTGCTCCCTGAAGAGTGCTCACCGAAGAGTGCTCACCGAAGGGTGCTCACCGAAGGGTGCTCACTGAAGAGTGCTCACCGGGAAGGGTGCTCACTGAAGAGTGCTCCCTGAAGAGTGCTCCCTGAAGAGTGCTCCCTGAAGAGTGCTCACTGAAGGGTGCTCACTGAAGGGTGCTCACTGAAGAGTGCTCCCTGAAGAGTGCTCACCGAAGAGTGCTCACCGAAGGGTGCTCACCGAAGGGTGCTCACTGAAGAGTGCTCACCGGGAAGGGTGCTCACTGAAGAGTGCTCACTGAAGAGTGCTCCCTGAAGAGTGCTCCCTGAAGAGTGCTCACTGAAGAGTGCTCCGTGAAGAGTGCTCACCTGAAGAGTGCTCACCGAAGAGTGCTCACCGAAGAGTGCTCACCGAAGAGTGCTCCCTGAAGAGTGCTCACCGAAGAGTGCTCACTGAAGGGTGCTCACTGAAGGGTGCTCACTGAAGAGTGCTCCCTGAAGAGTGCTCACCGAAGAGTGCTCACCGAAGAATGCTCACCGAAGGGTGCTCACTGAAAGGTGCTCACTGAAAGGTGCTCACTGAAAGGTGCTCATTGAAGGGTGCTCCCTGAAGGGTGCTCACTGGGAAGGGTGCTCACTGAAGAGTGCTCACTGAAGAGTGCTCACTGAAGGGTGCTCCCTGAAGGGTGCTCCCTGAAGGGTGCTCACTGGGAAGGGTGCTCACTGAAGGGTGCTCACTGAAGAGTGCTCCCTGAAGAGTGCTCCCTGAAGAGTGCTCCCTGAAGAGTGCTCACTGAAGGGTGCTCACTGAAGGGTGCTCCCTGAAGGGTGCTCACTGGGAAGGGTGCTCACTGAAGAGTGCTCACTGAAGAGTGCTCACTGAAGGGTGCTCCCTGAAGGGTGCTCCCTGAAGGGTACTCCCTGAAGGGTGCTCCCTGAAGGGTGCTCACTGAAGGGTGCTCCCTGAAGGGTGCTCACTGAAGGGTGCTCCCTGAAGGGTGCTCACTGAAGGGTGCTCCCTGAAGGGTGCTCACTGAAGGGTGCTCACTGAAGGGTGCTCCCTGAAGGGTGCTCACTGAAGGGTGCTCACCGAAGGGTGCTCACCGAAGGGTACTCACCGAAGAGTGCTCACTGAAGGGTGCTCACTGACTGCAGAAAGAGGCTTTCAGAAAGCAAGGACAGTGAATCAATAAGCAGGTCTACAAGGGACAAGGCAGGTAGACGCAGGGAAGGGATAAGTCTTACAGGCACAAAATCAGAGCCACACAGTACTCAGGACACAGTGCTCAGGACACAGTGCTCAGGACACAGTACTCAGGACACAGTGCTCAGGATAGTGCACAGGATAGTGCACAGGACACAGTGAACAGGAAACAGTGCTCAGGACACAGTGAACAGGAAACAGTGCTCAGGACACAGTGAACAAGAAACAGTGCTCAGGACACAGTGCACAGGACACAGTTCTCAGGACACAGGACACAGTGCTCAGGACACAGTGATCAGGACACAGTGCTCAGGACACAGTGCTCAGGACACAGGACACAGTGCTCAGGACACAGTGATCAGGATAGTGCACAGGATAGTGCATAGGACACAGTGAATAGGAAACAGTGAATAAGAAACAGTGCTCAGGACACAGTGCACAGGACACAGTGAACAGGAAACAGTGCTCAGGACACAGTTCTCAGGACACAGGACACAGTGCTCAGGACACAGTGCATAGGACACAGTGCATAGGACACAGTTCTCAGGACACAGGACACAGTGCTCAGGACACAGTGATCAGGACACAGTGCTCAGGACACAGTGAACAGGAAACAGTGCTCAGGACACAGTGCACAGGAAACAGTGCTCAGGACACAGTTCTCAGGACACAGAACACAGTGATCAGGACACAGTGCATAGGACACAGTGCATAGGACACAGTTCTCAGGACACAGGACACAGTGCTCAGGACACAGTGATCAGGACACAGTGCTCAGGACACAGTGAACAGGAAACAGTGCACAGGACACAGTGCACAGGAAACAGTGCTCAGGACACAGGACACAGTGATCAGGACACAGTGCATAGGACACAGTGCATAGGACACAGTTCTCAGGACACAGGACACAGTGCTCAGGACACAGTGATCAGGACACAGTGCTCAGGACACAGTGAACAGGAAACAGTGCTCAGGACACAGTGCACAGGAAACAGTGCTCAGGACACAGTTCTCAGGACACAGAACACAGTGATCAGGACACAGTGCATAGGACACAGTTCTCAGGACACAGGACACAGTGCTCAGGACACAGTGATCAGGACACAGTGCTCAGGACACAGTGAACAGGAAAAAGTGCTCAGGACACAGTGCACAGGAAACAGTGCTCAGGACACAGGACACAGTGATCAGGACACAGTGCTCAGGACACAGTGCTCAGGACACAGGACACAGTGCTCAGGACACAGTGCACAGGACACAGTGATCAGGACACAGTGCTCAGGACACAGTTCTCAGGACACAGGACACAGTGCTCAGGACACAGTGCACAGGACACAGTGCTCAGGACACAGTGAACAGGAAACAGTGCTCAGGACACAGTGCACAGGAAACAGTGATCAGGACACAGTGCACAGTGCTCAGGACACAGTGCACAGGAAACAGTGCTCAGGACACAGGGCACAGAGCACAGTGCACAGTACACAGTGCACAGGACACAGGACACACTGCCTCGGGTCCACACCAGCTCAGGGGTTCACATCCGTCCTCACTGCTTCGGGTCCACACCAGCTCAGGGGTTCACATCCGTCCTCACTGCCTCAGGTCCACACCGGCTCAGGGGTTCACATCCGTCCTCACTGCCTCGGGTCCACACCGGCTCAGGGGTTCACATCCGTCCTCACTGCCTCGGGTCCACACCGGCTCAGGGGTTCACGTCCGTCCTCACTGCTTCGGGTCCACACCAGCTCAGGGGTTCACGTCCGTTCTCACTGCCTCAGGTCCACACGAGCTCAGGGGTTCACGTCCGTCCTCACTGCTTCGGGTCCACACCAGCTCAGGGGTTCACGTCCGTCCTCACTGCTTCGGGTCCACACGAGCTCAGGGGTTCACGTCCGTCCTCACTGCTTTGGGTCCGCACCAGCACCACGGCCGAGAGAACTGGCCATGCCAACTCCAGGTGCTTCCTGAGAGGGACAATCCACACTTGCCAGGCCCGCGGTCTGGCCACGTGTGCAGAAGGATGGCCACTTTCTCAACCAGCTCCTTCCATCTTGCTCCCCTGCCCGGGGATGAGACCCATCCCATCCACTCTGGGCCGGGTCTTCCCCATCAAGTAGAAAATGCCCTGCAGAGTTGCTCAGAGCTTCACTCAGGCCCTAATTTCTCACGGGTCAGAGCCCAGAGTCCTCAGTTGTCGAGCTGACACTGTTCTAACCGTGGTGACAGGTATCGGCAATGACGCATGGACTTGAAGGCGTCTGCTCTGCACCCCTCTCTACGGCCCGTGGGCTGTGCTGCTGTGCTGGACAGACAGACACCCGCAGGCACAGCACCGCCCGCTCTGACACCCACAGGCGCACCCTCAGGGGTGCACACACCACGCGCTGGCACAGTTCAGCACAAGTGCGTAGTGCCGCACATGCGCAGCCTCTCGTCTCTCTAGAAAGTCTGAATCAGCCGCTCCGGAGCAAGGCGCTGCATGAGCTGCTCGAGGCGCCTCTGGGCCCAGGTGCCACCCCTCTGCCCTCCCTCTGAGGCTCCTCCCCAGCGGTGTGGCCGAGGGTGACTGGTATCATCTATGCTGTCTCGGGGTCATTTCTAGGGCAGCGTTAACCTCAGGCCCAGAGGCCAGCGCAGCAGCTGCAGTGCGTGTCGAATGCTGATGTCACAACGCCGTCCTTGCTTTTAAAAGATTGTGTATGTGTGTTCGTGTGTGCAGCCAGAAGTTGTGTGTGTGTGTTAGTGTGTGTGCAGCCAGAAGTTGTGTGTGTGTGTTCATGTGTGCAGCCAGAAGTTGTGTGTGTGTGTTCATGTGTGCAGCCAGAAGTTGTGTATGTGTGTTCATGTGTGCAGCCAGAAGTTGTGTGTGTGTGTTCCTGTGTGCAGCCAGAAGTTGTGTATGTGTGTTCGTGTGTGCAGCCAGAAGTTGTGTATGTGTGTTCGTGTGTGCAGCCAGAAGTTGTGTGTGTGTGTTCGTGTGTGCAGCCAGAAGTTGTGTGTGTGTTCCTGTGCGCAGCCAGAAGTTGTGTGTGTGTTCATGTGTGCAGCCAGAAGTTGTGTGTGTGTTCATGTGTGCAGCCAGAAGTTGTGTATGTGTGTTCATGTGTGCAGCCAGAAGTTGTGTGTGTGTTCATGTGTGCAGCCAGAAGTTGTGTGTGTGTTCCTGTGTGCAGCCAGAAGTTGTGTATGTGTTCCTGTGTGTGCAGCCAGAAGTTGTGTGTGTGTTCCTGTGTGTAGCCAGTAGTTGTGTGTGTGTTCCTGTGTGCAGCCAGAAGTTGTGTATGTGTTCCTGTGTGCAGCCAGAAGTTGTGTGTGTGTGTTCCTGTGTGCAGCCAGAAGTTGTGTGTGTGTTCGTGTGCGCAGCCGGAAGTTGAGTGCTGTCTCCCTTCGGCACGCCCCGCTGTGCCCTCTGGGACAGGCTATTGTCCTGAATCTGGGAGGCAGCCACTTGGTTAGACCGGCTACTTATCAACAAGTGACGTCCTGTCTCCGCCTCTCAGCACAGGAAGCGGGCATGTGCCACTGTGCGTGACCTGGGTGCGGTCTGTGGGTCCATCTCAGGCTCTCAGGCCTGCAAGGCAAGTGTTTCTGCGAAGAGCCATATTCCCAGCCCCGACTGTCACCTCTCGGACACAGGCTCCCTGTCACCCGGAGGTCGGCAGCTTATGACTTGCAAACACCACATGTAAAGAGAGTCTCCCTCTTGACTCCTTGTCTCTCTCCTCTGGTGAGAGGAGATCAAGGCCAGGCACCCCAGTTCCTGATGCTAGGTCCCCGGAGCTATTCCAGCCGCCTTCCTGCTTGTCCGGCCATGTCTTCCTTCCCTAGGCAACGACAGGTATGAGACCACCAGGAGTCTGGCAAGATTCAAGGCTCACCACTGAAAGTCTACTAGCCTTCCACTTGCTGATGAACTTTTGATATTTGGCTACTAAGAAATTTTAATTTTTTACATACATTTTTTGTTTGTTTTTTTAAAAAGGGCTTTGTTTGTTTTTTTAAATAGGGTTAAGACTACCTCGAAAGCAGGAATTCCCGAGTTTCGATGGATCCCAGGTTCCGTGTAAAAACACCAGCAGAAAGGGCAGTGGCCTGCACTTCAGACTCTGGTAAGGAGCCTGGGAAACTACGGAGCGAAACAAGGAGGATGAAGTAATCCAGGATGGTTCCCAAAGTCACCCTTGGTCCTCCACAGGGACACATGGTGCCTGCCGTGTGCATGTGCGCGTACTCACACACACACACACACACGCACGCACGCACGCACGCACGCACGCACGCACGCACACACGCACGCGCACGCACACACGCACACACACGCACGCACGCGCACACACACGCACACACACGAACACACACGCACGCGCGCACGCACGCACGCACGCGCACGCACACAAATAAAATAAATAAAACAAAGTCTTTTCTTAAAAATTAACCACATGATGAGATTATATCAAGCTGCCTTTTTAAACATCTGTTATTATACCCATAGATGGGAGGACTCAGCCCTGAACCTTACGGTCTCCTTCTGCAACAGAGTGTTACTGTAAAAGAAGCATAGCTTGGCAAAATGCAGAAAATAAGTGACCGTGCACCGCTTGACGCTGAACAGGAGATCTGAGACGCGCCCCCCCCATCCAAGGCTCGGGGCAGCAAGACTGTAAGACCGAAAGGAGACAGTGGGGGGCCAGACATTATTTCTAGGTCTCGACAGGGCCTGGGGTGTCCATGGTTTCGGGGAACATGTGGATTTCACAAGAGCACAGGAACTGCCGTGCTATTGTGAACAGCGCGCGTGAAGGCAGAGCGACCTCAAGAGACTGCTCCTCTCTGAGAGACTCTGGCGACACCCTCCTCCATGGCGTATCTAGGGAAGAGATGGAGGACGCTCTCCTCAGCGGCACATCTGCTGATCTAGGATACTTGCTGGAACACGAATCATGCCAGGTACGTGTCATCCAAGGACTAGATGAAACACAGTGGGTCATACACATGAAACTATTTGAAATAGAAGGGAGTCTGGCAGGAGAGATGAAGGTTGTAAGGGGAAAAGGAGGGGGACTGAGACTGGAGATTAAGGGGAAAAAGATGACAAATTCTCTGTATTCATGCATGCAACACTAAGCAAACTAAAAATTGCCTCTGAAAAAAATGACCACAGGTTGCAATTAAAGCACTTTATTAGAATGGCACTTTTGGTTCCTGACAGATGCCGAAACGTAGTACATGAAATATTTAAGTACAGTTGGGCATGAGGTTTATAGCTGCAAGGCCTGAACCACAGATTTGTACGGCCTCCACCCGCTAATAAGCTTAAGGAGAAGCCAAGGGGACATTTGTTTATGGTTAGTATTTTGAGTGGCTGTCACACAATGTACTTGGGAGAACCCTCTTCCCCTTCCACCCGGAGCCAAGCAGAGTTCATGCTTTTTCACGGATGGCTGCGATGATCTTTCTCGCCCTGGAGTTTCTGCAGCTAATGTAGTGGAACTATTTTGTGATGCTGGGATTTGGAGCAAGCGTACAAAGAGGCCCAAGCTGCCTCCAGCCAGGAGTCCTCTGTGGGTCTTCCGCAGCCTGGCGTCTCCCGCAGCCGGGGGCCAGGCTGTGGCCCGGCTGCCAAAAATCTTTCAGTGCTGAGTTGGTGCCGTAGATGCGTGCTATCCTTCCTGACAGGCCTACACAGTGCCTTTCCCTTCTTCTTCTTTCCATGCCCTGGAGAGACATCGTTTTAAGCTGATTTTATGCTTCAAAGTTATTTAACTTTTAAAGAATTTTCTTTAAGTTCAAACATTTTCTTTTATGCTTCGGTAACTATTTATCGGCACTCTTCGAAAATGCCGTTTCCACTATTTCTTCCCCTCCCCTCCCACCCCCCTCAGAGGAGAACAGTTTGGATTATGGAGCGAGGGGGACATTCTGAAGTCTTTCTGACTATTAAAAGTATGTTGGAGCAGTGCTGCATTTTTTATGAGCTCTGTATGTCTGCCCTGGCCAGAGTGTTCTGGGGTGCCAGGAGCTTGCTTGACATCTGCGGCCATCTCCTGTGTCCTGGGGCCTGCGTTTCCTTAGCCTTTCTGTAGCGTCTGTGCGTTGAAGACCTTCTGTACTGATCTTGTGATAACGGCTCATTCACACCCCAGCAGTAGTGCTGACCGAGCCTTTCTCCATATGTTCTGCAGGGCGGCTGTTAGGGATCTTTAGTTACTCAGCACGGTGAGGCGCGATCTCATTGCGATTGTGTGTGCACTCATGGGCATTTAGGTGTATGTGTGTGCATTGTGTAGTTGTATGTTTGTGCATGTAATGTGTGTGCGTGTTTGCGTAGGTGTGTGTGCACGTGCACATGTGTGTGTAGGCCAGAGAATGACCTCGTGTGTGGCCGGCCGGCCAGTAGCTGCAGGGACCCTCCTGCCTTCACCTCTCCAGCACGTGCAACTGCATTTGAGTTTGATTTATTTTTGTTCTTTCACAATTTCAAAGGTGCACATTGCGCTTTGGTCATTTTCAGCCCGTCACCCTCTCTCCCTCCTTCTCCCACGGGATCCCCTCTTCTTCCCGGGAAGCTCAGCTCTCCCTCTACGTCCTTCTTCGTAACATGCTGGATCTAGTTGTGGCGGCGTGAGCATGAGGGGAGACCTGTGTTTGGAACATGCCACACCACTGAGGACAGCGACCCTCCCCCCAGCATCCACCCTCTGCTCAGCGTCCCGCAGTGGGGACCGACCCTGAGGAGCCCCTGCCAAGCATGTTGAAATGGCTCAGGTCTGACTGTGTGCAGCTCTGACTGACTGTGTGCAGCTCTGACTGACTGTGTGCAGCTCTGACTCAGATGACCGGAGCTGCTGTGAGTCCGTGATTCTCGGCCCCGTCTTGTCACGAGGACAGCGATTCTCAGCACTCCTGCTCCTCGACCAGACCTTGCTGATTTATTTTCCTCTTCCGCGAGGTTCCTGAGCCTTGGAAGGAGTCGATGCAGATGTTGGGTTTAGGGCCAGCACGCTCGCTCGTCCTCAGCAGTGGAGCAGCCACGTCTGCCTCCCCGCCGCCCGCGGAAAGAGCAGCTTCTCTGCTGAGCGCAGCACTGATCTGTGCGTGGGAACAAGCGGCAGAAGCAAACTACCTACCGCGCAGTCGTTTAGCGAACAGCAGCAGGTCCCCCCCCCCCGCCGAGGGCCTCGCAGCCATGTGCTTCTTTCTGACCAGGTTCCCAGCACTGGGCGCAGCTTCCCTTCTGTGAGAAGATGCCTCATCCAATCGGAGAGCAGTTGGTCATCTCTGACCCTTATTGTTATTACTGTTTTATGCTCATTGCTGGCCGCATATCTATCCGAATTATTTATTTCATCTCGGCTTAATTCCAGCGTGTTGTTTGCCTCTGGAACTTGATATGCTTCTTTTGCATCTTCCTACTTAGTGGAACATAGGTGTTTAAGATATTTTTGTGTAATTTTCTGAATTTCTTTTGTTTCTGTTATAACTTTTCCCCTTTTGTTTTTGTTATTATTTTGGATCTTCACTCTCTTTCTTTGGTTAATTTGGTTGTCAAGTTTTGTTTATCTTTTCAAAGGACCATCTCTCCATTTCATTGATTCTTTGTATCACGTTGTGCATTTCTGTTTTATTGATCTCTGCCTTGATTTTGACTTTTTCTCCTGATTTTTTAAATAATAATTTCATGAGTATTTCTACAGTTTTTGATTTTAAATTATTCCTGTTTCTCTGATGTCTTAAGATGTATTGTTAAGTTCTGAAGCTGCAGTCTCTCAAATTTTTTTTTGATGTGAGCATCTAGCACTGTTAACTGTGCTATTAGTTGTAGCTAAGTAGCACTATTAGCTGCTCTCCGAGCTCAGCCTTCATTGTACCCATGGGTTTTCATATATTCTGCTCTCAATTTCTTTTAATTCTGGTCTTTCCTTCTTTCATATATTTTTAAAAACAAATTTTCATTGACCTTTACTAGTGCTCCAGGTCCTCCCTCGTCCTCCCCACCCGACTCTGCTCCCCGTGCTCCGGGTCCTCCCTCATCCTCCCCGTGCTCCAGGTCCTCCCTCGTCCTCCCAGTGCTCCGGATCCTCCCTCGTCCTCCCCGTGCTCCGGGTCCTCCCTCGTCCTCCCCGTGCTCCGGGTCCTCCCTCGTCCTCCCCGTGCTCCGGGTCCTCCCTTGCCCTCCAGCCCTGACTGCCCCCCAAGCTCCTGTCCATGCACCTTTCCTGACTGTGAGGCTCCCACTGGCACCTTATCTGATGTCTCATTCCAGCTCATGTCATTTGGCTTTTCTTCAGCAATTCTGTTTCTATCGCGTTCTATTTTCACAGCCTGAATCGACTTGGTCATTTCATGCAATCACTTTTCCGTCTCTTGAAGTGGACCGAGCATAGTTGAGATGATCCTTTGGACCTTTCTGGACGTTTTGCAGGCTGTTCTCGCCGAGGCATCACCGTGCACTACGGAGGCTGTGAATTCTGTTCTTCTCATGCGGCTTTCATCTCTGAGGCCGGCTGACGCCTCGGACTTAATTTGCTGCTGCGCATTCCTTCCTTTTCAGCCTTGTCCTTGTCCTTCAGTGGAGGTGTCTTGGTTTTCAGGAGGGGACTGAGTTATGGTAGAATGAACCCGCAGGTGCGGTCTCTGGCCTTCCCTGAGTCTGCGAGCATCTGCAGCAGCCGTCCTCGTCTGAGGGTCAGCGCACACTGATGTGTCCCCTGCCATGCCTGAGTGTCCTGCCCTGGGTCCGCTCTGGGCAGAGTCTCTTCCTCAGCCTGCCACGCCTGGTCTGGACCCTGTGTGCTGACATGTCGCACCCTGGGTTGACTCTAAACCTCTCCCTGCTTCCGCAGCTTCTGCCACGAGTTGTGGGAACTGCACGTCTGCATGTTTCACGCCGGGTCAGCTCCTGCCCTGTCCCTAGGCCCTGTCTTCCACGTGAATCGTGGAACTCTCTGTGCCCACATGCCTCAGCCTGGGTCAGTCCTGGCCCCCTTTTTGGAACCACATTGTCTGCAATGTGCCACGGAGTTCCCGCTCCTGCGTGGCTTACTGCGGAGTCCCCTCTCCCCTCTCCTGCATGGGTTACTGTGGCGTCTCCTCTCCCCTCTCCTGCGTGGCTTACTGCGGAGTCTCCTCTCCTGCGTGGCTTACTGCGGAGTCTCCTCTCCTGCGTGGCTTACTGCGGAGTCTCCTCTCCTGCGTGGCTTACTGCGGAGTCTCCTCTCCTGCGTGGCTTACTGCGGAGTCTCCTCTCCTGTGTGGCTTACTGTGTGGCATCTCTGGCTCCCTTGCTGTGTCTGCAGCTTCTACTGAGAGTGGCAGATGTCCCCGCACCCATGTGCCAATCGAGATAAGCACTGTGATGATTCTAGGTCAGGGTAAGACATTCAGCTTTAGCGATCATCAGGCTGAGGAGTTGCAGCAGTTCCTCAGATTGTTTAGAGTGCTGGTGACACGTTCCTTTCCCACCTTGGCGGACGCCTTCAAGCGCCTCGTGCTCAATGAGTAATGCGCTGGGAACTCGCGCCCCAGGCTTCTTGTCGCAGTATCTCGAAAGTTAGACGACTTCCTTCTGCCTCTACCTTTGATTTGAAAAGTCAGCTGATGCTCCAACGGGTGCTTTGCAGACCTGAGTGGGCGTCTCTACAGCCCTGCTTCTGTGTCCTGCAGCCCTGTGTGGGTCCCTTGGACTCGTGCAGTGGGGTTTGTTTTGCGGTGTCTGGAGCTCCTGCTGGCGTCTGTAGACACGTCTCTGGGGTGATGGGATTCTGCAGGCCAGGTCACAGGCTTCCCCAGGGGTGGAGGCCGGGCCTGGCCGATGGAGAGAGCGCCTTGATTGGCTGTGCTGTGATCCGCTCCCCTGTGGGCACAGGGAGTGCAGCTCACAGGGTCAGGTCAAACCCTCTGACCCCATCAGCAAGGAGGTGGATACCTGCCAGTCATGCTGAGCTCTCTCCCTTCACGGGGGGGGGGGGGAGCTACACCCAAGGAGCCCCAGGCTTGGCCACACCCTTCGTTGGAAGGAAGACATGGGTGCAGCTGTGTCTCTCGCTGTGGGAACTCTGGAGGCCCCCGTGTCTCCGCCATTTCAGGCTTTTCTGGGTCTGCTCGTGCGCTGGGTCCAGCAGCACTGAACAGGCACAAGGGAACAAGTTGACACGAGTGCTCCGTGCAGACACTCGTGCGCACTCCTGCTGCTCTGTAGTCTGCAGCGAGCACCTGGTCACTGCTCATCCCCAGGGGCTCTGCCAGGGCCCCAGACACAGGGTGCTGGTGCTGGGTGCTGGCACTGACGGGAGCTCAGCAAGCCTCGGCCGCGCTCTCGGCAGTTCTGAAGAAGTACTGCAGGGCCCCTCCCCCATGACAGCCAAGGAACAAGAAGAGAAAGGGTCATAGGAGGGACACGGGGTGCAGGGGAGAGACACGGGGTGCAGGGGAGAGACACGGGGTGCAGGGGAGGGACACCTGGGGTTCAGGGGAGGGACAGGGGTACTAAGAATCTTCTCTCACTGGTTGGCAGTGTCTGGAACTAGAGACGAAAGCAAGTTGGCTTTTGAAGGGAGGACGGGCGGAGGACGGGCGTGTGAAGCAAGGCAACCTCATAAATCTGCAGGGTGGGCTCAGAGACTTTGCCCCCAATGGTATGGAGCTGCCTGGCAGGAGACACACAGGGGCACAGAAGGCAGAGTGGACAAGACTTTCTTCTCAGGAGGCCTGGACCATCCTGTCTCGAGACAGCTTCTGTCTTGAGGGCAACGTGGCCAAGAATGGAAAGCCCGCGGAGCTTGTATCCTTGGGACCCTGCTTCAGTTCTTCTGCTGTGTCTCTAAACATGACATCCTACTGCCGTGCAACAGGGCTCCCTGTTACCTTGGAAGGCGTGTGGATACACGGGCTTCGGGCTTCAGTGCTGGTGTGACGGCTGCTTTGCCACCACATTCAGTCGCATGCACGTGTCTCTAGGACCAGAGATATTTGTGACAAACCCCAAGTCCAGTGGGCATCCCCGGGTCTTGGTGTCTAACCCATGTTCCTCAGCATTGCAGACGTGTCATCGGGTGTCTGAAGGAGCATGGGTGGCGCTTCTCTCTGACTGAGGAAGGAGGAGAGACACTCGACCCATGAAATCGCCAGCCTGGCATCGAGGCGTGTCCTGAGTACCACTACGTGTCATGCAGACACGCATCAAAGTGCTCCACCCGCAGCTGACGCGAACGCAGTCCATTGTTGAAACTTCCAGCCACACCTGCAACGTTTGGCAGATGGTAGATCTTCCCATTCCTTCCCTCTCCAGCGTCCTCTGCAGCTGAGCTCCACGCCTCAACACCCCGCCTCCTCTGCCCAGCTCCACCCCTCAACACCCCAAGATTCCTCTGCCCAGCTCCACCCCTCAACACCCCGCTTCCTCTGCCCAGCTCCACCCCCCAACACCCCAAGATTCCTGTGCCCAGCTCCACCCCTCAACACCCCAAGATTCCTCTGCCCAGCTCCACCCCTCAACACCCCAAGATTCCTCTGTCCAGCTCCACCCCCCAACACCCCAAGATTCCTCTGCCCAGCTCCACCCCCCAACACCCCAAGATTCCTGTGCCCAGCTCCACCCCTCAACACCCCAAGATTCCTCTGCCCAGCTCCACCCCTCAACACCCCAAGATTCCTGTGCCCAGCTCCACCCCTCAACACCCCAAGATTCCTCTGCCCAGCTCCACCCCTCAACACCCCAAGATTCCTCTGCCCAGCTCCACGCCTTCGACCCCTCCCATCTCATGGCTTTTTGTGGTCAGATCTCACCAGCATTACGTTGGACAAGGACGCCCCCCCTCGTGCACTGGTGTGCTGGGATGAGTGTGGACATACTGTAGATCATCAGAATAAACAACCGAGATTCAATTACAATCCGGGGCCCCTTTTATCTGGCTGTGACATCATTTCAATCAAAATGTAAAATAATAGAACCCAGAAGTTGCAGGAGGTGATAGGACACGGGCGGCTGCTCTTAGTCGTTTAATAGAAGGGAGAAGGGGTCTGCCCTGCTAGGAACGAGCCCCAGTTCCAAGCTGCTGTGGGCCTCACAGCACAGCACGCGCAGCCCCGGACTCGGGAGTCTGCACAGCTCCGTGAGGCAGGGGCCGCGATGCCTGCGCGGCTGCGCCCATTTGCCTTTGTTCACTTCGTTAACGGAGCCGTGCGTTCTCGCTCTCGGCAGCTTCCTCCGTGGCTTCTGTCTGGGGTTTTGTTCATTTGCTTTGTCTCCTTTGAAATCCTTTTAAAGGTGATGTGTTTCAAGAGCAGCGAATCACCACGAAAGAAAAGCATAATCCAGGGCAGGTACGCAGACTCTGAGCTGCTTAGCCTTTCCAGCGCCCAGACTTTCATAGTCCCTGGAGACAGTCACAGGACGGCCCTACTTTGCGCCAGGTGATTGAAAAGAGAGTGGGCAGCGCTGTGCACCCGCTGACAGCAAGAAGGAGCAAAGAGGATGGCGGTCCAGGGAGCGGCTGCTGGGATATTGACCGCGGCCTTCAGACGGTCCTCTGCAGTTAATCAATGAGCACATTGTTTTCCCTTGAACTGTATTTAGTTTGCTGCAATCAATCATTTTTAAAAGGAAACAGTCCATTACCCTTCAATATTTTTGATTGTTCTATACAGCCAAGCAAGGCATGAAGCAAAAACTGACTTGAATGAGGTTTCATATGGCAGCAATGGTGCGGGACAGTGTGTATCCATGGTGTGTGGGGATAAGATTTCATGTGGTAGTGATGAAGTGGGCAGTGTGTGCACACAGTGTGTTAGAATGACATCGCATGGAGTGTGTTAGAATGACATCGCATGGAGTGTGTTAGAATGACATCGCATGCAGTGTGTTAGAATGACATCGCATGCAGTGTGTTAGAATGACATCTCATGGAGCAGCGATCATGTTGTGCAGTGGATTACACACTGCTAGATGTGAATGTTTTGTTCAATCAGATATATATGTGTTGTGTACCTACACTCAGATGTATATACGCAAGCACATACTTTCAATATTTACTTACTCACGTGCACGTATGTAAATACATATCTTCCATCTTCCCATCATTCAGAGGAGTGTGATCTTGGTGTGGGGGTGATTGCATTTGCAATGGCCTGGAAGCTGAGGCCACTGGGTGCAGAGACCATGGGGCTGCAGGAGCAGGGACTCTGTCTGAGAGGCTGTCTGCCTCCTGCTGCTGTGGCCTGCTTGTGCGACTGTGGAGTGTGATGTGTGCGGTCATGTGATAAGTGCAGTGACATGTCACATATCGCTCACATGATGTACAATGGCCACCAGATGTGGAGTTGTCCCAGACAACACAACAGTCCCATGATGTGTGATCACATGGTATGTGCTGGTCATAGAAAGCAGAGGAATCCCCATGTGTAATGATGTCAGTTATCCTAAAAGACACAATCCTAAGTGACGTCACTGCATGTCAAACTCTGAAAGACTGACAAGGGAGGAGATGAAATCCATGATTCTGGTGAAATCAAGACTCTCGAAATTCCGAAGGTCAAAATCCCAGACTACTACCCCTGTAGCGGCCACCACAGACCTACGGCAGATGGGCAGAGTGCATTCTGGGAAAAGGACTGGGCCCTCGATGGGGGAAGATGTCATGGCACACGTCATCAGCGCGTGAGGTTTAGCGAGCAAGAGCCGCGCCTGCTCGGGAAGCTGGAAGTGACTCACTGCACCACGAGGGGCTGGTGCTCAGGCAGCTGCTCCACCCTCGCTGCTGCTCTGTGCTCTGCATGAGCGGCGCGTAAGCAAGAGCATCCAGTGGGAACGAGCTCAGGGGAGGGACATCTAATCACAGGCCTTCCGGGAGACAGGACTGCGGGAAGACCAATGCGAACAGCTCTGAGAGGCTTGTCCTGAGATGCAAGGACCCTCTGCCGCAGCGCAGGACTTCACATACTGTCATGGTTACAAACTCCATCAGCGCACGAGGCCGGCTGTGGGTACCGGTGCATTGCATTCCCGGGTTCTTACATGGTTTTACATGGTTTTTACATGCCACGGCTCATTTCTAGTTTTTCTTTGTCCCCATTATTTAGAATTAACAGCTCCATCTTTTTTAAAATTTTGGAATATGAAATCTATTACTACACTTCCACCATCAAAACTTAGGTTCTTGGTCTTTCTTTTTTGTCTTTGTACAGAGCTATTTTAGTGACCTTGAATCGTACTCTGGGAATGTCACCAACAGCATGACCGTTGCGACCAAATCCAGCAACCAGAACTTTGTCATTTTCCTTAATGAAGTTCAAGCAACCATTGGGCACAAAAACTGACTTCTCACCGTTCTTGATAGCAAAGCTTGGCTTCAGCGCCTACTTTTTCCAGCACATTCCCTTTGCCTGAGGAGAGTCTACAGGGTGGGCCTTCAGGGCTTTGCCCAGGCGGGCTCTTTTGGGATTGCTTATCATGCCGCTTCTGGTCCCGTCGGTGACTATAGGGCTTCCGGGTAGTGCAACGACCGAGGCATTTGCCCATCCTGCTGGCAGCGGGAGCCCGAGCAAAAGGGAGACGTGTCACTGGAAGAGCCACAAGCCACCAAACAGCTCCAGCTCTACAGCTCAATGGGCGCTGCGTGTTACCTTCTCCTCGCTCCCAGCCCTGGAGGTCTAAGTTGTGCAAAGACTCTTAGAGAAGAACAGTTTGTTCCGAACCTCTTTCATGCATTTGAGTCCATAGAAGTGGTTGCTACAAACTGAATTTTTGCCTGGGCATTGAGCATGGGTGTTGTTATAGTTAGATATGGGTGTCAAGCTTCATGGTTGAGGGTTTGAGCTTTTGGCACATTTGTAGAGAATTGATAGTTGAGTTAAGCCCAAAACAAACCTTCAGAAGATTTTTTTCTCTCTTTTTTCTATTATGTTTATTTATTTTTTCCCAATCATACAAGCTTAATAGGTACCCTGGTCCCCTCCCTCCCTCCACCCCTCCCCAGTCCCCCTGGCACCCCCATTCCCCTTCCTTTCACCCCCTCCCTCCCTTTCTCCCTGGGTCCTCTTCTCTGATGAGGTATAAGGACTCAGTGGCATTGCCCAGAGCCCTTTCTTGTGCTCCCCTTTAGTGTGGGAACACTATTGTGACTGTTAATCCCTTGTCTCTAAGGATCCTAGTGCCCGTGATCCATGCTAGACTTTGGGGGGGGGCATTGACATGTCAGTCATTGCGCAGGTCATGCAAAGTCTGATTATGGCTACTGCATCCCTAACTTGTGTGGAGCGTCTTGCGTACTTGCTCCTCCCCATCTTAAGGCTCTCACAATCTTGCCGCCCCCTCTTCTGCAAATTTCCCTGAGCTTTAGGATGGGGAGAGATTTGGCTGGTCTGGTGCCAGGTGATTAATTTAGGGTCTCTGATGTTCTGAATTATGGTTGGTTGTTGTTTTCAGTTTTGCTGTTCCTGCACCTCCCTTGGCTCCATCCTGATTGGTATTGGATGTTTCCTCCTCACCAGAGATAAAAGGCTATTTAAATGGAGTCTTACTGTAAGAGTAGATTCAAAGGTAACTGGAATAGAAGTAGAAGACTGCAGTGTGTGTGTGGGTCAGTTTCCCATTTTCAGGATGGTTACCATCTATCTGCCAGACCTTCAAGAGATTTTTATTGGGTGGGGAAGACTCAGCCCATGGTCGGTGAGACTGGTCTCCAGGCAGGTGAATAAAATGGAGGGAACTGTTTGAGAAAGGAGGTGTCCTCATGTGTACTTGGTCAGACGTGCTGGTCTGGCAAGTAAGGATTGTCCTTCTCTCGATTGTTATGTGGTTGGAGATGGTGTGGTCGCTTCTCTCAGCCCTGGTAATAGATAGTGCAGCTCTCCTGTCAACTGGACTAAGAACTGTAACTGGACTATCGTAAGAGATAAACCTCTTGTTCCTTTGAGCTGTTTGATGGTGATTTATCAGCGACTCTGCAGAGTGCTACAACAGGCGTAACATATTCAATTGCCTGTAATTGATGCTAGGTCCTCTCTGAACATGTGTTTGTGGAAGGTGGCATTCCTATGATCACAGCTCTGCGTACCATGCTGGTGGGGGATTATAACGATCAGGCAAATTGAAGTGGGAAACCTGCCCATTGTGGGTGACATCACTTGCTGAGATGGGGTCCTGGACTGAATAAAAAGGAGAGAGCAAGCTGAGCACAAGCATTCGTATCTGTGTGTGTGTGTGTGTGTGTGTGCATGTGTGTGTATGTGTGTGTACATGTGTATGTGTGTGCATGTGTGAGTGTGCACGTGTGTGCATGTGAGTATGCACGTGTGTGTGCACGTGTGAGTGTGCATGTGTGAGTGTGCACGTGTGCATATGTGTGTATGTGTGTACACGTGTATGTGTGTGCATGTGTGAGTGTGCACGTGTGTGTGCATGTGTGAGTGTGCATGTGTGTGTGCATGTGTGAGTGTGCACGTGTGAGTGTGCACGTGTGTGTGCATGTGTGAGTGTGCACGTGTGTGTGCATGTGTGAGTGTGCACGTGTGTGTGCATGCATGTGCACGTGTTGGGAAGATTGGTGCTTAGCAGCCTTACTCACAGCACAGCACTGCAAGTTTTATTCAAAGAAGGAAGGAAGAAGGAAAAAGGGAGGGAAAGAGGAAGGGAGGAAGGAAGAGAAGGAAAGAAGGAAGAAGGAAAGAATAATTAAAGAAGGGAAGAAGGAAGAAGGAAGAAGGAAGAAGGAAGAAGGAAGGAAGGAAGGAAGAGAAGAAGGAATGAAGGGAGGGAAGGAAGGGAAGAAGGAAGAATGAGCCAGTTTTACCTGTTCCACACGTGGAAAAACTTACACACCATTGAAGACTTAAGAACAGACGAATTCAGTAAAGGTATTGGACAAAATCAGCACCAGATTTGAGAAAGAAGACAAGGAAGGAGCAGTCGTGTCCACAGACACTGTCGGCAACAAGCTCTTAGAAGTAATTGAAGCAAAGGGAGTACAATGAAAACTGAATGGATAAAAATGAAATTGTAGAGAAATGGAAAAGTAGTATCCATGCATTTGAAGAATTAATGCTCTCTTAAGTTAATTAATATGAAATTTAAATGTCTATGCTACCAAGAGCAACTTACAGACTCATCTCAGTCCTCATCAAATACCAACAGAACTTGCAAAAAAAACGAATCATACAATTCATGTGGAAACACCAGAGAGCCCAGACGGCCAAAGCGAGGAGGGGCAAGTGAGCAGAGATGGAGGCCTCCTGCCCGACTTCAAGACACATAGCGAAGCTACAAAGACCCGACAACGTGATGCTGGCTTGAGGACAGAGCCACAGGAGGGACCGAAGCCCAGAAATGACCCCTGCGTTTGCGGCCGGCTGGCTCAGCACGCACAGAGCGGACAGCGTCCTCCACTGAGGAGCCGGGAGGCTGGATGTCCACAAACGCCTTCAACTCCGACTCCTCCCGCGGGAGCGAATATCCTGCTGGAGAAAAGACTGACGTATGGCCACTCGGAGTCGGTGGGAGGCAATGTGGGGAGACGAAACATTTGCAAGGGCAGTGAGCTTCAGACACGACCCCGCACAGGATCCAAAGCAGATCATGTGAAGACAGGAAGCACAGCAGGGAGGGAGGATCCAGACCGAGGACTCTCACCCCTGAGGTGACGCGAGGGGAGCAGGAGAGCACACAGCACACAAACGATCAACTAAAAATGGGCAAATACGTGAAGAGACCCGTCTCAAGAGAAAAATTCCCATGTCCAAAGTTCATGGAAATGGTTCCGCATCACTCCATGTGGAAGGTCACAGCCCCAAGGAGAGACCCTCGGAGCACACAATCAAAGGCAGGGGGGGGCATAGGACTTGCACGAGGTGAAGTAAAGGCTGAAGTGCTGGGGAGCAGTAGGGTTGGGGGCAGGGAGGAGCACAAACCACACATGAAATGCCTCAAGACCACCTTCTGCTAAAATAGAGTGTAACCAGAAGGAAGAGAAGCAAAGCTGGTGAGGATTTGGAGTGCTCGCACCAGGACGGGACGGGGGGGGGGGGACGGGGGCGGGTAGGATAGGGGGTGCGAAGGGGGTGGGACGGGAGGGTGGAATGGGGGGTGCGAAGGGGGTGGGACGGGAGGGTGGAATGGGGGGTGGGATGGGGGTGGGACGGGAGGGTGGGACGGGGGTGGGACAGGGGGTGGACGCTCACACCAGGGGGTGGACGCTCACACAGGAGCATCTGCCCCTCTCAGGGAGGGCTTGGAGGGGGACCTCGGCCTCAGCGGCTCCCCAGTGGCACAGCAGCCCACAGGACAGGCCGATGGCACAGCAGACACGAGTTGCAGGGACCTTGTGCTGTGGTGACTGGGAACCAGGTGACTGTCTGAGCACAGTGCACTTTTCTGCGGCAGAAAACCACTGTCTTCACTAAGCGTGGGGTGAAGGTCAGACAGACTCGGGGGATCAGACTGACAGATCACCGGGCAAAGTTCTCTGAGGATGGGGGCAAATTTGCATATATTCAAAGGAGCACCTCAAAAAATGTGCCCAGAGCAGACTGTGCTGGAGGGGCAGGCAAGTGGGGCCTTTTCCCTGAAAGATGGGGATACTCTCCCCAAAGCCTTGCCACAGCTAGGCCCAAGAGTGGCTACCGCGAGGGTCCCCACAGCACGCGAACTGGCTTTCCTGGGGTCTGGAAGGGAAACGTCCCGGGGTTATCCATGTCTCCAGGCGGCGGGCCGTGAGGGGTCGCAGGAGGCTGACTCAGTTTCCCAGCCGCCCACAGGCTCGTTCTGACGGGGCCAGCACGTGCGGCAGCACCGGAGCGAGCTGCGCGGAGCCTGCGCAAAGTTCAGCTGGGAAACCCCGGGGACGGTGGGACCGTGGTCGCACGGAATCCCCCGCCTCACACTTCAGCCTCGCTTGTGGCTGCTGGGTAGCCGGAGCCGGCGGCATCGGGGCAGCGGCACATGGGCAGCGTCCTCCTGCACCCGCGGCCTTGTCCCGGCGCAGTAACTGCTCGTGGCGGCCCTGAATTCCTCGGAATCCAAGCCAAGAACGAACGGAGTGACGGCCCCTCGTTTCCAGCCGGGGCCACGTCAGCCGGCCCCGCCCTCGGGCAGGTGGCCCCTCCTCCGTGCCAACACCTGGATGCTTCTCCCTGGAGGGCCGTGATGCAATCTGGGGACCCCCGGCCGAGCATGCCCGGAGGAAGGGGAAGGTAGTCTGCTTCCTTTCCTCCCTCCCCTTTATTTCCTAAACAAGCTAAGAGTTTTTATAATTCATCACCTGCCTGACAGATGAGTTCTGCTGGAGAATATTGGAAAATGTCTCAAATCTCATATATATGCTAATGGTATGCTGAGACCGGCCGGCGCTGTGCCGGAGTTTTTAATCTGTCTGGGCCAGTGTGGAAAGTGGAGGAGACAAGTCGCAGCCCTCGACAATTTATGATCAAACAACTGAATTGTAAAGGAAGAAGGACGCACAGAAAGGGAGAGCAATTTTCTGATTTAACAGCGTTGTTACTACAAATAAAGAAATCTTGATTTTGACTGCTTTCGACATTAAATGAGTTTCCTGCATCCTGTGTTGAATTTTTCATTTTCAGATCTGTATAAAGCATCCTGCTTAGATGCAAGTGACAGATAAGGAAGCAGTTGCATATGGAAATCAAAAGTGTGTAATAAAGCCATCCTCCGTTTATTAAATAAACACGTGTAGATTACCTCTGTGGAGGATGTGCTGTAATTCTTCATTGTGTTCTCTCTTTGTATGTCACAAAGAACCTTATTCGACAACAGGAATGCTTGCACCAAGTCTTCTGTCCCTCACCTTCCTCTTCTCTGGGTCTGGGGTCTGGCACTGTGGGTCACGACGGACTTTGACTCTCTGGGATTATTTCCATACGACACTGCGGTGATTTGGGGCAATGCGACATTAGCTGTACATGGCTGATACTTCGGCCAGACAGGAGCATGTTTTGAAAAGCACTTGATGTGGAGTAGAGCCTTGCCCAGCATTGGCCATTCAGGAAGAGACCCAAGAAAGAGCACGAAGAGTCGGGTCTAAACTGCTAGCCAAGCTAGCTGCTCCACCTTGGACTCCTGGCTGCACCGGGAAGGAACGGGCTAGAGAAGCTGCTGCAAACACGCAGCTTTGAAAGGACAGCTGCACGCACACATGCTGCACACAATGCACATACACACATGCTGCACACAATGCACATGCACAAACTCCACATGCATGCACACACTGCACACAATGCACATATACACACTCCACATGTATGCACATGCACACACTCCACATGCATGCACACACTCCACATGCATGCACACACCACATGCATGCACACACTGCACATGCATGCACACACACTGCACACGCATGCACACACTGCACACACATGCACACACACTGCACACACGTGCATATACACTGCACACATGCACACACAACACACACGCATGCACATGCATACATAGTGCACACGCATGCACCACTGTGCATGCATGCACATGCACACATGCAAATACGCGCATGCATGCACATGCATGCACACACGCACATACACACACAGGCAGGAGGTACGGACTGCATGTTACACACTCCACCAACGGGACCACAGAATGCACTGGTCGGGTGGCAAGTCACCTGAACAGGTTTCGGGGAAGGTCCTGCTGCTTGGAGCGCCTCGCGAGACGTTCGTTCTACAGCACGTTGCCCTACAGCGAGCAGCCATGCCAGACCTCACCTGCAGGGCAGCACCGATGCGGAACACGTGCTCTTCCAAAGGACGCGAGGACGGAACTCGTGAGGCGGACGGTGCATGCAACAGGGTTGTTTCTCCATACACGTCGCCGAAGCCGAAATAAATAATAAATAAATAAATAATAAATAATAAATAAATAAAAAGTTCCCAGCCGTATACCCTGAGTCTTGATAATGTGTATCCTTTTTTTCTTAATCAAGAATACAGAGTGATACAATTGGAACAATTTTAAGGCTGGGAATAAAAGGAATCTGAGGACAGCCTGGGCTATGTAGTTTATGATCACAGTGGGCTACAGACAGAGACATGTACACACACACACACACACACACACACACACACTGAAATTAACAAATAACTATTTTGTAAAAATATTCTATTGCTTTTATATATGCGTGTCTCTCTCCCTCTGTGTGTGTGTGTGTGTGTGTGTGTGTGTGTGTGTGTGTGTGTGGCCTGTCCACGGCAGTATCTTCCAGGAGCGCCAGGCTTCGTGTAGAGTCGGGTGTGAACCACGGCCAGCCAGGGCTTCAGGGCAGGCAGCCCTCCGGTGCCCTCCGTTCCAAGTGAACAGGACTGGGAACTTCGGGAGGGAAGAGGACGAGATGCCTGTTCAGCGTGTGGCTTCTAAGTGTCTGTCTTTCTCACCAAGCCGGCGCCCCTGTTTACTCATTTCCCTTGGCCTCTGGCACACACTGCTTAGATTATGCCCAGAACCACCAGGAATGCTAGGCTGTGACCACGAACACCACCATGGCTCTTTGGTAAGAGGGTCACATCCTGACTCAAGTTCCCGGAAGAACATCCCTCCCGGGCAGGTGCCCCCCTCTGCAGCCCTCAGAGATGTTTACAAGGTCTGGGGATGCTGTCAGCTGTTGTAACTGTAGGGAGGGAGGAGAGGATTTTTGGGGCGCCTTGTGACCGAGTGCAACACAGCAACCCTTACTGCTCATGCTGAGTCCGGGGCTAACACAGAGGGATCTGACTCTTGGGTGGAGATGGCATGATGCAGTTGAAGGAAGGTCACCTGGGGTCACCTGAGCCACGCCAGCCTCGGGGCTCTCCTTTCCCGATTCCTGTGCAGGCAGCAGGATGGGGCTGGATAGGGCGATGACTCGGGGTCTGTGGCTGGTTACTGGGCAGATCAGCGCGGGGGCAGCGGGCTGGGGAGCGGGCTCTGCTCTGTGGACCTCACTCGTCCGCAGGGCTTGGGACACAGGCCTGGACCATGCAGTGTTCTAAGTCAGCGTGGGACTCGGGGTACTGGAAATGTTTCATTGTGCTCATTGCTGCTCAGTGGGATTGTAATGCAGCTTGCCCTTTGCAGAGCCCATTCCAGGAGCCCATTGCAGTCCTCAGTGCTCCCGGCGCGTGTGCTCCCGGCGCGTGTGCTCCCGGTGCGTGTGCTCCCGGCGCGTGGTGCTCCCGGCGCGTGGTGCTCATGAGGCACCAGGAGCATTTGACAGGATAAACTCTTATTTTTGAAGTAAGATGAGTTTGCGGTTTTAATCCATACTGAGACCTCGCAAATGTTGAAATGGTGCCTAGTGTGTGATTCTTTTCTGTATGCTGTCCACGTACTTATTTAAAAGCCTTTTTTTCTGAGCCAGGGAAGCACAGCTGAGAGCCTCAAATACTCTTTTTGCTTGCGATTAGAGAACACGAGGGGTCCATGTAGCCCTGGTGTCTTCTCTTGCCAACGCAGATGAGCTGGGCAAACGTAACAAGCTGTGCTGTGCTAGTCAACACAGGCGCAGTGAAGACCCTTGCCTCCCACTCCAAGGCTCGGTGTTGGGTCACCAGATTGCCCCATTCTCCAGCAGTCTCTGCTCCTTTACAGCTCTGGAGACCTGGACATTGAAGGTCGTCACGAAGGCAGAAACCCCAAGGCATTGCCCACCCCTTGATGAAGACCACTTCTGGTTCACAGAGGGCACTTGTGGAAACATGCAGGGACCTCTCGCTAAGACACTTTAGATAAGGGCACTAATCCCACCATGAAGACCCTCCTTCCTGTCCCAATCACCCCTCCCTCAGTCCTGTATCTTGGAGCAATAGAATGTGAACCACTGGCTTATGTGCCCAACTGTCCAGTGTGCTACACTGACACCTTCTAGAAGCAGTCACTGTCCAGTCTGCTACACTGACACCTGCTAGAGGCAGTCACTGTCCAGTCTGCGACCCGGACACCTGCTAGAGGCAGTCACTGTCCAGTGTGCTACACGGACACCTGCTAGAGGCAGTCACTGTCCAGTGTGCTACACTGACACCTTCTAGAAGCAGTCACTGTCCAGTCTGCTACACTGACACCTTCTAGAAGCAGTCACTGTCCAGTCTGCTACACTGACACCTTCTAGAAGCAGTCACTGTCCAGTCTGCTACACTGACACCTTCTAACACTGATACCTTCTAGAAGCAGTCACTGTCCAGTCTGCGACCCAGACACCTGCTAGAGGCAGTCACTGTGCAGTCTGCGACCTGGACACCTGCTAGAGGCAGTCACTGTGCAGTCTGCGACCTGGACACCTGCTAGAGGCAGTCACTGTGCAGTCTGCGACCTGGACACCTGCTAGAGGCAGTCACTGTCCAGTCTAAGCAGTAACTGTCCAGTCTGCTACACAGACACCTTCTAGAAGCAGTCAGTGTCCAGTCTACTACACGGACACCTTCTAGAAGCAGCGGTTACCTGCTGACGTGTCCTGGTGCCTGTGCAGCCAACAGCGAGGGGCTTCTCTAGCGTGTGTCAACGTGCCAGCGGAAGCGGGAAGCTGATACACCACACTCCGACGCCATGCTTGTCCACGGATGGTCTCGACTGACCTTCCTCCTCCCCAAAGCGAGGAGTCCACTCCCCAGCCCCTCCTGCCCATAGGCGTCCATGGCTGGGGGCCTGCATCTCTTCATCTTCCTGGTATGCTCTCCAACACGGTTCTCAGCCCACCTGCCAATCACAGAGACTTTGCTTCCTCACAATGTCTCATCCTTGGGCCTCCAGGGTGTGTGGATGTGGCCAGCAGATTAATCTCCATCGTTGCCTCTTTCTTGTCTGGTAGAAACAGACCAATCATCTAGGAAAGTGGGGTTCAGTCCCTTTGGGTCATGAACCATTCATATTAACTGTTGCTCTTGGTACGGTAATCGAATGTTTTATGAGAAGCACAGTGTGTTTGAGGGACAGCAGGGTGGCAGCAGCGTGGTCACTTCCCAGTCAGGAAGGGGACCCTGAAGCCTCAAGCCACCCCTGCGGGCTGCCCCACACCAGTGCCATCTGCCGGAGAGCGTGCCCAAGCACACGTGCTCTGGGGTGGGGTGGGGGAGGACTCCCCTCCGGACCCCATGGACTCACCCACCACATGCAAAATACATGCTACTTCAAAATCCTGGAGTCCTTCACAGGCCCAACAACATTCAAAGTCCAAAGTCTCCATCTCTTCTGATACTCGAGTTAGTCTTTTCACTGTGGCCCCTCGTAAGATTGAGAGCTGACTACTTACCCTCTCCTAGTACCTGACGGCACAGCATTGAAAGGAGGGACAGGAGGACAGGAAGGAAAGACTGGAGTGAAGCACGCGGAAGCCCCAGGCAAGCGCTGAGCTCTGTAGCTTGCAACGGAACAATCCAGCGGGTTCCAGTGGTCCTCGTGGGCCCTGAGCCTCTAGCTCTGTTGCCTGTAGCACGCGTTACCCCCTCGCGGTCCGGACCCACTCAGTGTGGTGTGTAACAGTTACTCTGCATGGTGGCTGAAAAATTCACAGCCAAGCAGGTCATAAAGGAACAAGGGGTTCTTCTTGGGCTTATGATTGTCCCATTACAGTTCCTCGTCAGCTTGGCATGAGAGTGCGCACAGCCTCAAGGGCCGAGGGAGCTAGCCACACCACATGCACTAAGCCGTGGAGAGATGCTTGCTTGCCAAACCAGCAAGTCTGTCCCAATGCACCAGTGCCAGCCTCTCAGCCTCCATCTTCCTGCTCAGGGCCTCGTCCCGGGCACCATGGGCTGGGTAGTCCTCCTGGCCAGTCTAGTGCAGGCGGGCTGCAGGCTTGGCACAACGACTAATTTCTCAGACTGTGCCTGGATTTCAGCACCCTCAGTTGCCAAGTTGACACCAGTATCTAACAGTGACAATCCACTCCTGGACACACTCAACTTGACACAATGATGATTCCTTTGAAACCCTTCAATCCTTGTCTCTACGGGTGTTACATTTATCTTATAAAATATATTAAATGTTATTAATTCTAAAAGTCCAAGATTAAAAGTTCTCCATTCAACTTAAAAAATGTCAGGTCCATTAAAAATTCAGTTCACATGTTACAAAAGTCACAAAAATCTCTTAACTGTAAGATTTGCCAAATTAAAACAAGTTAACTACTTCAACATGAAAGAAATACTAAAATGTAAGCATTATGACTCAATGAGAAAATATCAGATTAACACTAAAGTTCGGCAAGTCAAATCTGGCATCCTGTGTGTCCATCTTCTATTGCTCATCATGAGGTCAAGGTGGCCCGAAGCTCCTGGGAATTCCCAGTCCCTCTTTACAGCTCAGGCGGAGCCGGAACCTCTCATGGCTCTGGTCTTGGCCTCCGGGAGCCCTTCCTAAAGCTGCACTACAGAGCATGAGGTTTCTCAGTGATGGTGCAGATGTCTTTACCAACTGCAGCTGCTTTGGCAGAGCCCGCCGTGCCTGCAACTTTAAGCGCACACTCTTCCTCGTGACCACGGCACGTGCTTCATCTTCCTGCTCCACTTGTGCTGCAGCCTGGGGGACCTGGCTGAGAGCAGGGGGCAGTAGCTGTCACCGCCCAAATGCTGCTGTCCGGAGATTTCCTCATTGCTTTTAAATGTGGCCTCATTCGGGGTCTCAGCACACGGACAGAACACAGCCAAACGTCACCACAAATGGTCCTAAGCCCAGATCTGAGGAGGTCCTGAAACCTCCTGAGCCTTCACCAGTATTTCCTCCATTCTGGTCCTCTGCATCCCATCAGGGTGGTCCGTAACTCACGCTCTGCCCGCAGCATCCTTTCAGGGTGGTCTATAATCCCGCTCTGCCCACAGCATCCCTTCAGGGTGGTCTATAACCCCGCTCTGCCCGCAGCATCCCTTCGGGGTGGTCTATAACCCCGCTCTGCCCGCAGCATCCCTTCAGGGTGGTCTATAACCCCGCTCTGCCCGCAGCATCCCTTCAGGGTGGTCTATAACCCCGCTCTGCCCGCAGCATCCCTTCGGGGTGGTCTATAACCCCGCTCTGCCCGCAGCATCCCTTCGGGGTGGTCTATAACCCCGCTCTGCCCGCAGCATCCCTTCGGGGTGGTCTATAACCCCGCTCTGCCCGCAGCATCCCTTCGGGGTGGTCTATAACCCCGCTCTGCCCGCAGCATCCCTTCGGGGTGGTCTATAACCCCGCTCTGCCCGCAGCATCCCTTCGGGGTGGTCTATAATCCCGCTCTGCCCGCAGCATCCCTTCGGGGTGGTCTATAACCCCGCTCTGCCCGCGGCATCCCTTCGGGGTGGTCTATAACCCCGCTCTGCCCGCGGCATCCCTTCGGGGTGGTCTATAACCCCGCTCTGCCCGCAGCATCCCTTCAGGGTGGTCTATAACCCCGCTCTGCCCGCAGCATCCCTTCGGGGTGGTCTATAACCCCGCTCTGCCCGCAGCATCCTTGGCTTTACTAGAGCACATCTCTAAGCTCGGACACAGCCTCTGGAAGTTAGTTCCCTAAGAACCTTGTGGTCAGGTTTTTGCACCAGGGGCCTCCTTTCTTGTTGCTGTGACAAAATGCCTGGTGACAGGCAACTGAAGCATTAAAGGTTTGTGTTAGCTTCATCTTTCTGCTCCTGAATAAACATGGGGCTCCATGACTTAGGGCAGCAGGGGGACTTACCTTGATCTCAGCTCTGACCACCGACTGTGCGCAGAGTCAACGCGGCCTCGCGAGAGGTGAGCAGCCTTCAGAACAACCAAACCTTCCTGCCCTACGTGGCAGAAGAGTTCACGCCAGCATGAGGAGCCGAGGGAACTGCACTGCTCCTGACTGGCCAGTCTGACTGCTTCCAACTGGTTCTTTCTTGCTGTCTTGTCTCTTTACCTGCTGGAGAAATGGTCCCCCCCACCATGGACCGGGTCTTCCTAGATCCACCAAATAATCTCCAAGGCTTACCTTAGCTAAGTGATTTTTCAGAGGCATGTCCCAAGACTCATGTCTCATTGCAAGGCCTTCATCTAACCGATACTGGGGTAACTTTGTGGCGGCAGTTTGAGGGGGGCAGTCCGTCACAGCCCAGAAGGTGCAGATGCAGGGGTGTTGGGTGGTTGTTCATATTGCTTCCTCAGTCAGGGAACAGAGGCCACGACCTCAGCTCATCCCCCGATCTAGTGCTAGGAAGACTCCACCTGAACATTCCGCAGCCTCCCAAGCAGCCCACCGCCAAGCACATGGGTCAGCGAGTGGGGAGTTCACGTTCAAACCCACAGCCTGGAAAGTGGGCCAATGAAGGTGTCTTGCTTCCCCCAGGAGCTTCCTGTCCACGCACTTGTTCTCTACTCTGCCATCACCTGATTTATAGCCTCCAGACACGCTTCTTGCCTCGGTGGTCCCAGCAGCTCCGGCCCCCTACGCCCCCAGATGCATTGGGTCTTAACATAATCTGTACTCTGCAGTCAGGCCAACAACTGCTACTTGCCACCCCGGGTCTGCCAAACACTTTGCCCTTTTTCCCCCTCCCCTTCTCAACATTTAGCCTGACACCTGGCGGGGCCTCGAGAGAAAGGACCCGGCTCTGGGAGGGGCTCATATGGGCAGGGAACATGTTCTGAGTGTGGCGTGCATGCAGCTTTGCTTCCTGAGCATGATGTGCGTGCCACTTCCTGAGCGTGGCATGCACGTGGTTTCCTGAGCGTGGCGTGCACGTGGTTTCCTGAGCGTGGCGTGCACGTGGTTTCCTGAGCGTGGCGTGCACGTGGTTTCCTGAGTGTGGCATGCATGCTGCTTCCTGGGCATGGTGTGCGTGCCGCTTCCTGAGTGTCGTGGCGTGCATGCGGCTGAGGGGCTGTGGGTTAAGTGTTATTGATTTCAGAGCAGCAGCTCATTTCCTTAGCAGTGTGATTGAGTGTCGAGCTGGTTCTCATTGAATTAATTTTTGTTGCTCGGTGTTTGAAGTTCATCTGGGAATAATTGCCAGGGGAGGAGGCCTTGCCATCTTGTCATGATGAGGCTAGAGGCAGCGTGCCCCCGGAACCCCCGCTTTCTGCAGGGCAAAAGCTTGGTTGTTCTGAAGTTTGCTCAGGAGGCCAGGCTGACTCTGCACACAGTCGGCATGCGTGGAGACAGTGGGCAAGCAGGCCAGTGGGGGTTCCCGAGCCCTAGCTGTTGGCCTGCGGCTGGGAGGCAGCTTTGCCAGCCCAGTGCCCCGGGTGGGTGAGGGTGGCCTGCTCTGACTCGTGAGACCCACAGCTAGCCCCTGGGTCTCTGGAGTGGAGAGGATGTGCTGCGTGCAGGTGTTCTATAAGCACCTGGACCTGTGAACCCCGGGAGTCTCTTCCAGGGACCGGCTCTGCCCAGCTGCTGTGCTGCTGTGTTCTGAGCGGGACCTGGATCTTGACAGTGTTCAAAGGTGTCTAGGGCAGTCTTTGCTCCTCCCTGCTGCTAAATGGGGACGCCTTCGTTAAGGATCGGTCGCCTTCCTTAAGGATTGGGACGCCTTCTCAGAGCCAGTCTGTCCCCAGGCTCAGTCCCCCACGTGCGCTGGCCAGAGGTGGTGCTGCCACGGAACACGTGTGCAAGTGCATTGGTGAGCTGTGCTCTGCCATGCAGACCATGACGCTCATGTGCAGTGCGTTGGTGAAGACTGTCACGTGGCCCACTGCACAGACTGCAGGCGAGTGCCTTGCGTGCACGTGGGAAGGGGCTCTGCAGAATGTGGAGACCCCCACAGCGAATATAGGGCAGAGAAAACCCAGGATCATCCGCAGGCCACCACTGTGCCAGCAGAGTGCTCGGTGCGCTTCCGGGGTGCGATCTGACATTTATCTCCGACTGAAGCTCCTCCACTCACCTTCCTCTTCACACGTCATTTCCTGAAGCTCCTCCACTCACCTTCCTCTTCACACGTCATTTCCTGTAGCTCCTCCACTCACCTTCCTCTTCACACGTCACCATTTCCTGAAGCTCCTCCACTCACCTTCCTCTTCACATGTCACTATTTCCTGAAGCTCCTCCACTCACTTTCCTCTTCACATGTCACCATTTCCTGAAGCTCCTCCACTCACTTTCCTAGTCACACGTCATTTCCTGAAGCTCCTCCACTCACCTTCCTCTTCACACGTTACCGTTTCAACCTCCTTTTGCTCCACTTCTCGCTGCTTTGCAGATCTCACAGCAGCAGCCACGGCTCCGCCTGTGCTGCTCTGCCTGGAAACTCCTCAGCCAGCAATGAGGACATTGCTGAGCAAGCTCCACTCGCTGGAAATCTCAGGCAAGTTGCAGCCAGGTTCCTTGTTGGAATGCAACCTGAATGACCCCCAGCTCACTCCAAATGGAACCCTTGATTCCCTCTGAACCCTCATGAGCCCCCATAACCCACGTTTTCCTCCAGCTCCCAAAGGGTCCAGTGCCTCCAGCACTGAAGGATTTTCAGCTCAGAATTCCAACTCTTCTATGTTCCTCCTACAAACGTCTCTGAAGCTCTGAGAGCCGCGTGGTCAGGTTTATCCCAGCAATGGACCGACTCTTCGCGTGGATTTCTTCGCATGTCTTAGCTCCTTCTCTGTTGCTGACTATAAAATACGCCGACAAAAGCAACTTAAAGAAGAAAAAGCTTCTTTTGGCTCATCGTTCCCGAGGACTGTAACCTGTCACAGCAGGGCAGACGGGGCGGCGGGCACAGAAGAGACCATGGCAGGAGCAGAGGCTGCTGGGCACGCAGCGGGCGAAGCCTCGGCTGCCCCCAGGAGCCGCGTCCTGCAGCTGAAGTTCCACAGCCTCCTGAACACCACCAGCGGCTGGAGCAGGTGCTCAGACACGTGAGCCTGGGCGGCACCCTTCACACGTCAACCCCAGGCCGGTGTCCTGGAGGAGTCCTGCACGTGTGCCCGTGTCATCCGTCAGCCCATCCTCCTGCACGTGTGCCCGTGTCATCCGTCAGCCCATCCTCCTGCCCATGTGCCCGTGTCATCCGTCAGCCCATCCATCCTCCTGCACGTGTGCCCGTGTCATCCGTCAGCCCATCCACGTGTGCCCATGTCATCCGTCAGCCCATCCACGTGTGCCCGTGTCATCCGTCAGCCCATCCTCCTGCACGCGTGCCCGTGTCATCCGTCAGCCCATCCTCCTGCACGCGTGCCCGTGTCATCCGTCAGCCCATCCTCCTGCACGCGTGCCCGTGTCATCCGTCAGCCCATCCTCCTGCACGCGTGCCCGTGTCATCCGTCAGCCCATCCATCCTCCTGCACGTGTGCCAGTGTCATCCGTCAGCCCATCCTCCCGCACGTGTGCCCGTGTCATCCGTCAGCCCATCCACGCGTGCCCATGTCATCCGTCAGCCCATCCTCCTGCACGTGTGCCCGTGTCATCCATCAGCCCATCCTCCTGCACGTGTGCCCGTGTCATCCGTCAGCCCATCCTCCTGGCATCACCGTGTGCCCGTGTCATCCTTCAGCCCATCCTCCTGCACGTGTGCCCATGTCATCCGTCAGCCCATCCTCCTGGCATCACCGTGTGCCCGTGTCATCTGTCAGCCCATCCTCCTGCACGTGTGCCCGTGTCATCCGTCAGCCCATCCTCCTGGCATCACCGTGTGCCCATGTCATCCATCAGCCCATCCTCCTGCACGTGTGCCCGTGTCATCCGTCAGCCCATCCTCCTGGCATCACCGTGTGCCCATGTCATCCTGTCCTCTGGCACCTTTTCTGCCTCCCCACTCCCCACCTAGCTCTAAAGCCGTGGCAGAAGAGGCTTCCAGATTAATCTCTGCTTCCACGGTGTAGAGTAGGGGTCTCCTGCTCCCTGTAGCCCTGTCTTCTGTGTGGGTCCTGCCTGAGCCAAGGGACCGGAAGTGAAGGAAGCCTCAGGCCTGCATCTGGCCCTCACTTGCATCTGCCTGGAGCCCCGAGGAGCTGCTCCAACACGGGGCTGTCGCCATCTAGTGGCAGCATTTCTGAACTGCAGCTACAAGTGTCCTGGGCCCCAGAAACCTTAAAGGCTGGGTTCTCTGTGTCTCCCTCTCTCCAGTTCCTCTCTGTTTCTCTTCCAGTCTCACTTTTCCCCTCTCTTCTCCCTCTCTCTTTCCCTCTCGCTGTACTGCCAAACCTGGTCTTGAACCCCTGAGCTCAGGAGATTCTCCCGCCTCAGCCTCTGAGCCGGGATTCCAGGCTGCTACGCCTTCCCTGGCTCAGCTTAAGAGGAGACAGTCTCGGAGCCTGGGGGTGTCTGCAGTTCAAAAGAGGCGCTCACGTCTCGTGCACAGTTGGCTCCTCGGCACCCTGAGGCGCCCTGGCCATTAGCTTCCATCTCACAGCCCTGCCGGCTTCGGTCTTTCTGCAGAGCACGAGCAAGACACAGACGGGACTGAAGTCTGGTTTCCTTCCGCGGCTTAGTGGCCCAGTCAGACGGGGTCTGTGTCCACCACGGAACCCGCCCAGCCCCTGTGGCCCTGTGTGTTAGAGCCCCTCTTCTCTCCGTCTCCCTCCCTTTCTCCCTTTTTCTCTCCCAGGCCGTCCCCCATGCATGTGTGGAAGTCAGGGGGACGTGGGGGTCTTGCCCTGAATCCCCACCTTCCATCCCGGCCTGGGGTGGCAGACACGGCAGCACACAGCTAGAGCAGCAGTGGGAAGAAACCGTGCCTCTGTAGACACACTTACCACATCCTGGCCTACTGAAAACATTTGCAAAGGGATTTCAAGATGAGTCACGTGACTGGCTATCTTTGTGACCAAGAGAAAGGGACCTGGCAGCTCTCCTAGACCGTCATGGTGCACGGAGAAGGCCCGTCCTCCCTGGAAGGGCGGATGCAGGGAGAATGTCCGTGGTGTTGCCCCGCCCTGGCTGGAGTTGCTTCGGGCCCCGCTGTCTGTTTCAGAACTGTCTGGGCCACAGTGACACCTTTTGCCTGATGTACAAACGTGACCAGCGTTGGAGTCAGTATTTGCCAGGTGCCCGGCTGTGTGTGAGACCAGTACGTGCTGCTTGGGGTGACAGAGTGACGGGGCTGAGCAGGTGGGAGGAGGCAACCGCTTTCCTGTGGTCGTGTCGGCTCTGCAGGTCTGGGAGCCTGAAATGTATACTGAGTTCTAAGTTCTTAGATTAAATGTTGTCTTTTTAAATCAAAAGTAAGGAAGCCCTGTGTAATGCGCCTGACATCTACTTATTACAACACTCCTCAGAAGCAATTTCCATCCTGATGCGCGCGGCCCGATTATTATTAAAGAGTTAAGAAAAATGGAGCGTAGGAGATGAAGATTAGATTTCTTCCCAGATGTAGCGGCAAAATGAATGGTGCGTTATGGGAGCATTAAGAAAGCCATCGAGTCTAAACTATTAAACAGATAGATGTCAATTGAAAGACGCAAGGTGGTTTGTTTTTTTAATACTCCGTTGTCAGAATTGTAAAGTCAGAGTGGCGGAGTGTGGCTCTGAAATAGCTGAGTGGGATGTTGCACTGGCTGGTGATGAATAAGGCTGAAAGTCATTTGTTTGCTTATCTGCACCGTTCTAATTTGAAAAAAATGACATTTCAGCAGAAGAGAACATGAGGTGGCCTTCCTCCCTGAGCGCCGACTCGGAAGCCACCGAGCCGGGACTTTTGACTTATTTGCAGGAGCAAAAATCGCTGTCAAGGGAGAATCGTCCTTGTCCTTCCCCAGAGCCACCGCTGCCCATGCCCTGCTGGGCGGGGCCCTGGAACGAGGGGCATGTGGACCCCGCGCCCTCGCTCGCCCCGTCTGCACAGGTGTTTCTTGCTTTGGCAATTCGTGCACATGACCACAGTCGTGTGCTTGGCCTTGGCTCTCCTGTCACTCTCAAGAAACACCTCCAAGGACGGACACCTGGCACCCTAGCCGGGATCCTGGAATCATGGATGGCGATGGCTTCCAGGGAGAAGAGGGCAAACGTGCAAGCACCCAGAGATCCTTTGCTCACAGCTCTGGGTGCTGAAAGTCGAGGTGCAGGCACAGTGCTCTCCGCCTCTGGGGAGACCCTGCCTTGCTCCCCTTTAAGACTATGGCAACTCCAGCTGCCCCTCGACTCCCAGAGGGTCTCAGCTGCACAGCGGCACCCCACTTCTGGTACTTCTCTTTAGTTGTTTATGTAAGTGCCTGACCTCAAATTCAGGGGAGCTGTGTTGTTCACAGTTGTGACTTCTGTCCATCGTGATGCAAGATGCTCACAAGGAGCCGAGGGAAACGGCCGCGCTGTAGTCACCGGAAGTCTGAGGATATCAGTCAGGCGGTCTGCAGCCGACTTGCTTGGAGGCTTGCTTTCACCAGATAGCTCTTCATAGTTGTACCCAAAGGCTCAGTTTTCAACTATCAAGTTGACCCTCGGAACTAACTGCCATTGGGGTATCTCGGTGGCTTCTGCTCCCTGTCTCTGAGGCTATGTTCAGGCTCCCTGTACCCCTGAATTGTGTGTAAACATTGCTTGTGCCTGGGGCTGATGGCCCAGAGAAGACTTCTCCAGCCTTGGACTCCACGGCAGCTCAGCGCGAGCTCCTTCTTCACGCACGAGTCCTGGCTGAGAGGTGAGGAGATGCACCCGCGGCCGGGGCGAGTGAACGTGCCCGCGGCTGGCGTGGGTCCTTGGGAACTTCATTGTCTCCATGTCTTCTCTCGCTTGGCCTGTGCGCTGTTTCCGTGTAGACCCCACGGCAGGCACATTCTGACACACCCTGTTCTGACTGGAGCTGACCGGCAGCCCGGCTCTGTGATGGGGGCTAGCTGCCATCACCTACAAATGCTTGTCCACGGGTGTCAGTTTCTTCATCGACTCGGGGGGTTGGGAGCCAGCTCTGGGGACCGTGCCTCTGCCCAGGGTTTAGTCCTTTCTTTTGGGGAGGCCGTGTTCTAGTTCCAGGCTGCTAGCAGAACCACTTGGTTTTAAGGAGTCTCAGTTTGCAGCTGTAGCCATGATTTCAGCTGAGTCTTTCCGGCCTGGGCTGGAGTGCTTCCTTTGGTTCTTTTCCTTGCTTCTCCAGAGCCATCCGCGGCTCTCGCCCTCTGTGTGCTCACCCAGAGCATCACTGCGGGCCTGGCCCAGCCGGCCAGGGGCGGCCTGGAGAGAGCCCAGGCTGGGGATGTAGGTCCGCACTGGAGAGAGGGGGAGGGGCTAGCGGCACGTGGACCACTGCTGAGCGCACTCCATGTCCTCCCCGCAGCCAGCACTTTCCCTCAGTCAGTCGGAGACAAAGGGCTCATCATGGAGCCTGAGCAAGGGGTCAAGGCAAGGGGGTCTCACGCCAGCCTCTCCAGATCGGCTGCTCTTTGCCTTCTTTAGACTTTGGGCCCTTCACAGTAGCACAGACAGATGCATGTTTGCAAGCTAAGGAACGTGCACAGATGCCTGCTGCTCACAGAGATGAAGAAGCATGCATGCAGGACCTGCAGCAGGAGCCAAGGGGTCTTTCCACATGTTCTGAGGTGCTCCCTGGCTGGAGTGCTCCCTGACATTCCTGCTGTCTGTGCTCCTGGGCTAAGGGGACAGTGTGCTCTGTGTGCTGGGGGGTAGCCCGTGTCCTTTGCTGCTGAGCCCCAACTTCTCATAGTGACTGGACCACAAGGCAGACATGGAAGCATGTTCCTGCGTGGGCCTGTGACTCTTGGGGCCTCACATGCATGGCCAACACACAGGGGGAAGGGGAAGCTTCTGCTCAGCATCCCACAGAGCATGCAGCTCAGATTCTCCTGCTCTGTAGACCCGGAGCCCTTTATTTCTTTCAAAGGAGCCACCAATAAAGTTATCACAGAATTATCTCAAGTGCTCTTGAAATATTAATTGTCACCTCTGGGCTGACTATGGCTGAGTTCTATCTGGAAGAGAGAGCAGATCTGACAGGCAGGAGGGAATGTGGGGGAATGATTGGCAGCATTAATAATGAAGCTTTACTAAGTTACCCGTGCTGTGTGCAGTGGTCACTGCTGTAGGAACCCGCGTGTGCAACGGTCACTGCTGTCGGAACCCGCGTGTGCAGCGGTCACTGCTGTCGGAACCGCGTGTGCATGAATCAGTGGGCAGCTTTGCAGCAGAGACGCTGTGCTAGTCCTTGAGCGGATCTGCTCAGGCGGCGCTCAGCCAGCTCAGACTCCTCCCACACTCACACGGAGTTTGCTCTGTGACTTGGTTTCTGCAGCGTTTGCTCTGCACACATTTTTATTACTACAAACCTGAGCGAGCAGTGTTGTCTCCTGCCCACGCCGCGTGAGCTAAAACTCCGTACTGTGCTGCTGTTTGATCCAAGGACCTCAGCAGGACTCAGAAGCCAATCATCTTCTACCACATCGCGTGGCAGGTGATGTCATCAGACTTTGTTCTGGGGGCTTCTGAGCTTTGGTTTCTCTTCCCCTACCGCCCTACACACCTTGGTGGATTGTTCTTTGCAAGGCATTTCTGTGTCCAAGACCGCAACCTTCTGAATGAGTTTCCCACTTAGAAGATGCTTGTATTTCTGGAAGGTCTTTAGAGCTGCACTAATTCCCTTTTCTCAGCTGACGTCAGTGGTCCTGCAGCTGTTTAAGATGGAGATGCTCGGAGTGGCTTCCACACTGCAGCTGACCAAGACACTGCTTCACCCAGCCGCCCGCTCTGTCTTCACGGAGCAGCTCACTGGTTTTGAAAGCTCAGCTCCTACATTCTGCTTACGTTCATCTGCAGACGCCATGTTAATAGTCTCTCACAGGGCTGAGCTGGCCTTCCTCTCTACTCCTGCATGCCTCGGATGTTGTGGGCTGGATGGCCAGCTGTGTGGAGTGTGGCTTGTTTTACTGCTCTTGCCCGTTTTCGAGGCGTGTGATTCCTTCATGCACACAGGTGAGTGTGGCCCCGACATCGCTTTCCCTTCTGCCTGTGACCAGGACAAGCTGCCAGCAACACCTGGGTCCCTGGGGTCCTTCGAGGCAGCTGCAGCCTCAGCTCTGGTGGTGTCTCCTCCCTCCTGAGGACCAGCCGTGTCTCCCCGCCCAGCCTACTGAGGCAGAGCTGGGAGATAGAGGAGAACCTTGTCTTCAAAGGATGAAGTTAGTGGGCCCCCTCTTGCTTTCCCTGGTCCGTGAGTTTGCCCCGAGTATGAGGGTGCGGAAATGATGGAGAAGTCTTCAGATGCACTAGCTAGTGTCTGGCCCAGGACACAGCCACACTGCTCGGGCCTCAGTGTGGCCTGCGGGACAGCTTAGCTTGCCGCAGTGTGGACTGACCAGGCCCCTGACATGCATCCGCCCTAGTGACAGATGGGTCCTGCTGGAGACTCCTATAGCACTGCTTCCGGGACAGGAAGCTCCAGCTGGAGAAACGTTACCAAAGAGCAGGCCATAGCATGTGTGTGGGAACCTATTCTAGCCTTGCCCTTGAAGTTGTGGGGTGACACAGAACAAGTTTCCCTTTGTCCTGACACCCCACTGCAGCCCTGCACACCTTTGCCCGCCCCCCCTTCCTGCTCAGGAGCCACGCGCTGCGGCAGCTCTTCTGTTTGCTGTGAGACCACCTCAGCCATGACTGGGAAGGTGTCATAGTAGGCACAGGTGTCAACTTGCTAGAAGGGATACAGCCCATCCCCAGCAGAAGGTTCTAGAAGGGATCCAGCCCATCCCCAGCAGAAGGTTCTAGAAGGGATCCAGCCCATCCCCAGCAGAAGGCTGAGGCAGAAGCAGGAGGTCAGTTCAGATCACACAGTGCATCATCCAGAGGCAGAGAGCAGCAAGGAGTCCACAGGAAGCAGGGTCAGGTCAGCAAGCTTCAAGGTCTGTCCCCTGTGCTGTGCCTCCCACCAGCAAGTTTCCACCTCCTCAAAGTTCCACCTTCGTCCCAAACACCAACAGCTGAAGGCGTAAGCACGGGGCCTGTGTGGGCAGCTGAAGGTGTAAGCAGTGCGGGGCGTGTGCGGGCGGCTGAAGGTGTAAGCAGTGCGGGGCGTGTGCGGGCGGCTGAAGGTGTAAGCAGCGCGGGGCGTGTGCAGGGAGCTCTAGTTCGAACCGCACCATGGCAGAGGTCTGCGTGGGATCCCGGCTCCCACTCGCTCTTCCTGCACCCTGCCCACGGCAAGCCCCCAGAACTCTTGCTGCAAACCCACAGGGGCTTTTGCAAGACACAGACGCACGGACCTCTGAGGGCCTCTGACAAAGACTCAGTCCCTCTGCTCCTTGAGCAGCACCTGGACATCTTCACTTGACACGCAGACCCTGCCACCCTGGCCTGACCCCTCCATTGCCACAGGGAGAGTTCCCATGGGTGTGTAAGCCCCCTTCCTCCTCCCCCAGCTGCAGCCTCTACCTCCTCTGCTTCCTCCCACACCCTGCCCCGCTCTCTCCCACCTGTCTGGAACGTTCCTGCTCCAGACAGAACTCTGACTCATGCTCAGAGGGACTTTCCTGATGTCTGCTGGCTCCTGCTTCCTCCAGCTGAGGGCGGCTGGTCTGTGTGCTGGTAATGACATGACTGACAGTCTGCAGGGCGACCTCTGCGGATGTAAGGGCCAGGGCAAGGCTCTGCTGCAGACATTAGAGCCAGGGCAAGGTGACGCTGCAGACATTAGAGCCAGGGCAAGGTGACGCTGTAGACGTTAGAGCCAGGGCAAGGCTCCGCTGCAGACATTAGAGCCAGGGCAAGGTGACGCTGCAGACATTAGAGCCAGGGCAAGGCTCCGCTGCAGACATTAGAGCCAGGGCAAGGTGACGCTGCAGACATAAGGACCAGTGCAAGGTGACGCTGCGGACGTAAGGACCAGTGCAGTGGCTGCTCAGCATTGGTGACTGGAAACCAAGCTTCCTGATGCTACAGTTCCCTCCTGGCCTCTTTTGAGACTGCTGTTTAGTGATGTCACTAATGTGTGCATCTGCTGGGCTGAGTGTTTACATGTGTGTAATGAGCTCCCTGTTCACATGTGTGTCCTCTGGGCTGACTGCTTGCCTGGGTGTCTGTTGGCTTGACTGCTACACGGGTGTCTCCTGCTTGAATGCTCACATGCGTGTCCCTGGGCTGAGTGACATGTGTGCATCTCCTGGGTTGACTGTTCATGTGTGTTCATGTGTTCATGATCTACTGGATCATATCTCCCTTTCCCCTTGTTCCTTCTGTGAGATGCGGAACATCGAAGGCCGTGATCCTTTAAAGCCCAGGCCATCCGTTAAGTGTGTGACCCCGAGGAATAAGCATCTTGTTCTGACATCAGCCGAGGAGCAATGGCCCCCCTAGATCAGAGACCAGACAGCGGGCCCTTCCCAAGCCTGGATGCCACCGGGGTCCTGAGGGGCCGACACTCAGTCAGGACCTCTGCGCCTGCACCCATCAGTAGACACCGTCCCCGGGGACGGGACCAGTCCAGGGCAGGGTGAGGAGCCCCTGCGCCATGTCAAGACAAAAGGCATGTGCAGCGTTCTACTCGAATGTGCAAATAAAGGTGCTTCTGTCCCTGTAATTAACACCTGAGACTTATTTGATAATTTCATAATTCATACTTTGTGCATAATTGCTTCTCCTTAGTCTATAATCTTTTCACAAAAGTGTAACCAGTAATAATACACCATAAAAACATGCCAGTAAAAATAAAAACAGGAGAAATTTATATCAGCAAATTCATTAAAGACGTGGAGGAGGGACACAGATGGCTTCTGTGTTCTTGAGCACGTGCTTTAGTGTGTGTACACGTGTGCAATGGTGTGTAGGAGAGCACATGTGAGCTACATGTGTGCCAGGGTATGTGTGTCCAGTTGTGCATGTGCATGAACATTGCACCTGAGTGTGTATGTGAACCCCGGTGAGCCTGGGGCAGACACTGCTCTAGCTTAAGCCGCAGGTGTCAGAGCCCAGCGCCCTGGGCGTGAAGGACCCAGCGAGCGAAGGACCCAGCGAGCGAAGGACCCAGCGCCCTGGGCGTGAAGGACCCAGCGAGCGAAGGACCCAGCGAGCGAAGGACCCAGCGAGCGAAGGACCCAGCGAGCGAAGGACCCAGCGAGCGAAGGACCCAGCGAGCGAAGGACCCAGCGAGCGAAGGACCCAGCGCTCCGAGAGCCCTGATGGAATGTCGCACCCCTGGCCCTGAGTTTCCGCGGCTCCACAGACTGGTTTCCTTGGCGAGTTCCTAAGGGGCTCAACCAGAGATCTCTGCTGCCCAGGGACAGCCATCGTGCTGCATTCCTAGCGTGGCCGCTCTGCTCCCTGGACCCTCGGCCTAAGTCCTCTGCTTTTGCTGCAGGGGTCTGGGAGCTTCCAGTGCCCTGTGGAGGCTTCTGTCTGGGGAGCCGCAGATGGGAACTCGTCATGTGTCTTTCCTGTGCACTCTCCCGCACTCCAGAGCCCACACTCGACCTGGATGCACCGTATTCACCATGGACGGTCTCAGGGTCCGTCCTGCTGCCAGCCCCAGGCCTCGTCTCACGCGCTGATGCCCCAGGGGCAAGTGCTGCCGGGGCAAGTGTCTTCTCATTCTGCACGCGTTCACTCGTGCATGAGGTACACGCTCTCACACACTCATTCATATGTGGACTCGCAAGCATGCACATGCACGTATTCGTGCATCCTATGCACAGACATATGCACTAAAGCATTTACATGCATCCCCATGTGCACACATGCACATTCACAAGTATCCACATATATACACATACATCCACATGTACACAATGCACATTCATGTGCACCACTTATATATACATATACTCGTGTATATCCACGTGCACACACATACACACTAAAACACTCCCATGTACTTATATGTACACAAACACACTTAGAAGTAATGTGCATACATGGATTCACATACCATGCATAACATGCATGCATAACATGCAAATGCAAGTGTTCAAATATGCACACCACAAGCGTTGCACTGCTCATGTACTTATGCACATAATGTACTAACATCATGCATGAATTCACTCTCAACACATAATCATGCACTCATATAGACCTATGCTCACATGCCCTCACATGCATGTGCTCCCACAGTCATGGTTGTACACTTGTGTACACTCATAGCCACACATGCATGTCAACCCTCTGGCACAACAATCCCATGCTTGCACCTATCTCCATGTCTGCTCATGTGTGCATACATGGTTTATGTACCACACTCATGCTCACGTGAACGCACGGTATGAATGTGAACTCTCACGCCACACATGTGCCAGCTTGGTTAGTGAATGCCCCTGCTGTGGAGAGTCAGGACACTCCCGCTTTCCAGACAGTGCCCTTCTGGAGCGCAGAAGGGAGGACGGCAGTCCAGGTGCTGCTGGAATCCAAGTGCAATAATAAAGGAGTCCCTGAAGTGGCAGCGCATTGGCTTGGGAGGAGGGATTTGTGAGGGACTTGCTAGGCGTGTGACAGGACAAGATGGTCTACCCCAGGGAGAGAACAGGCACCCAACCTCAAAGCTGCAAAGCTCATGCCTGGTGGCTTGCGGAGGGAGGGGGGGCAAGGCCCTGGCTCTGGCTCTGGCTTCGGGCAGGATAGAACCAGGTGGCTAGGCAGAAGTGTTGGGTTGGCACAGTGACCAGGGCGGGAGAGAGGATGGCTCTGTAAACACCGGTGGGCCGTGATGAAGAAGCCAAGGTGCCTTGCAGGGTGGAGCTGGGATAAAGGCTACAGCAGCATCTTTCCTGGGGCGCAGTCCCTGGTGGACGAAGGCCACAGCGGCGTCTTTCCTGGGGCGCAGTCCCTCGTAGACCGGGCCCCAGAGCCATACCAGAGAATAGGCAGGGCTTGGTGCACAGGGGAGCAGCCGCTCCGAGTGTGCTGGGTGGGATGGAACTTTCGGGGGGCAATCCACTGCTAGGGGTGGGTCTTCTGTCAGTTGGATGACTCAGCGCCCCATGGGTGGACAGGTCTCACTCCAGAACAAAACAAGGCCAAAGGTCAAAGGTCAGCCAGTGACACCGAGAGGCTGTGGGGCATCATGGGTATCTGGCGGTCACAATCAGGCCTTGGGACACTTGTGGCAAAGCCAAGCTGCCCCTGCACCGAGGGTGCTGGACCTTAAAAAGTCCCAAAAGCCAGCAAAAGAGCTGAGGGGCAGAAGTGGGGAGCATGGCCTCCTGCAGGAGATATCACCCCACTTTGTGCAGGAGCGCGCTGGCCAGGCTGCATGGAGCACCCTGGGAGATATCACCCCACTTTGTGCAGGAGCGCGCTGGTCAGGCTGCATGGAGCACCCTGGGAGATATCACCCCACTTTGTGCAGGAGCGCGCTGGTCAGGCTGCATGGAGCACCCTGGGAGATATCACCCCACTTTGTGCAGGAGCGCGCTGGCCAGGCTGCATGGAGCACCCTGGGAGATATCACCCCACTTTGTACAGGAGCGTGCTGGCCAGGCTGCATGGAGCACCCTGGGAGGGCAGCCATATGCAGGGTGGTCTGGCCCCCACAGACTCCTGCCTGGGTTCATGCATCACATCCTGAGGCTCGTGGCTGGATACTCTGCTTCCCAGGAGAGACGGGTCCGAAGGGGCTGGGTCCCTCCCGTGCTCGCATCTGGCCGCCGGGAGAAGCTGACACGTCAACGGGCACACGGGGGATGTGGTGTGTGCAGGAACCGAGGCGGCCTCCAGCACAGGTCGGCGGCCCCGATACCGTCAGCAGGGCTGATGCCAGTCGCTCCCATCACGCGGTCCAGCTGCGTGGCTCCGCCTACATCCTGCATGAGCCTAGACGCCCACTACCCTTCTTGGGTCTCAGAGGCCGGCAGCCCACAGCCTGGCACGCCTGACACAGCCTGGTGTGGCCCTGCGCCCGAAGACTTGGGAGACAGTGGACCACGAAACTGTCGTCTGAACCCCGCGGTGAACCCTCGCTTAGCCCCTGACAGCCCCTCGCTGATGCAATGCACGGAACTTCACAGTCGCACACTTCTCCGGTGAGTGGAAAGGGCTCCGGTCAGGTGGGCAGTAAGGTTGTCACGTGACTCTAGCCCTTCCTGTCCTGTCCCGAGAGCAAGCTGGAGACAGAGGACAGCAGGTGGGAGAGGGGAATGGGGACAACTCGGGGGCACCCCGACCACCTTGCTCGCCACATCAGCCAGAATGTTTCCGGGGACTGGACAGCCCTGTGGGAACAGGACACGAGCCGTACACCTGGTTTCAGGGAGAGAAGAAGATTGGTTTAATTATTTAATGACTGGTGCTCATTAAAAGGCCTTTGCATGTTCTTTTCAAGCAGGAAACTCAGAGCCCTTCATTGTTGGCCAAAGAGCGGGTCTGAGCATGGTGGTAAACCAGCATCCTCGTGCCATGGGAAGTTGGGCAACCTCACGGCACCTTGGAAAATGGTGCCCGGGGCAGCTGCAGTCTGAGACGGCGAGAGTCTGCGCTCGGCACAGTAGAGTCCTGGGGTGGGTTCCCAGGACTCTGAGGAGCTGCTGTCTTGTGTTGGCATAAAGACTGTGAATGTCAGGAGTTGCTGGCCTCTCCCTCCAGCTTTCCCCTGCAGTGCGTGTTATGAGCGAAGGGACCCAGGTGTCATCAGTCTTGACGCAGGGCAGGAACAGGTCATGAACCTGCCCGGCTCCTTCTGCAGGAGGCTGAAGTTACAACATCAGCAGGTGGTAAAACCCAAGTGTTTCCTTCCAGCTCGGGATGGAGGGAGATGCCCGTCTGCGATCGCTGCTCCCCTGGGGCGATCTATGCCGCGGCACTCCCTGTTGTTGAGGACACGGAGCCTTCTCAAGACAAGCTCAGGCAGTCGACCCCGTTCAGAGCCATCTTTCTTCCTGTTTCCCTTCATCCCAGTCCATGTGAGCCCAGACAAGCTCACGAGTCACGGGGATGGTTTCCACTGTGCAGAAACCATGTGGAGGTCTCTGCCACCGTCCAGCTTCTTAGAGTCACCCAGTGCTCTGTGCCCGCCGTCTGGGGTCCTTAAATGGAATCCATGGGTAATGCCTGGTCATTTGCACCCTGGAGGGCTACGCCTCAGCCAGTTTTGTGGGACCCTCTGCCTGCTGCCTCTGATCATGCATCGGTCAGTTCCTGCATCCAGAGACCCGCATGAGCCTTCCCATCCTGGCCTCCCTCATGCCCACTGGTGTCTCGGGAGTGGGTGGTGTGTACAATCACACCGCCCGCCCAGAGGAAGCCATTCCACATCCTTGCGCTGTTTCAGGGGCGAATCCCCAGTTCTTCAAATCGCTGTCCTGCAGGTGGTGGAAAGGCAAAGTGTCAGCCCCATTTAAGCTCCACTCCCATGTGTTCTTCCATTTTATGTTTATGTTTCTCCTCGCAGGGGAAATGTGTCGGAAAAAATGTAAAATTGGTTCAGCAAGTAACGTGAAAGGGGAAGGGAAACAGCTCCCCGCAGCCTTCTTGTTGCAGTTCAACTGTTAAAAATCTGTGTCCCCAACTCCATAAACCACAAATATGCATGTCCTGGGAGCACATTTACGGAAGGTTCTGGCTGCCCCGCCTTCCAGTTCTAGAAGGCACTGGCCATACTCGGTGGTCTGTGCTGCTCGGTGGTCCGTGCTGCTCGGTGGTCCGTGCTGCTCGGAGCGGCAGATGACTCGACGCCAATCCTGCCTCATCCGTCTTCCCATCGCTGGCCGGAGCACTCTCTATTTCCCCCCTAGCCGCCACTGTGCCCGTGTGACTCTGTCATATAGCCATTTGTCTTGGGGTCTTGTCTGAAATAATTTGAACTGCCAAATCCCGAAATGAATAGGTTTTGTTAACACAAAAGGCTAAGGAACTGGTTGGAAATTTTAAAGAGCTCCTTGTCCCCGAGTCTTAACGGATCATATTGTTTGGCCTCCGGGCATTCTGTCAGCATCTTCTGCCTCGGTGGGTGCGTGATGATGGATGGGCTAGCTGCTGGAGGCAGAGAGAAAGAGTGCCGGCTGGGTCTGGGAATTCGCTAAGTACTCCTGGGCGCTCCCACCTCATCGCCGCGCAGCGAGGCGGCCTCCGTAATTTATAAACTGGGGCGGTGATTAATGATGTCTTAAGTGGACAAGGCAGGCCAGAGCCTCACAAGCCCGGCCCCTCAGACACGACTGCCACTTGTAGCCAAAGAATAACAGTCTTTGTGTGTGGGTAACTGAGGCAGATCCAAGGAGCCCAATTCATCAGCTCTGGAACCCTCGCTCCGAGGAGGGGTTCCCCGACCAGGCCTCCTGGAGTGTCCCCCAAGGCACAGAGGAAGGGGCGTGTGCAGAGGGGAGCACCGCTACTCTGAAATCAGGGCAGCCGCAGGAGCATGTGGAAGCATGTGGAAGCATGTGGAAGCATGTGGAAGCATGTGGAAGCATGCTGGGGCAGAGCACAAGGCTGGGGTCGGCCGTCCTTCCCGTGACCCGCAGCCCCCAGCCATTCTGTGCCATGCTGGGCAGCATGCCAGACCTTGTTCTTATTTGCAGCCCTCTGGTGCTGCAAAGACTCTTGTGTGCACAAATGAGCTTCCCCGGAGCCCCCTGCCTGCCCCTCACCCCTGAGGGAGGTGCAGGACCGGACAGGACCGGACAGGACCGGACACAGCCTGACCGCCTTCGCCTAGCTCCACTCCCCAGCTCTGTCCTCCCAGAATCCCTCCCTGGGGACCCTCGTGAGCCTGCGCTCCGCACTCTGCAGTGATAGGCAGCTCTGGGGATTCGCTCTGCCCGACGGTTACAGTTTTGTCAAGTTAATGATTGTAATTGGATCCGGAGAGCCGCCGAGTCATAAAGAAGCGGCTCTGCGGCTGCAGGTGAGGAGGGAGCGATCAATAGCGGAAAACCAACTTCTGCTAAGAAAAGAGCTTCTGCGTCTCCCCAGAGGGAGATTCCAGAACTACTTCAATCTATTCTGAGCTCCGGGGAAAAGCACACTGTGTGCGAGGGGGCGGGACAGCGAGAGTCTCCCAGGGTGTCCTGGGCGTGGGTTAGGGCTGAGGTCAGCTCTGTGCCTCCTGACTGCCCGTGGAGTGTGGGGGTGCCGCCGTGAGGACTGTGGGGCGCTGCTTCTTGGTGGTGTGTGGCCTGGGTAGTCGACATCTCCGAGACGCCTTGTGACCAGGTGGCTCCTCTGGCAGCCCCGGCCCTGGCAGTTTACGGAACACAGCCTGGTCTTTGCTTCTCTCTCGGCTTGGAGCCAAGCGGGAGCGATCTTGAAGGCTTCTGTGTCATGGGACACAGGGCGGAGCTTGGAAGCTTTGCACTCTGAGGCATAGTGGAATCCACTGTCAGCAGGAGGGTCACAGGACCCCCTTCCCGCCCCTCCCACATGAACGTGTCATTTTTGTATCTGGACTTTAGTTCCATTAACTGCCATACCTCCACACACAAAGTAACGAGCTTCACAAGGACATTTGCACAACAGCAAATCATGTTTCTTTGATTATCTCTCCTTAGTACTCCATCTCTCCTCCCACTAGGCCTCTTTGTCCTCTTAGACACTGCAATAGTTACTCTTAACTATTGCCTGAGAGAACACCCAAAGTCAAGCAACTTAAGGAAGAAAAGGAGATGTATTCATCTTACGGTTCCAGAGGGGAGAAACAGTCTTTCATGGCAGAGGCGACATGGCTGGAGTCTGAAGCTGGAAGCAGGCTACATCCCTGCAAACATCCAGTAGGCTGGCGGGTGACCGCTGAAGGCTGGAAGATTCCTGGAGAGTCTCTCTTCTTCCTAGTCTCCTGTTCTATGGTTCCTTTTATCTGGTCCACTACTGGGAGGTTCCAGTGAGATCTAGGGCTGGTCTTTGTATTGTCCAGATAATCTTTTCAGGTGGTCTCAGGTGATCTTAGTTAATACCAGGTGTGTCAAGTCGACACACAGGATTAACTATCACAGACAATTTCACTTGTACTTTTATGTCTTATGAACACACGTAGTTTTTGTATCTATATAAAACTCGGGATCCACAAAATGAAGAAAGCAGCAATATTGGTTTTTCTGAGTTTCAATAAATTCACTTAGTGCATGATCTCCCGTCCCGGCCATTTTCCTGAAGCTGACACAATTCAGTTCTTCTTTATGGATGAGCAGAATTTCATGTGTGACTATTACTTTTTTTAAACTTTATTTATTGTGTGTATGTGTGCATGTGTGTGTGTGCGCACGAGAGAGAGAGAGAGAGAGAGAGAGAGAGAGAGAACACACTGCGTGTCTCTGTGGATGATTAGAGGTGGCTGTGGAATCATCCTGGATTGCTTCTACCTCTTTTTTGCTTCACTCTGGGATCTCCCAGGCTCTGCCCACCAGGGCGGGAAGTGCAGGGCGCTGCCATTTCTGCCTGGCGTTTTAAGATGGGATCTGGGGTCTGACCTCAGGACCCTCTGCTTGGAGGCAGAGTCTTAACCCCTGAGCCATCTCTCCAGCCAACTATCACTCTTTATCCACTTGTCTAATTTACAACTTCTGTGAATTCTGCTGCGACACACACTGCTGTGTGAGGGTCTCTCCACCATGTTTAAAAACGATTGCAATGGGGCCTCACACGTGTGGGGGAGGGCTTTCCTGTGAGCCACGCCCAGCTCCTTGCGGATGGTTTTGAAGCCCATAGAGCAGACCCTCTGGGATTTGTGCTCTGAATGGCCCTGGGTGCTTCCCTATCTTGAGTGACAGATTGGCTCACTGCCAGGATGTGCCAGGATGTCTGGGGGTGCCACCAGGCTCGGCTCATCACCAGGCCTCAGCGGTGGCTGTTCGGCGCCCTCTCTGTTTCTGTCCCCGCCAACGCACACTGTGCGCATGTAGACATCTCAATGGGAAAGTTCCCGCAAACAGTCTCCGACTGCTCCCTGCCAGCGGGGAGAGGCTGGGCGCAGAGCTGCACGGTCTGCGCTCGGCACATTCTACAGAATGTCGGCTCAGAAGATCTCAAGCCTCGGCCCTCGTCCACTGTTCAAGGCCAGCTCTGCCCCCACAGAGACCATCCGTGTGGTGAGAGGCTGGAGGCTGAGCCCAGCTTCTTAAGCCACGGTTCTGAATGTGCATGGGGTTGCATAGCTGCGCGCAGTGATTGCAACCAGATGTAACGGTTTCCAAGAGTGTGGGGATGGCAAATTAATTTGCACTTAGATGTGCGTGATGTAGCCAAGGTGCCTCCACAGCCCTTGTCTGTGTCATGGGATGCCACATGTCTTACAGAAATACAGAGGGGACCTGGGGAAAGGACTTTTACCATTTTCTCACCATCATTCCTTAGCATGTAAGAGTCAGGTTAGCCCTTTGACTGTACTGATGGCGGAATATGCGCACAGGCCAAGCACAGGGCACAGTGCCCCAACGGGCTCTGTCGACAGCTGGTCAGCTGGTAGACAGCTCGTCAGCTGGTAGACAGCTCGTCAGCTTGTAGACAGGTGGTCAGCTGGTAGAGAACTAGTCAGCTGGTAGACAGCTGGTCAGCTGATAGAGAACTAGTCAGCTAGTAGACAGCTGGTCAGCTGGTAGATAGTGGGTCAGCTGGTAGACAACTCGTCAGCTGGTAGACAGGTGGTCAGCTGGTAGAGAACTAGTCAGCTGGTAGACAGCTGGTCAGCTGATAGAGAACTAGTCAGCTAGTAGACAGCTGGTCAGCTGGTAGATAGTGGGTCAGCTGGTAGACAGCTCGTCAGCTGGTAGACAGCTGGTCAGCTGATAGAGAACTAGTTAGCTAGTAGACAGCTGGTCAGCTGGTAGGTAAGTACATCAGCTGATAGATAGCTGGTCAGCTGTAGACAGCAGGTCCATTGTAGACAGGTGGTCAGCTGTGGATGGCGGTCAGCTGTGGACAGACGGTCAGCTGTGGACAGCAGGTCCATTGTAGACAGGTGGTCAGCTGTGGATGATGGTCAGCTGTGGACAGACGGTCAGCTGTGGACAGATGGTCAGCTGTGGACAGCAGGTCAGCTGTAGACAGACGGTCAGCTGTGGATGATGGTCAGCTGTGGACAGCAGGTCAGCTGTGGACAGACGGTCAGCTGTGGACAGCAGGTCAGCTGTGGACAGACGGTCAGCTGTGGACAGACGGTCAGCTGTGGACAGCAGGTCAGCTGTGGATGACAGTCAGCTGTGGACAGACGGTCAGCTGTGGACAGCAGGTCAGCTGTGGACAGACGGTCAGCTGTGGACAGCAGGTCAGCTGTGGATAGCAGGTCAGCTGTGGACAGACGGTCAGCTGTGGACAGACGGTCAGCTGTGGACAGCAGGTCAGCTGTGGACAGACGGTCAGCTGTGGACAGCAGGTCAGCTGTGGACAGACGGTCAGCTGTGGACAGACGGTCAGCTGTGGACAGCAGGTCAGCTGTGGATGATGGTCAGCTGTGGACAGACGGTCAGCTGTGGACAGCAGGCCAGCAGCTGATCTCAGGATCCTAAAGCTACGAGCGAGAGTGTTGCTCCCATGGTCTCTCCCCAAATCTAACGGTCCACGGGGTTTCCTCAGGTACACTGTGGTCCTCCACACAGATGGACACCCCGCTGCTTCTCCAAGCACTAAGTCACACTCAGTTCTTTATTATCATACTTCGCAGTGGGCCACACGGCCCAGCGTGGTCGTGTTGTGGAGTCGCAACGTGACCTGCTGAAGGAGAGCTCAGTGGGTGACAGTCACAGCTGAGTAGAAAACGAACGCAGAAGGACTGCAGACAAGCCCGAGTCTTCTCACACCACGAGCCCTCCGCTGCTGGAACGATTCTGTTCCTCGCCCAGCTCTTGGACGTAGCCACCTCTGCTACCCGAGGGACAGAGCGAGCCGACTAGTCGACATTCGGAGTACAAAGCCCTCATTTAGAACCAACGTGTCTCACTGCGTAAAGCAGTTTGGGGTAACTGACTTTGGGGGTGGGGCGATCTTGGAGAAAAAGCGGCGCTTGTGTGGACTCTGAGAGACACGGAGCCTGGAGACAGCACAGCGTCCTTGAAAGTTTATTTTGCCACGGGTTGTTTCTTCTTCAAGCGCTCGTAGTATCGATTTCTCCCGGTGGATTAATTATCGGAGGCAGTCTCAGGCTGCACGGAGATGGTGGAGGGAGAAATGATGTTTTCATTTCCACGAAGCCTGCCGGCCAGCCCCCAGCTTTCTGCAGAGCCCAGGTGTCAGGACCCCGCGGGGAAGGGCTGTCACCGCACCATCCATCTGACCAGTGGCCGCCTGGCCAGGGCCTGCAGACGGGCTCCTTGCTGTCCTCGGCCGGTATTTATGGAAGGATCGTGCCGTCCCCGGGGAGGGAGAGTTATAGAACAGCACCGATGTGGACGTCGGGCTATTCATGTGCCGTCCAGACAGGAGATTCATTCGGCTGCCTGGGAAGATTCATTCCTGAGACGCTCTGGCTGAGGAGCCGCTCAGCAGAACGGGGGTGGGGGACCCAGTTCTCCACTCGTGTGGCTTCTAATCATCCAGATGGCAGGAGGGCGACAGGAGAGCGTCAGAGCGGACCCCGAGGTGCGTGCTGTTGCTCACGCTCCTGTGCCGTCCTGCACGCGGGAGCGACGGTGCTCCGTGCCCCGCCGTTGGGGCATCTGGGTGTTTTCTCCTCCTGTGCCCCAGGTTCCTCCGGGCAGTGGGTGAGCAGGTGATGTCCACGCTGTTCCTACTGATGACCCTGCTTGAGGTTTCGGGTGGCCCAGGGCCTCCTGTCCCGCAGAGATCCGAGGCACATCTGCAGACACTGCTGTGCTGCAGAGAGTCATGGGAAACTTGGGTGACTTCTTCACGCTCATTAACTCCGGGTTTTCTCTGTAAATGGGGTAACGGGGAAAGTTTAGTCATGCTGCGGTCAAAACAGATTGGTGGAGGAAGCACTGAAACTGTGAGCTTGTGGCTTCCCGCCCATGTCACCGTGGAAGGATCCATCTTCTCTCACTTCCCACCCATGTCACCGTGGACGGGTCCATCTTCTGTGGCTTCCCACCCATGTCACCGTGGACGGGTCCATCCTCTGTGACTTCCACCCATGTCACTGCTGACGTCGCATGTTCTGTGGCTTCCTGCAGGTATCACTGCGTGTCATGTTTCAATGTGCGTGTCCCCCAAAGGCCCAGGTGTCTGCCTCGTTAGCTGATGGTAGCGTTCAGGAAGTTTGTGGCCCTTCAGAAGGTGAATCTGGCTGGAGGAAGGAAGCTCACGGGGCCGGCCGGAAGGGGAGCCCCATCCTGCTTCCACAGCAGTCTGCTCTTTCATTTGCCGCTGGCTCCAAGAAGGACGTGGCGTGAGCTGCCTCAGGTTTTGCTGCCCGTCATGTCTTTCTGGCCATAATGGACTCTTCTTCCCTCGGGAGCGTCAGCCAAGTAAATCTCCTTTTCTTCCCTTGAGCTGCCTGAGCCTGCGTGTTTTCTCACCGCAGCAAAGACAGCGACCACTACACTGCTTTCTGCTTCCCGTCCCGTGGCCTCCCTCCAGATTCACTGCCGACTGTCCTACATTCCGTGGCTTCCTTTCAGATTCATTGTCGACTGTCCCACGTTCTGTGGCTTCCCATTCACGTGCCATTGTTAACTATGGCACGTTCTTGGTGCTATTTCCACTTGTACTTTTTGCTACTTTATAAACTTTTTCATTGAAAACCTCATCTCTCTTTTTCCTAAGTGACCTCGTTTTTTATGGTGCCCAGTGTGCTAATGTGTGTGCTCGGACATGTCCTCGTGGCTGCAGGGCGTGTGCTTGGACCCGTCCTCGTGGCCGCAGGGCGTGTGCTTGGGTCTCCCTTTTTCCCTGGGATGATGATAGAGAATCTCCGTGTGTGGCACCTGGGGCTCCTAAGGTTAGAGTCTCTTAGGCATGGATGGTGTGAACAGCAGGATTGGAAGAGCTCTGATGGGGGGAGGGCTCCATCCTCTCTAGCCTTGGCCTCTCTGCCCATCCAGTGCCCACTCTGCCCTGATAACTTGTGGGTATCCCACTCTGCCCATCCAGTGCCCACTCTGCCCTGACCTCTTGTGGGTACACTGCTCTGCCCATCCGGCGCCTGCTCTGCCCGATGTTTTGTGTGGCACGCCGGCATTTTTGCATCTTGGCTCATTAGTTTTTAAGCAGTTCTTGATGAGTGCGCAGCGCTCAGAGCAGTGGCGGTCTCCACACATCTGTCTTCTCGGAGGCGACTCTGCAGAGCAGGTGCCTAGCATGGGTTTGAGCTCTCGTTATCTTGGAGGGTCGTGGCGGGTAGGACAGGAAGCCGCTCTGAGCCGCTTTGGAAGTGTCCTCACCATCTCTCTGTCCTGCTTCCCAACCCAAAAGATGGTGGAAACTCTGCCTGCCAGGCGGAGTTAGGGAGAAGAGGGAGGGGCCAGTGCAGGTGCCCGTCGCTGCCTCAGACCCGCTGCAGGGAGCTGAGCAAGGCTGAGTTGAGAGCCAAGGACTCTGGCAGCCGAAGGAGGGAGGCGATGCCCACGGGGGCTCATGGGGGAGGTAAGATGGGAGTGCCCCACTTGAGCTGAGCGGCAAACGAAGAAGGTTTGTGAGGACGCCTCTGCCGGTGCTTCTCACAATCGTCCATGTTCTGCTTGCGCAGAGCAAAAGGTGCCCAGCGTGCTGAGGGGCTGCATGTCTCTCCAAGGGGCATATCCACGCGTGTGCTTGTTCTGCGTAGGCGAGGACACCCTTCCATGCAGGGTGAGAGACGACGTAATATTCTGTCCTCAGTCCTGAGGTTTCCTGAGTTTCTTCACAAAGTAGACTGTGCTGATCTGATTTTGGATTTTGAAAATATTTTCAAACTTTTCAGTTTCAAAATAATCTTGAGCAAAACTTATCTGGTTCTAACATTACTGTGTTCACATGTTGGGTCTGAGCTGCTAACTGCTGATGAGTCTTTGTGTCTTTATTTCCAAGAGCTGTTGGTTTAACGCCTTTCTTTGTGGCTGGTTTGCTATCACGGGGGCTTGGCTCCAGCAGAGGGGTCTGATTCCAGCAAAAGGGTCTGGGGCTCCTTGCAGCACCGGGGCCCCACCCTGTGCACGCAAGGAAGAGGCTGATGAAATGCTGCGCTAAGGTTAGCATTAGGATGCGCTAACTGCGCGGAAGGTCTGGCTGAGAATCCATCACGTCCACCCATGCTGAGATGAGGCTGAGGATGTGGGGGTGACACCAGAAGGCGCCCGGCAGGTCTATCAGGGCCCCGGGCTTCACGGGCCCCTCCGGCTTTGCATGACTGCTGCTTCCACACTTGGGCTGAGCGTTCTGGCCTCACTCACTCATCACCCAACACAGTCTAGGTCATGAGCACATCAGTTCCACGAGGGATCCTCCCTCAGACGGGCAGCAAGTGGGCTTCCATGGCAAGCCACGTTATTGGGGGGAATCCTTGCAAAGTGTCTGGGGGTGTGCCTGGGTCCCTGGAGACAGGAATCGACTGGGGCTTTGAGACATGCTGAAGAGAATCAATTCACGGGGCCAAGGAATCTGGGTGCAGTGAGGGGGGCTGTGGTCCCTTTCACACGTCCTGCTTCTATGCGGTGCTGGGTAAGGGCCTTCCTGCCAGCTCCCTGCCAGTGGCACCCTGCGGCCTGCCCACCCCGTGAGTTGGGCCTCAGCCTGGTGCCAACTCCTGCCCGCTCAGCATGTGGGGTGGAGACTCTGCTCCAGCCGTGCCCGTGTGGTGCCTGCTTGGCGTCCTGCACGGCTCGGCGTCCTGCACGGGCTCCTTCATCTGAAGCAGCCACGACTGAGGCCGCCACCTTGCAGGCCGAGGCCTGTGTGGGCAGGGGGCGCCCAGCTCCAACATGCCCCACTGCGTGGGCCATTCGCCCCGTCCCCACCTGCCTGCTCTGCCCGTGGGACCGGACACTTTATGGGCTCTAAAAGCTGCAGACCCTCCTGCTGACGTCACGTCCACAAAGTGGAAGGGACATTGGGAGGGCGGAAGGGGTGCACGAGACGTGTCCAGGCAGCTGTCTTGCCTGTACTAGGACGCCCGTCCCTGTAGCCGGGCGGGTCGGTTCTGCCCAAGTACGGTGGCTGTGGAGAAGTTTGTTGGGGATCTGACCGAGACACGCCTTGATCTCCAGCGCTCTGACAAGCCTCGGAAGCTCTTTGCTGAAGCCTGCAGGGTGGGAAAAAGGAAGGCGTCAGCCAGGGGCCGCTTGGCTCCAGAGGCCAAGGCCCTGATGGGCAAGTCATGTCCAGCCGGGTGTGTTCCTATCGTGCAGGGCCTGAAGAGGCGAAGCACAGATTCCTGGGTGCGGGGAACCCCCGGGCCCAGAGCGGGGCTTGCTCAGCCCTCGTGCTACTGTGGTGGGAGAGGAGAGCGCGCGGTGGGTGGAGCTGGTGCTGGGTCACTCTGCCGGCTTCTGTGCACGCGCTCTGCACCTGGCAGCCCCCTCCAGCACTCCCGGGAGCAGGGCCAGGCTTTCCCATGGTGACAGACAGCCTTGTCAATTAAGGATGGCTTTCGGCTTCCCTGTTTATGATCTCGTGGACACGAAACATCAATAGCCCCCGTCCCCTTCTTGTCACGGGAAGACTGACGGCGCATGCCACCTCTGTGCGGGGATGCCTGCGTGAGGCTCCTCGCCGGGTGCATCGCGTCTTCCCGCTGAGCAGGGCAACCCCATTGCATCAGATTTCATGTGATGTTTAACTTTCCCTACTAGCATCCAGTTCAGGACCTGAGCCCTCTAGTAATGCAATATACTCTGCCCCTTGGGTCTCTAACCTCCTTTTCCATTGTGGGATAAAAGGCACATGCCAGGCCTGACAGAAGCAACCCTGAGTTTTCGGGTGGCACCACTGTAGGATCTTGGGGGCAGGTCTCGGAACGCTTTAGATTAACATCTAGAGATAGTGATGGTCCCATAGGGATGGAGTGGCTGAATTCCTCCATCCAGAGGAGATGAACAAGAGATGAGATGGAAAATAAGGAGAAACCAGAACATTTTGATGAGGATGAAAAGGACTGGGGACCCCGAGAGAAATCAGCTCCGAAGGCTTCGCACAGCTGCCGCACTGTGCATGCGTGCTGCTTTGGATGCCTGCGCCTATGCCTGCGTGCTATGGTGTGCATGTGCGCGCACGTGTGTGTACAGATCTGTGCCTGCTCCCATGCATGTGTGCTCCATGTGCACGTGTGTGTACAGATCTGTGCCTGCTCCCATGCATGTGTGCTCCATGTGCACGTGTGTGTACAGATCTGTGCCTGCTCCCATGCATGTGCGTGCACGTGTGTGTACAGATCTGTGCCTGCTCCCATGCATGTGTGCTCCATGTGCATGTGTGTGTATAGATCTGTGCCTGCACCATACATATGCTATTTGTGTGTAGGTATGTGCATATGTGTATACAGTTCTATGCCTATACCCATGCATGTGTACTATAGTGTTTAGGTGTGTGCATGCATGTGCGTGTGTGTGTGCGTGTGTGTGTGTTGCAGTAAGTCTGCATGGCTGCTGATAAATGATCATCATACGGCTTAAGGGAACAAGGGGTTTATTTCCTTACAACAGTTCTCAGCCCAGCTCGATGGGAGCAGCACCAACACCAGGGCTGAGGGAACTGGCCACACCATCACCACATAATGGCTGAGAGATGGACGAACCTTACTTGCCAGACCAGTATGTCTGGCCAAGTGAACAGAAGGACAGGATTTGGTACCCAGGAAGTGGGGTATTGCTGATAAATCCGACTATGTGGATTTCGTGGCTTTTGAATGGTTCTGCTGGACAAAGTTGGAAATGCTTGAGAATTTTCACTTTGTGGATTTTCAAATATCATTCTTTAGAGTTTAGTGGACCAATTGCTGAGAGAGATTATTTAGGCCCAATTTGTGATGAGGGAAACAAGGACTTGGTTGAAGTTGGATTTGAACATGATGGACTGGTTTGCTTGACAGAGGAGAGCTGTGTTGGCAGCCTTGAAGGTTTGGATGTGCAAAGTGCAGGCAGCAGAATATCTGCTGCTGTTGGAGAAATGAGTATCAGTGAAGGAAAACCTAGTGACTTGCACTGGGACGGTGGAAGACGTGAAAACCACCATATGGCAAGTTCGTGGTTTGAAAACTCAAATTCCTTCAGGGGCCAAAAGCCCAAGTTAAAGCCGTTTCTTGCCCTTTGGATGTTTGGCTGCCTGAAAGAGGCCTTTCCAGCATCAGCCCATGAAACTTGGTACAGCTGTGTTTCAAGTGGACTAAGCTACATTTTGAACTCCCTTCAGAGTCTGGCAGCGTCCCCCAGGTGGTACTGGTTTTGGTGAACAATTTGAGGGGATCATGGAAAGCAGCAAAAGCTCGGCACCGAATGCAGGTATAGAGCTCCTGCGAGAGAAGGTGAAGCTTATAACTGCAGAGGCGAACCCAGAGTGCTGAAGAGCCAGAACCGTGGGATGTATGCTGAGGACTGTTGCGAGTGGAGATTGAGCCTGGTTCAAAGGAACTCTGCTTTTACAATTTCAAGCTGCAAACAGGGACTGGGACTTCCTGAAATCTTTGAGCCACCGTGATTACATGATGAGCAACAGAAGATGGACATTGAAGTACAGGATGTGGTAATTTGCTGGACTTTGGTCTTAACTTGTTTTCTCCTTGTTACAATGATTCAATTTGGAATATTTAAAGATTTAATTTGCTATACTTAAAGACTTTTAGTTCCAACATTTTAATAACTGAAATTTTAATGAGAATATTTTAAATTCGTTTATGAAATGTGTTTATATTTTTAAGATAACTTTTAACATCTGTGGGGACAAGGAAGGCTACAGTTTAAAAGTGCTATTGTTTTTGTGTCAAGTTGACAAGGGGTGGAATGTCATAGTTAAGCACAGGTGTCAACTTGACTGTTAAGGGTTTGAGCTCTGGGCACAGCTGTAGAGAGTTGATGGTTGAGTTAAGCCCAGAGCAAACCTGAAGGACATTGTCTAGCTGATGGGGAAGACCCAGCCCACGGTGGGTGGGATTAGGCCCTGGATAAATCACAGAGAGCTGGTTGAGAGAGTTGCATCCTTCTGTTCACTTGGCCAGACACGCTGGTCTGGCAAGTAAGGATTGTCCATCTCTCAGTCGTTATGCAGTAATGGTGTGGCCAGTTCCCTCGGCCCTGGTGTTGGTGATGCTCTCCCGTCAAGCTGGACTGAGAACTGTAACCAGACTGTCGTAAGGAAATAAACCCCTTGTTCCCTTAAGCCGTCTGATGGTCATTTATCAGCAGCCGTGCAGGCTGACTGCAACAGTATGTATGCGTGTAAAGGTCTGTACTTGCACCTATGTATGTGTGCTTTGATGTGTCATAGTTAAGCACAGGTGTCAACTTGACTGTTAAGGGTTTGAGTTCTGGGCACAGCTGTAGAGAGTTGATGGTTGAGTTAAGCCCACAGCAAACCTGCAGGAGATTGTGCCTGTACCCTGCATGTGTGTTTTGGTGTTCAGGTCTGTGCACATATGTGTATGTACAGCTCTGTGCCTGCACCCAGGCATGATGATGTTCAAGTGTTTGCATGTGTGTGTATATACATATCTGTGACTGAACCCATGCATATGTGCTGTGGTATACAGGTGCATACAAGAGTGCTACAGATCTCTGCCTGTACCTATGCATGCATGTCACAGTGTGCAGGTTTGTATGTACAGATCTGTGCTTACACCCTTGCATGTGTGTTATGGTATGTAGTTGTGTATGTGTGACACAGCCTGCAGGTGTGTGCATGTGTGTGCATATGTGCAGACCTCTACCTGTACTCTGTGCACACATACATGTATTCACATGATCATACCCACACACAATATCACACATGCACGGAGGCAGGCACAGTTCTGTCTATTGCTTAATTTGCAACTCGCAGAAGAAAAACAATTGAGGATTTAAAAAATTTGTGAAATACTCTCTCTTGTCTGAAGATGGAACAAAAATGGATGAAAGAAGGGATGTGTTTGTGTGATTCAGATTCTCCAAAACAAAACCGTTCTGAGTACTGGGGAGAAGAGTGTGTGGTGGTCACTGCAGCCTTGTGGGAACAGCATGGTCCTCACACGGGTCCTCATCTGGACATTGGTTCTCCCATGTTCCTTCTTCCCGTCGCTTTCCTTCCAGGCACCCGCTGCAGCGAAGCGCCCAGAAGCTCAGGAGGAAGCTTTCTGTGAAAGGCCTGGACAGCACAGCGCTTCCGCACCCAGTCCAGGGGCCTCTCCCGCGCCCCCTACAGGGCACCCCAGGCCCTGCAATGGACTTGCCCACCCAAAGGTGCGGCTTGGTCAGAAGCTGTCCAGGGGACTGGGTCGGTCATAGCAGATGTGCGCTCCACCCCTGGGTTTGGGAAAGCACCGTGGAGCCCGGGATCAGGACACTGATTAGAGAAGGGGCTGTGGACTACAGGGTCAAGGCCGGGCAGAGCCACACTGTGGCCAGCGCAGCCTCAGAGTCAGGGTGGAATGGAAGGAAAACGGGCGCCTGCAACGCTGACAGTCACACACTCAAGAGACCGCATGCTCTGTCCTGACGCAGTGCTGGTCCCCTGTGGGTGGATTTTCCTCTTCCTCCTGTTTGTTCTGTGCCCCTGTGTGGTGGGGTCCCGGGTGAAGCTGGTGACCCACAGATCCAGTCCACTCCACTAGGTGCAGGGCCTGCCAGGCTAAGCCGGTGACCCGCAGACCCGGTCCACTCCACTAGGTGCAGGGCCCGCCAGGCTAAGCTGGTGACCCGCAGACCCGGTCCACTCCACTAGGTGCAGGGCCTGCCAGGCTAAGCTGGTGACCCGCAGACCCGGTCCACTCCACTAGGTGCAGGGCCGCCAGGCTGTCTGGTGGTTTGGCCTCAGGAGTGCTGCCCTCCTGGACCCCACACCCTGGCCTGTGGGACTGGATTCCTCGTGGCCATGATAAAGCTGGCCAGCGGTCAGGTCTGCTGTGGTCAGTGGGTCTCCGAGAGAGAAGTGTCCTTGGGATCAGGTGGTGGAGGCTGGAGGGCGCACAGCCTTTCCAAATCCCTGTAGCAAACCTCAGCCTGGGCAAGGCAAGGCTGCGACTGGCACTGTGCCTTGTGGCTGGGCAGATGTCTGTAATGGGCATCTGCTTTCTGGCCATTTCCATGGAGACGAACACCACCGAGACACCCCTCCTCCCCTTTTCCTCCTCTGGCTACCCCTCATGCATCATTCCAGCCTTAGTGCTCCTGCTGGGGCTCCCACCTGGAACCTGCCCTTCCCTCATCCACCTGTCCCACCCCCAGCCGCTCCCTAAGAATCCTTTCTTCATTGATGAACCGCCCCCTATCGTGTGTGTCTTCAACCTATGAGCTCACTACTTCTAGGAAATTGCATTTGGTTTGAAATAACGATTGAGGGTGCCTTGACTTTTATAATGAACATGAGCTAATGCATGCTGCCTGCACCTATGCATGTGTGTATGGTGTGCATGTGTGTGCACATATCTGTGCCTGCACCCATGCATGTGTGTTATGGTGTGCATGTGTGTGTGTGCATATCTGTGCCTGCACCCATGCATGTGTGTTATGGTGTGCGTGTGTGTGTGCATATCTGTGCCTGCACCCATGCATGTGTGTTATGGTGTGCATGTGTGTGCATATCTGTGGCTACACCCACGCATGTGTGTTATGGCGTGCATGTGTGTGTGTGTGTGCGCATATCTGTGCCTGCACCCATGCATGTGTGTGTGTGCATATCTGTGCCTGCACCCATGCATGTGTGTGTGTGTGCACATATCTGTGCCTGTACCCGTGCATGTGTGTTATGGTGTGCATGTGTGTGCATATCTGTGCCTGTACCCATGCATGTGTGTGTGTGTGTTGGTGTGTGCGCATATCTGTGCCTGCACCCGTGCATGTGTGTTATGGTGTGCATGTGTGTGTGTGTGTTGGTGTGTGTGCATATCTGTGCCTGCACCTGTGCATGTGTGTTATGGTGTACAGGTGTCTGCTTGTGTGTGCACATGTGTGTGCTGGTGTGTGTGCCACGCATGTGCGTGTGTGTGCACGCACGGTGGAGTGAATCAGTGCCTGCAGGCAGGCATGGCTGAGACCAGGCCCAGCGCGGAAGCTGAGCTGAGCTGGTGCTAGTGGATCTACAGGGACAAGTTCTGAGAAGCCACCTGGAAGGACCAACGCAGACATGAGCACTGGGACATCCTGTGACTTGTTGTGGCTGTGACCCCGAGGTCACAGAGTGCCCTGGAGCATGCTGGCTTCTGTATGTGAAGTCACAGGCTCTTCTTTGGGCTGAAAGAAGACAAAGGAACTGAGCTCATCACAGGATGATATCGGGATGCCTGACAGGGACTTGAGAATTGAAGATGCAGCCAGTATCCACAGCACAAAAGCCAGTCACGGTGACCACCCAGACGCTGGACACATGCAGCTGTGGACGCAGGGCTCTCGGGGCATGCTGCATGCACATCTGCATGCACATCTGCATGCAAGCTAGGGATCAAATGTATGCTGCGTACATATGTTAATCTGCAAATCGCCTGATTTGTGGAGCTAAGCCATTGTCTTCCTGCCTGCTGGCTTTCTGGACATCGTATCACTGACCCGTCTTGTCTTGGGTCCAGCACGGAGCTGCCCCCGCGCCTATCTCAACCTGTCTTTCCCGGGGGCGGCTTTCCCTCTGGGGGGGGTCAAATGTGCAAGGTGTGACCTAAGGGTGCGAGACCACGAGGAACAAGTTCAGACCCAGGGCTCCCGACCCTCTGGTTTCCTGGGAGCTGAGGTCCTTCCTGCAGGACCCCTGGCTGCTCCCCCGACACGCTTCGCTAACCCTGGTAGGTTTTTATTGCTGCTACAATTTAGCATGTGAGTCAGGAGCTGAATGAGGGAAGAGAGGGAAAAGGGTGTAAATTATAGGAGAAGCGGGGAACAAAGGTTTTAGTTCTCCCGAGCACAACCCTTTGATAGGAAACCGGGGGAGACAAACACGTCGCTGATTTAATTAAGTGGTGTGCGATGTCAGGGTTCACAGTTGCCGTTTAGAATGGGATTAATCAAGAGCAGGTGACGAGGAGGAACAGTCACAATGCAAGTGTCTTTAACAATCCGACACAGTCCAGTGATACCAGGGATGATTCAAGCAAACAGTTTGACTTGGTAATCAAGACCACCCCTCCCCCACGAGACTCGACGCAGCCCAAGCAGTCTCTCAGTGTTGGCTTGCCAGAGTCAAGGTGCCCAAAGTCAGGGGCAAGAGACTGCTGCCCGCAGATCCATGGTGCCCTTTGCTCTCTGTGCCTCTGAGAGGACAGTCCAGGGGGCTCAGAACTAACTCTGCACTGGTCCCCAGCCACACGCTAAGTAGCAGAGGCGTCCAGTCTGGTCGCATGGCTGAGCACACGGGCGAGTGCATGTGTCCCCTGGCCCTGGCTGGTCATGTCTCCATGCCCCACCCTGATGGGTCTGACCAGCCAGAGGCCCTGAATGGACCCAGAGCCTCGAGAGGGGATTTGCCACCCGAGTAATAAAGCCAAGGGCCCCAGGATGTGGGGCTGCCGCGGTCAAGGCTGATCTTGCCTGTCTGTCGATCCTGCCTGTCGATCCTGCCTGTCGATCCTACAGAACGCTCTCAGGGTCCCGCACCTCTCCTCTCGTCTGCACGTTCCCGTAGGCATTTGGAACAGGTGCTTTGCAAACATTTGAGTACCCGGAAAATGCTCTGGTCTCAGAAGAAGAGCTTAACCCTAGCTATACTTTGTTTCCTGTGTTCTGCACACGTTGGAGATGGGGAACCAGTGCACGTCAGAGGAGCAGCTGAATTCCCAGAGACTTTCGTCAGACAGGCAGTTTGGGGGAGGTGCTGGTTTTGTCAGACCTGTCGCCAGACTGCTCGGGGCACTGCTGCTTTGTCTCCAGACAGTTGCTGATGCTCAGAAATCAAAACGAGTCAACTAGACCCTCTAACTCCAGAGACCCACGTGGTCTGTGGCAGGTCTCCTGGAGAAATGACCAGAGTTGCATATGTCTTTAAACGAATTTGGGAGCTAGTGAGATGACTCAGTGGGCAGACACAGCAGGACCACCTGAATCTGAGCCGAGGAATCCAGGTCAAGGTGGAAGGGAAGAGCAGATAAAGCTGTCCCCTGATTTCCACACACGCACCCCACTGTGGCACATATGACCCCATCATACACACTGAATAACAATAATTATAATAATAATTTTAATAATCATAACATTTTGGCAATCCCTAATTTTGCCACTCAGTTATTCTGTGGCAATAGACAATGTCCCCCAGCCGGTGGCTGTGTTTTGGGGGGGGTCCCCACACCTTTCTTCCAGGCCTCTTGTCCCAGTTACTTTGCACATCGCTGATACATTGACGAGAAAACACATTAGAGGAACAAGGATTTTGTTCTGGCGTGTGCTTGCCTGGCCACAGTCCTTAACCCAGCGTGTAGAAGAGCCCATGCCAACACGGGTGTCGAGGAGGGACCAGCAGCTGAGAGAGGGACACGCCTCCTTACTGACAGCAAGTCGTCCAAGTCACCCGCAGAAAGACAACTCACTTAACCGCTCCCTCCACGCTTCCCTCCACGGCTTCCCTCCACGGCTTCCCTCCACGGCTTCCCTCCACGGCTTCCCTCCGATTCTATGAGCATAAGCCACCAGCTGGCCTGCGCAGCCCCAGAGGCCCAGGGACGGCTCTGAGCACACACGCAGGTGATACAGCCCTGGGCTGGGCACTCGCCGTCCAGCCAGCTCCGCGGCTCCTCCCTCCCATGCGTCCTCTTCAGATGGACGCTGCGACTCACTGGAGAGACACGCAGCTGTGGTCGTGGTCGGCACGGCCCGGACGACGCAGCCTCACTCGATCCTGGCCACCCGGCTGCCCACCTTCCTGGATGCACAGTGGCAGGAGTCACTCTGGAATAACTTCTCAGGCGCCAGTGAGGGTGGAGAAGAGAGGCGGTGAGTTTGCCAGCGCTCTGGAGCCGAGGTCCAGCTTGTCCTTTCATGTTACACTAAGCAGGGAGGGCAGAGGCGGAGCAAGCGAAGGGGGACTCTCCAGAGGCAAGCAGGTGGTCGGTGGTGTCAGTGGGTGGAGGGGACAGACAGGGCCATGGCCGTAGCTCTTAAAGGCAGCAGACAAGCCAGCGTCCAAGCAGCAGGTGCAGGCCACGGGGGAGGCCAGTGTCCCTGCAGTGTCCTCGCTGGACCACCTTTGGGATTCCCGTCTCAACGTATGCTAGCAGCAGCTTGGCAGCCGACATGTTTCTACCTTGGCACCACGAGGACACGTACAGCTGGCCAGTCTCTGTGCCTTCTGGGGTGGGCTCACATGCCCCCTGCTAGTCTCTGTGCCCTCCTGGGCTGCTGGGGTCTGCATGGAGCATTATGAGCTGACCCACCGGTCTCCACGTTCTCCTGGGGTCTGTGCGGGGTGTTGTGAGCCGACTCTGGGAGCTTGGGTCCTGCCTGTCTGCTTCCAGATGCCCCTAAGGCCCCTCCCTGAGCCGTATTCTGAGGTGAGACTTCAGGTTGGTTTTCCCGGCAGTGGCTCTCACTTGGCAGCACGAGGAGGCAGAAGATGGTCAGAAGATGCATCACCAGAGACAGATGCAATCAGACCGTCCCTTCCTCACGAGAAAGCGGCAGGACCTCAGGTGGCCATGCAGGACCACTGACCATGCCTGGGCAAGCTCCCGGCCCCCCGCAGATACCAGGCACACTGTACCCCAGGAGCACGCTGCTTCTCTTTCTCTGCAAGGCAGGGCTCTGCGTTTGCAGTAGCTGGACAAACGGAGACCTCATGCAGGAGTCTCCTTGTTGCAAGGTGCCAGACCTTTGCCAGATTTTTCTGCGTAGTTTAAGACATCTTTTATAGGGCTAGTTCTTAAGAGCTTAAATCACTCTCTGCCACTGTGTGCTAGATTACAGTTTTAGTGCAGTCGGGCAGGCCTGTCCTTGATCTAAGCGAGATCTGCTGGTCAGCTTGTTAGACGCATCCAGGTGTTCATGAGAGCTGGCATGGAGCCAAGGGTCAGGCTGGCCCGGAGGAAGCGTCCGCACCGACTGGTGTTTCTTCCAGTCCTGTCTCACGGCTCGCAGGGCGGACTTCTCACGGGAGTCGCAGGGCGGACTTCTCACGGGGCTCGCAGGGTGGACTTCTCACGGGAGTCGCAGGGCGGACTTCTCACGGGGCTCGCAGGGTGGACTTCTCATGGGAATCGCAGGGTGGACTTCTCACGGGAGTCGCAGGGTGGACTTCTCACGGGAGTCGCAGGGTGGACGTCCCATGGCTCGCAGGATGGACTTGTCACGGGAGGATGAATGTAGCCAGTGGCCGCAGGATGGGAAGCCGTCTCTTTGGGGGACAAGGCCGCCCGAGGGAGGCTGTGTGGTGCTCCTCTTCCTGTGCAGTGGTCACTAGATGACCAGGCCAGGGCAGGAGATGAGCTCTGGCCCCAGCTATCATTCTTGATGGAGGGCAGCAGTGGGCATTCAGCAGAAAGTGTGCTTCCAACTTTGAGCTTTGCTCTTTCCTGGGCACAGTTATACTGTGATCTCGCCATGCTGCGTAGCACAGCTGGCCAAAGCCCCCATCAGCTCCGAAGCCATGACAGGGACAACTGCCAGGCTGTGGCCACTAGTGACTTGTGGGATTTTATCTTGTCTTTTGTGTGCCAGCGTATTTACAACACTTCTGTCTGTGTGTGAGACGCTCACACTGAGTATAACATGGGCTTGGTGTTCATCTTGCCAACTGTTCATGTCAGGTAAACAGGTAAACAACTCACCACATCCAAGGTAGACGAGGTTACCCTATGGTGCTCTGTAAGTTACAAATAGCTGCCCATTTTCAGCTTGCAAGGGGCTTCTAGGGACCTCGTCCAGTGCCGGTGTTGAAGGACTTCTGTTAATTTTAGCATTCACCAGCAGAGTCTACGCACTTTGATAAGTAGCCTTCCTCTCTCTTTTAGATATATGTGTGCAGAGCCCAGCTGCATCAGCAAAACTCTTCAAACGACATGCTTTGGTGTGTGTTAAGTGCTGCTGCTTTCAGATTCCCTAACCTGGAAGACCTGCAGTGATTCCACGGTCAGGTCCAAAGGTTGTTCTGGCTTATGTGAGGGTTTCCAAGTCACTGTCTATCCAACTTTCAAATGGCCTGAATTTGTGTTTAGAGTCGTGCAAGACCAAGTCTGAATTATCTGAGCTCATCTGTATTTGAGATTATTGACATGAGGTCATGCATCTTTGAGAGAGCCGGCCAGACTGCTACCGGGAGAGAGGAGAGGAGATGATGATGATGATGAGGAGGAGGAGGAGGAGGAAGAGGAGGAGGAGCAGGCCAGGTGGGGTGCAGAGGTAGAAACAGTCCAACCAGAGGCCCAGAGATGGTGGAGAGGGCACCAGCAATGGGGGAGGGGAGTCATTAATTATAAATGTGCCGAGATAGACGGGCCGGCCCAGAAGAAGGCAACGGAACACAGAGGAGAACTATCGGCCCTGGAAATACAGCGCGTCGGAGAAATGGACAGGCACTGCTTTTTGTTAAACTAATAGACCATTTGATTAAAAAGTGAGCCGCGTAAGATTGAACAGATCATGAAGTCTGTAAAAACACTGCAAAGCGTTTAAAAAAACACTAAATAAAAGCTTCTCAACAGGCAAAGTCGAAGCCGCAGGCCGTCCCTCATGTGGCTGTCTGGGTCCTTACAAGCCAGTCACTTTGGGGTCTCAATCCCACAGTGTCTGTGTCAAGCCCCCTCATTCTCCCAGGAGCCTGACATCACCAGCCACAGGCGAGGTATGAAAACATGGCCATATGGTGGGACCTGTTATCAGTGGAAGAGATGATGCAGACAAGAAGGGATGAGCCAGGGCTACCCAGAGCCTAAGGAGCCTGCCTGTGCTGAGCATGCTCCAGTGAATGGGACCCTGGCGTCAGAAGGGAGGAGTGGGGTAACGGGACCCCGGGAGTCAGAAGGGAGGAGTGGGGTAACGGGACCCTGGGAGTCAGAAGGGAGGAGTGGGGTAACGGGACCCCGGGAGTCAGAAGGGAGGAGTGGGGTAAGGGACCCCAGGAATCAGAAGGGAGGAGCGGGGTAACGGGACCCCAGGAATCAGAAGGGAGGAGTGGGGTAACGGGACCCCGGGAGTCAGAAGGGAGGAGTGGAGTAAGGGACCCCGGGAGTCAGAAGGGAGGAGTGGGGTAACGGGACCCCGGGAATCAGAAGGGAGAGTGGGGTAAGGGACCTCAGGAATCAGAAGGGAGGAGTGGGGTAACGGGACCCCGGGAGTCAGAAGGGAGGAGTGGGGTAACGGGACCCCGGGAGTCAGAAGGGAGGAGTGGGGTAACGGGACCCCGGGAGTCAGAAGGGAGGAGTGGGGTAACGGGACCCCGGGAATCAGAAGGGAGAGTGGGGTAAGGGACCCCGGGAATCAGAAGGGAGGAGTGGGGTAAGGGACCCCGGGAGTCAGAAGGGAGGAGTGGGGTAACGGGACCCTGGCATCAGAAGGGAGGAGTGGGGTAAGGGACCCCGGGAATCAGAAGGGAGAGTGGGGTAAGGGACCCCGGGAATCAGAAGGGAGGAGTGGGGTAAGGGACCCCGGGAGTCAGAAGGGAGGAGTGGGGTAAGGGACCCCGGGAGTCAGAAGGGAGGAGTGGGGTAACGGGACCCTGGCATCAGAAGGGAGGAGTGGGGTAAGGGACCCCGGGAATCAGAAGGGAGAGTGGGGTAAGGGACCCCGGGAATCAGAAGGGAGAGTGGGGTAAGGGACCCCGGGAATCAGAAGGGAGGAGTGGGGTAAGGGACCCCGGGAGTCAGAAGGGAGGAGTGGGGTAAGGGACCCCGGGAATCAGAAGGGAGAGTGGGGTAAGGGACCCCGGGAATCAGAAGGGAGGAGTGGGGTAAGGGACCCCGGGAGTCAGAAGGGAGGAGTGGGGTAAGGGACCCCGGGAGTCAGAAGGGAGGAGTGGGGTAACGGGACCCTGGCATCAGAAGGGAGGAGTGGGGTAAGGGACCCCGGGAATCAGAAGGGAGAGTGGGGTAAGGGACCCCGGGAATCAGAAGGGAGAGTGGGGTAAGGGACCCCGGGAATCAGAAGGGAGGAGTGGGGTAAGGGACCCCGGGAGTCAGAAGGGAGGAGTGGGGTAAGGGACCCCGGGAATCAGAAGGGAGAGTGGGGTAAGGGACCCCGGGAGTCAGAAGGGAGGAGTGGGGTAACGGGACCCCGGGAGTCAGAAGGGAGGAGTGGGGTAACGGGACCCCGGGAGTCAGAAGGGAGAGTGGGGTAAGGGACCCCGGGAATCAGAAGGGAGAGTGGGGTAAGGGACCCCGGGAATCAGAAGGGAGAGTGGGGTAAGGGACCCCGGGAATCAGAAGGGAGAGTGGGGTAAGGGACCCCGGGAGCCAGAAGGGAGCTGTGGCTTTGTCTCTGTATTTACGAGAAGTGTTATTTCTTAACCTGGAGACTTGAAAATGTGCTTTCGATTTTGAACGCTTTGCGCAGAGAGCCGAGGACTGTCTCTTGAAGTCTGGAGTCAAAGCAGGATGGAGGCTGCTGAAGGCCGCAGAACAATAGGACAACCAGCGACCAGAGGAAGGGAGGCAGCAGGGCAGGGCTGGCCACCCTGCGGACAGCGTGGCTCTTGGGATGTCCCTTGGGGAAGGTTCTGGGCTGTGGGCTGGAACAGAGCGCAGGCTCTCGGCTGCTCTGCCCTGAGCTCAGAGCCCAGAACAGAGACCAGAAGGGACACACGCACCTGGGCTCCCCCCCTCCAGCCAAGCAGTCAGGGAGCGGGGAGCATGGCGGCCGTACAGCCTCCAGGGTCAGCAGACAAGGGCCGGGGAGGAGTGGCCAAGGGGCAGCTGGGCAGCAGGAGGGGGGCGGCTGGAGGGGCTTCGACTCCGACTCTGTGCGACCCCAGACCCCAGACAGGGAGATGGCGGCTCCCGGGGAAGGCGGCGTAGCCTGCGGGGCAGCACTGGGGACCGGGTTTCTTTTGGGGGACAGGAAAGCCGGCTTTGCTGCAAGGATGTGCCCAGTGGGCGCACCCTGTAGTCTCATCCGCTCCCAACCGCCTCCTGGGCTGCGGCACCCACACTTGGCGGTCAGCACATTCACGCAAATGAGATGAGAATGTAACGATGTCTCTGGGTGAATGTGTGTTGTCTTTTTCTTTTTGGGGGTGTCACATGATCTTGCTATGTGACGGTGCAGATCTCCGCCTCCTTGCTCCGCGGCCTCCATGCATGAATAATTGCCCCTCTGCCTGTTCCTGTGCGGCCAGAGAAAGCGCGTCACGGCGCACGGTCTTCTGTTGTCCCCACCAGCGCTGGGGGACTGAGGTGCCTTACAACAGTGCGGAGACCCCGGTGGCATGTGTTGTAATATATGAGGCATTGTTGCCGTGAGGAACGTGCGAAAGAAAGAACATTGTTCTACCAGGGAGCCATTCACTGGTTTTTCCCAGAGACTCCTGGGTCAAGTTTTCATGGGCCTATTTGGTTTTCAAATTCTGTTTCGCCCTCTCTCCTCTCTGTGAGCCGAGTGTCCAAACTTGTCTACATTCACTTCCCATGTTTTGTGCCTGGTCGCTGTCCTTTAAAAAGAGTATCTCAAATAAGTCTTTATTCTTGTTTTGTTGGCTCTCATTCTGTGTTTTCATGAACTTTGACCCCAGCCATGGCAACTGCGGAGAGATGCTAACGGTGATTGACAGGATTAGGGGAGAGATCCCCATCCGCATTTCAAACACTGCGGAACAATGGGGCTGGGGTGATGGAATTAATGAGGGACAGGGCTGTCAAAAGAGCACACATATTTTACATAAACCTGATTATCTTTGCCTGGCAGAAACGGGAAAAAAAAATACCAGAGGGGGCTGGAGCTTGGCTCTTGGTCCACCTCCAAAGGAGCACAGAGGGCCGGCCTGAGCTGCGCTGGCTGACCCAGCCTTCCTCCCACGCAGCCCCATCAGCCCTGCTACTTAACAAGTCTATTCAGGGCCCAGCCCCCCACCCCCAAGCGAGGCACTCTCCGCAACCAGCACCTCTGCGGGGTGGGCTTTCCTTTTTAAGTTGCTAATATTCCTGGTGAGCCATTGCTTAAGGAATCAAAGGCCCTTCCCACAGTGGACTCTAGCTGCCTGGCAGCTGCGGGCCTGGCTCTGATGAAGCCGGGTGGCAGGAGGTCCGGAGGCTGTGGCCGCCATTCTGTTCATGTTGGCAGGCCGAGGGTGGTGCAGGCCGGGGTAGGAAGGGCTGGGATAGGAAGGGCCGGGACAGAGCGTCTTCTCCCACCCAGTCACCCACACTACTCGCCCTTCTGTGGTGAGGTCTGGGGTTTACCCGTTCTAGACTCACGTATGACCCCATGAGCACACCTTCACAGACACCCCCAGAATGAAGCAATGGCGAGACCTCACATACTTCCTAGCATGGCCCCGTCTCTTCTGAGCAGAATCTGCCTGCCGCTGGCACGCGGGCTGCAGAGAACAAGCCTCAGAGCGGTCGTGCCAGGATCGGGCGAGGAACAAACCTGCAAGAGTCGTACCCCTCCCTGCGTCCACTGTCAACGCAGCCACAGACTGCAGATGCCTTGGACACAGGACTGCCCCCACCCCGGCCAGCAGAGGGCTCTGTTGTACACAACCTCAGGGAAGGGCCCCCATGTGCCCCTGGGACAGCACGCCCAGGTCCCTTGGCCTGAGGCTCTGGGGAAAAGAGGTGCCCCTTGTTCCTTCTGTCAAGAGTGGAGGAGGGGCAGGGAACGAGTGGTGCAGAGCGAAGCTGCTGCTTAGCACGTCTACAGCTTTCAGGAGCCCCCCCCCTCCGTGAGCCCTCGAACAAGGCTCCACCCCTGCAGCGGGAAGCTGGGGTTCTTCCCCCAGCTCTGTTAGGATGCAGGGCAGTGCTGTGGGCTGGAAGGCCGCAGCGCCCGCTGGAGTCTGTATTTTAATGCAGATGCCTCAGCAAAGTCGCGTTCAATACAGATCAGAAAGAACCAGAGTCTGTGTGTCCCCAGTTGGTGGCCAGCTCTGCAGTGCAGGAGGCTGTGTGTTCTGTCCCCTGTAAGTAATAAAACTGCACACTCTGCATGAGGACTCAGGTGAGTTCGTAATGAAGATTGCTGCAACGATGGGCATTTCTGCAGGTGAGACACATAAGGTGTGTGCTCCTGTGGCTGTGCTTCTGCAGCTGTGCCCTGCGGCTCAGTGGCTGTGCTCTGTGGCTCTGCTCTGTGGCTGTAACCTGTGGCTCTGTGGCTGTGCTCTGTAATCTGTGGCTCTGCTGCTGTGCTCCATGGCTGTGTCCTGTGCTCTGTGGCTCTGTGGCTCTGCTGCTGTGCTCCATGGCTGTGTCCTGTGGCTCTGTGACTGTGCCCTGTGGCTGGGCTCCATGGCTGTGCCCTGTGGCTCTGTGGCTGTGCCCTGCGGCTCTGTGGCTCTGCTCTGTGGCTGTAACCTGTAGCTCTGTGGCTCTGCTCTGTGACTGTGCCCTGTGGCTCTGTGGCTGTGCTCTGTGGCTGTGCTCTGTGGCTGGGCTCTCGGCACCACAGCTGTGCTCTGTTAGATTTTGCTAACTTTAGCTGTGGTTTTATTTATTCATTTTTTATTTTTGCAGAGTGACTTACTTACTTTTTTATTTTTAATGAAAGAATTAAAGAACTTTATTGGAAGTTGAAAAGATAATTCTGTTTCTTTCTTTAATTTTTATTCTCTCAGAGTTTCATACACTAGCACAGTGAGTGTATGATATTTAATACCTTCATCTGCCATCTCATCCCCTCCTTTTCCCATTACAATGCTTATTCTCTCCGGTCTCTTTCCTATTTTTATCTGGGTTTTATCTGGTTTTCTTTTTATGGCATGAGCTTGACATGAGCTGGGTAGCCCACTGAGAGAAACATCCCCCCACATCTAGCATTTGCCCTCGGCAGTCCTTCAGGGAGGTGTGGGTCCTCTGAAGGGGCCTCACTGTTCAAGTGAGGTGTTGATAGACACACCCATTCAGGGCGTGTGGAAATACACGTGATGCAGTGACTTCTGTATGCACCATTTCTCATGGCCCCGGCGTAATGTCTAGCTGTGTCTCTGCCCCCCATCGGGCTCTTACAGTCCTACAACCCCTTTTCTACGATGTTCCGGAGCCTTGGGGTGGGGGTGGTGTGGGGGTTTAGATGTCGTTGGTTCAAGGCAAGCATTCTCTGCACCTGGGGCAGTAGTGACTTTTTTTTTTAATAAACACCTTCTATTTCAAAAGGAAGCTTCTAGGTTGAGTGCTAAGTGCTCGTCCAGCCTCTGGATACAGTGACATGTTTCAAAAAGATTGCTGGATATTAAATTTTTATAGCTGAATCTTCACAGTTTATACTCACCTAGGGCCTCTCTTCTCCCTTTCACAGGTTCTTGACCTCGTCGCAGAAACATGCTCCCTGCTGAAGCCGGCTAAATCCAACCACGAAATGGTTGGTGGCCCCCGCGACGTGATACCATTGTTGCTTGGACGCTCCCCTCTTGCTGGGCGGCTGAAAGCTTGCAGCCGTCACAGACTGACGAGACTTGCTCGTGTCCCCAGCACCCTTTCTAGAACCTTCGGGACCATGAAAGTTGAGCAGCGAGGAGGAAGGTTCCAGGCCACTCCAGCTGACGACTGGTCCATTCTGTGCCCTGTGGTCCATGCGTCTTCAGCAACAGGGTCTTACTGTCAGTTTCTGGATGGCAGCCGACTTGCAAAAGTCTGTACTGTTTGGGGAGCTGTGAGACTGTCTGAACAAACGGGGCATCGCATAGCTGGCACTTGGAATTTTGCTAAATTGCCTGTGGCGTCTGGTAGGAGTGTTGTAGGATGTTTTACGTTATACCCCGTTTTCTTCTCCATTTGGTCCCCTGTGTAGACTGTGTCTGTGCACATGTCTTTTGATACAGTTTAGGTTTCTATCAGTTGTACCCTATGATCTTAGTGTTCTGTCACTCCCCCGGCCCTTACCCCCTTCACACTTGAACGTTTCCCACTATTCTCCTTTCCACCTATTTTGACCCATGAACTCATGTAGCCCAGACTGGTCTTAAAATTGCTGTTATATGTAGCCAAGGATGATCTTGAGCTTTTGACGCTCCCGTCTCTACCTGCTGATTATCAGGATTACAGACTGTGCACTACGCCATCCCTGCAGCATCTGTGCACGCAGGCGAACACTACCACCTGACACGCATCCCCAGTCTGCCCCGCAGGGTGAGCCCACAGGATCCACCTCTGGGCAGGCCACCCGGTGGCATGGGTAGACCGGCTTGGCCACACCCCACGGAAGCGGGGTGCCTCGGCTCTGTGGGCCAAAATTACGCTTCCGGAATAATAGCCATATTCCCAAAATGGGAAACTTGTAAGCAGAGGGTAGGTGGGGGGAGCGCTGTCCAGCCAGCCTTTCCTTCTTGGGGTGCAAGAGTGGGGCCCTCTGGTCTCCCTAGCAGAACGCGGCATCTGGCCACAGCCTGGGGAGTTGGATGCACACATTTGCAGGGCAGGTCAGTGTAGAGGACCCGGTGCTGGTCAGCAGGCCAAGCAAGAAGTTGTCCGTCACACACACTTGGAGCACACACCATGTCCACAGCTACCCGGGCTCTTGGCTGGCGTGTGAACCTCAGGTTGACCATGCATGGAAAAGCTTTCTGGTCCTTTCCTGAGCAGAATGTCCTGGAATCTGCCCCAAGCCCAGGTTAAAGGTCAAGAGATGCCTTCAGGCCACAGGAAGGCTCCCGTGGCTTTTAGACCTTCACCAAGAATGTGTCACGTTTAAGACTGCAGGCGCGCAGAGGGGCTTCGCCCATGGTGGGAGGGGAGGAGAAATTGCCACAGCGTCCTGCTGAGTGGCTAGAATCCAGAGTTTTGCAGGCCTGTTGGCCTGTGGGAGTGAGGGGAGAAGAGAATGCTTTCAGCTTGGGGTGTGTGTGAGTATGAGTGTGTGCGTGTGTGTTAGTGTGAGTGTGCACACACGTGTGAGTGTGCGTGGATGTGTGCGTGTGAGCATGTGCACGTGTGAGTGTGAGCGTGCGTGTGTGCACACGTGAGTGTGCATGAATGTGTGTGCGTGTGAGCATGTGCACGTGTGAGTGAGCGTGTGCGTGCGTGTGTGTGCATGTGAGCGTGTGTGTGCACGCATGTGTATCCGCATGTGTGCTTGAGCGTCCGCATGTGTCCACACACAGAGGTCAGTCTCAGGGGTCCTTCCTTGCTGTCCGTGGCCTGCGAGTCAGCGAGTTGGCTGGTCTGCACGGTCAGTAGGCCCAGGAGCTTGCCTGTCCCCTGGCCCTGCGCTGGAACTGCAGGGACGTTAGACCCAGAGCAAAGCTCTGGCGAGTGGCGCGGCATCGTGGCCCTGCGAGGATCCTCCGCCGCCTCTCAGATGACACTGATGTCGACACCAGCACACGTGGGGCGCCGGGCTGGGTGGCTGAGGCTGAGGAGAGCATCGGCCTCCCTTGCAACCTTGCCAGAGGCCTCAAGTGGCCCCGCTGACACGCCGACACGGGCACCTGCAGGAGGCGGGGCCTGGCTCTGCTCTGTGTCTAGGACCGGAATGCTTGGCTTGTGTGCATCTGAGATGGTTGGTGAGTGTCCTGGGACCCTCTGGCCCGTGCGCATTCAAACATGCTTGAAATGAATTTGTCACCTGTGACCTCAAGGGCTCTAGGAAATTTCAGGTCAGTGGCATTCAGTTTCAAAGCCTTTCTTATACTGCCTGGAAGGCTCTCTGCCTTGACTTTTGTCTGTAAAATAAGAGCAAGTGAGGGCGGTCTCTCTGGGTGACGGGAAGCCGGGCAGGGGAGGGTTAAGGGGCCGCGTTGCCTGCAATTTCTCAATCAGCCTTGGGAAGCCTCGGGTCAGTTTTGCTCATAAACCGCTGCACAAATAGTTCTTTTCCTAGCAGAGGAATTCTAACTCCACGCACAGACCAGGGCCTCGCAGATTATTACACATTATTAAAAATTAATTTTGAAAATGGCCTGTTCTCGAGACGCGCTGTGGAGATGTGTGTCCGAGTTTGAAATGGAAGTTGGCTGGCGCACAGCGCGCCTCTGCGAGTGGCTACTGCGGCGCCGTGATGGCAGAGCTTGCTGGCAGCCTAGTCTCTGCCACGGCCACGTGAGGCTATTACAGCTGATCTTAAACCACCACGGCCACGTGAGGCTATTACAGCTGATCTTAAACCACCACGGCCATGTGAGGCTATTACAGCTGACCTTGAACCACCACGGCCACGTGAGGCTATTACAGCTGACCTTGAACCACCACGGCCACGTGAGGCTATTATTGCTGATCTTAAACCACCACGGCCACGTGAGGCTATTACAGCTGACCTTAAACCACCACGGCCACGTGAGGCTATTACAGCTGACCTTAAAACGCCAGAGCCGACATCCCCCCGCCCCCGAGTGTCCAGGCAGGCAGCTGAGCACCGGAGGGTCAGGCCTCTAGGGGGTGGACGGCCAGGTGACAAGTCAGCAAGGGTCTCCCTGCCCAGTGCCCAGTGCAGCCAGAGACCGGCCAGCAGAGCGGTTGGCTGCTGAGTCCAGCCTGCCTGCCCCTCCTGGAGCTCCCGGCACCTCTGGACGACAGGAAAGGATGGCCCGCTCAGCTGTCTGCCAGAGGAGGTCTGTGGGTTCTCCTGGGGGGGACGCTGCTCTGGTTTTCCTGTTGCTGATGTAAATACACGACCAAGACCACGTAGGAGCAAGGGGCTCATCCTGCTTGTGGTTGTTGCTCACGTCTGTCAGCGTAGCCTGAAGTTCACCCCAACGTCACAGCCAGGAGACTGGCCACACCACACCCACAGAGGAGCTGAGAAAGGGGCCGCCTACTCTCATGCCCGTGTGGCGAAGCCCTGAGCCAGCTCGCCCCCTCATAACCACCTGCTCAGGGAACGGCCCCCTCCACAGCCGGGTCTTCCCACCAGTCGGTTACGTGATCGCCTGCAGGCCTGCTCAGAGCTTCTTCAGCTGCTGATTCTCACATAAGCTCAGTGCCCCTTGTTCAGGTGTATCTGAGCAGCACTGAGGCAAAGAACCGTCCCTGTGGTGGGGGAGGGGCAGGCTCTGGGGGCATGGGGTGGGGGCAGCGACCAGGCCACACATGGGGCTCAGCGGTTCCGAGCTCCAGGCCCTGCCAGGAGGCCCTGCCAGGAGGCAGTAAGCCTGCTGCGGTGGGGTCATTCCAGGAAGGGTTTCTCCGCTGTCTCTGAGCAGCTGGTGACACAGACCAAAGATGGACTCCTGGCGGCACCTGGCGGGATCACTGAGCCGCCACCTGCTGGCTTCGGTGGCACTCGGCATTCTCCCCAGAGCCTCTGTGGTTGCTTGTCAGAGCCGGCTGCGCCCTGTCAGATCTGAGATTAGCATGTGCGGCGTGTGTGTGACGGTGCTGTGTGTGTTTGATGTGTGTGCACGCACACGCCCATGTGTATGTGTGTGGGTGCTCTGTGTGTGTTTGGTGCTCATGTAGTTGTGCCATGTTGTGTTGTGTACGTGCATATGTGTGGGGGATGTGAGCTTGTGGGTGCTGTGTATGTGTGAGCTGTGTTAGTACTATGTGTATTTGATGTGCATGTGTGTGTGCAGTGCCGTGTGTGTGTGTGTGTGTGTGTGTGTGTGTGTGTGCTTGTGTAAAGTAGAATGAAGAGCTATAGGAGTTCAGACTGGAAGTAGAGAGGAATTGTACTTATGAATAATTTTTTTCTGGAGAACTTTAGACTATAAGGCATGTGACATTGATTGATCTAAGAATCCAGGTATCCATCCACCCATTTCTCATCTATCTATCTACCTATTTATCCATCCTCCCATTCATTCACTGTCCAATCATCCATATACCCAACTATCCATTCATTCTGCCATATATCCATTCATGTGCCTTCTACAAAGCCACTCATTAATTCACCAACCAATTTATCCACCCATTCATTCCATACTTGTACCCATATACCAGTTTACCCACTACCCATTCATCTATTCATCCATCCATTCATCATCCACTCATCTATCATCCATCCATCCATCCATCATCCATCCATCCATCATCCATCCATCCATCCATTTAATCATGTATCAATCCATCCATCCATCTATCCACCCATCATCCATCCATCTACCCATCCATTTATCCATCCATGTATCTACCAATCCATCCATCCATCCACCCATCATCCATCCATCCATCCATCATCCATCATCCATCATCCATCCATCCATCCATCCATCATCCATCCATCCATCCATCCATCCATCATCCATCCACCCATCCATCCATCATCCATCCACCCATACACCCACTCGTTCGTCCACCCATACGCCCACTTGTTCGTCCACCCATACGCCCACTCGTTCGTCCACCCATACACCCACTCGTTCGTCCATCCGCCCATCTGCACATCTGCTCACCCGCTCATCCGTCCACTTACCCATCCACCCGTGTGCTCACTTACCCGTGAGCAGCCGCAGGGCCTCCACGATGAGCTGCCTGTTCCAGAAGCAGATCTAGGCTGACGAACAACTTCAGAGCATCAGCCCAAGTCCAGGCGGCCTCGCTCTTGTTACGTGGTGAGAGCTGTAGGCAGCGGTGCCACAGCAGCCGCGGGTGTGTGAGCAGACAGACACGCCTCGAACCAGAAGCAAAGAGACAGGGAGGCAGGCTGCAGCTCCCTTTCAGGATCAGAGCCAAGGACCCCAGCTGACTCCATCGTTCCCAACAGCACCACACGGGGCCAGGGCTTCGGGGCGGGGCCTCAGAGACGCTGTGGAAACAAGCCTCAGGGGGTCTCCTAAGCCCGGGGTACCATTGTGCTTTCTCCTAGAGATGGGAGCCTATCAGATGGGTCTCAGCATTTCAAGCGTAAAATTCAGGCAGGTTTCCCACCTGACATATCTAAGTCTACTTCCAGTCTGGCCATCTCCAGCTTCCTTGAAAGTCACAGAGCGCCAGCACGGAGGACTGGCTGTGGTCCTCTCTCCAAAGTCATCTTTCTCCCGCCGGCTGCTGCTCTGGAGTCTGTGTAGCCCGAGCTGGGATAGGCGAGCTGTTCAGGGCCTACACGAAGCACCGTGCTGGCTGCTGAAGCTGCCTCTCCACTGGATTCCTTCCTGGTGCGCCCCTCGGCATGCGCGCCCCTCGGCATGCGCGCCCCTCGGCATGCGCGCCCCTCGGCATGCGCGCCCCTCGGCATGCGCGCCCCTCGGCATGCGCGCCCCTCGGCATGCGCGCCCCTCGGCATGTGCATGTGCTGTCTGCCGTGGCTCTGTCCAGCCACACCGGCTCCTGCTTCAGGGCCCGCCAGGGCCCGGCCTGCAGCTTCAGGGTCAACTCTCTTGGTCCCCGCGAGAAGGTTGACAGCCCACGACTGACGGACCTGGTGCTGTCCACACGATGAATCCTCAGTGTGCTGCCCACAGACGACCGTTGGTGGCAGCCCATGAATTAAAAGGGTGCTGACGTTTATTGTTGTCGCATAATTATGATCCGCGGGGCTGGCCTCTGCTCGGCTGGCTGCCTGGCCCGCCCGGGGTGGCCAGAGCCGTTGACTGTGTGCGCTCACTCGTCGCGGCGCTATCGCCCACTGAGGACTGATCAATATTTCATCTGTGCAACATCTTGACTGAGGATGTCTGGGCCCATTGTGGGCCTGCTGATAATGGCCCCTTTATTCAAGCCAACTTGTAGGAACAAGAAGATAAAGAAAAAGAGAGAGAATTATAGCATATGGCGCTCAGAGTCGGAAAACAAGAAGGCCTTGGAACGGGTGGTGAGGGGCAGAGAAAGGGCGGAGGGCTGGAAAGGAGTCGGACAAGAAGGTATTTCCTCCGCTGTGGCTTAACAAACTCTAGCGAGTGTGAATACATTTCAAAGTGCTTTGTCTGGCCAAAGACGGATGTCAGCGGCCTTCTAGGCTCCACAGACAGGCGTTTCTATTACTCTCTGAGCCATTAGCATTCCTCCTATAAATACGCACTCACCGCTCCACTTCCCCCATGTCCACACCCATGTCAGACCTCAAGGATAGAACTTCTTGCAGCTGAGGACATGGCTCAGAGGCTAAAGTGCTTGCTGCACAAGCAAGAAGACCAGGGTTCGAATGCCAAGAACCTACGAAAATGCTGAGTGGACCTCGCTTGTAATTATTGGAAGGTGGCAACCAGGCGATCCCCATATCACACTGTCTTGAAAGACCAGACGCATCAGTAGCTCTGGGTTTGATTGAGAGTCCTGGCATGGCCGTTGCAGATACCAATGAGAAAATAAAGATGAGTTTTGGGGCAAAACTATGATGAATCCTGAGCAGGCCTGCAGGAGATTGTCTAGTAGATGCGGGAAGACCCGGCCCACAGTGGGACCATTGTCTAGGCAGGAGATTGTCTAGTAGATGCGGGAAGACCCGGCCCACAGTGGGACCATTGTCTAGGCAGGAGACTGTCTAGTAGATGCGGGAAGACCCGGCCCACAGTGGGACCATTGTCTAGGCAGTGAGACTGTCTAGTAGATGCGGGAAGACCAGGCCCACAGTAGTGGGACCATTGTCTAGGCAGTGAGACTGTCTAGTAGATGCGGGAAGACCCGGCCCACAGTGGCGGGACCATTGTCTAGGCAGTGAGACTGTCTAGTAGCTGCGGGAAGACCCGGCCCACAGTAGTGGGACCATCCCCTAGCAGGGAGAGGAGATGGAGAGAACTAACTGGCTTGGTGCTTTGACGTACAGGCAAGTGAGAAGTTTTCCTTTTCTCAGAACTTTCTGTGGCTATGATGTGGACAGTTACACTGGCTCTTAATATTGATATAGATTCTTCTGCCACACTGTCGAGAGAATTATAACCAAAAATCATGCTGAATCATGATTTGTTCCCTAAGTTGTTGTGTCCTCTATTTATTATTCAGTAACGGGAAGGAAAAGCTAACACAGCCAAGCGTCAAGGAATAAGAGTGACTGAAATCCTGGACATCAACCTTGGACCTCCACGCACATGTATGCCCACACTCGTAGCCGCATGTGCACTTGCATCCCCACACAGGCAAATACGCATGCGCAGCACATACACACACACATGCATGCACACGCTCATTTAAAAACGGATGGGATTTTTTAGCTGTTCCAAAATGTTGCTTTCCAGCAATTTCTATGAACGTTTTCCGAGGTTTCCTCTTCAAGGGGACCTCAGACCAAATGAGAAGTCACGGGTCTAGAACCTGGCAGAGTACCAGGAACTTGGATGAAAGGACTCACGGTGCCCCATCTTTCCCAGCTCTCCTCTTGGGCAGAGAACCCTGTCTCTCCCAGCTCCTCTTGGGCAGAGCACGTCTCTCCCAGCTCCTCTTGGGTAGAGCACGTCTCTCCCAGCTCCTCTTGGGTAGAGCACGTCTCTCGCAGCTCCTCTAGGGCAGAGCACGTCTCTCGCAGCTCCTCTAGGGCAGAGCACGTCTCTCCCAGCTCCTCTTGGGCAGAGCACGTCTCTCGCAGCTCCTCTAGGGCAGAGCACGTCTCTCCCAGCTCCTCTTGGGCAGAGCACGTCTTTCCCAGCCCTCCCAGCTGCCCTCAGGTCTGCATCTCTGTGCACGCCCACCTATGCCAGGGACCATCCCAGGCACCAGAGAAGCTGAGGCCCAGATGCCATCTGCCGCCAGCAAGCAGAGGACAGCAGATCTAGGGTGGGTCTAGGGCAGGGCGGCACAGGGCAGGGGCGGCACAGGCCTGCTATCTCTGTGACCATCTCTGTGTCACTCCAAGTCCCTACTGTCTCTGTGGACAACTCTGATTGTTCCGGACTCTGCTCTTCAACGACATCATCATCTGATTTGGGGGTCCAGGTGCTCCCTTCCTAGAAAGGAGCCTGTGGACAGATGTCCAGAGAAGCCAGTAGGACCCGTCCTCAGGGCCTGAGAACCAGCCAATAGGACCAGTCCTCAGGGCCTGGGAACCAACCAGCCAGTAGGACCAGTCCTCAGAGCCTGAGAACCAGCCAGTAGGACCTGTCCTCAGGGCCTGAGAACCAACCAGCCAGTAGGACCAGTCCTCAGAGCCTGAGAACCAGCCAGTAGGACCAGTCCTCAGAGCCTGGGAACCAGCCAGTAGGATCCATCCTCAGGGCCTGAGAACCAGCCAGTAGGACCCGTCCTCAGGGCCTGAGAACCAGCCAGTAGGACCAGTCCTCAGGGCCTGGGAACCAGCCAGTAGGACCCGTCCTCAGAGCCTGAGAACCAGCCAGTAGGACCCGTCCTCAGAGCCTGAGAACCAGCCAGTAGGACCCGTCCTCAGGGCCTGAGAACCAGCCAGTAGGACCAGTCCTCAGGGCCTGAGAACCAGCCAGTAGGACCAGTCCTCAGAGCCTGGGAACCAGCCAGTAGGACCAGTCCTCAGGGCCTGAGAACCAGCCAGTAGGACCAGTCCTCAGGGCCTGGGAACCAGCCAGTAGGACCCGTCCTCAGGGCCTGGGAACCAGCCAGTAGGACCCGTCCTCAGGGCCTGGGAACCAGCCAGTAGGACCCGTCCTCAGAGCCTGGGAACCAGCCAGTAGGACCCGTCCTCAGAGCCTGGGAACCAGCCAGTAGGACCAGTCCTCAGGGCCTGAGAACCAGCCAGTAGGACCAGTCCTCAGAGCCTGGGAACCAGCCAGTAGGACCCGTCCTCAGGGCCTGGGAACCAGCCAGTAGGACCAGTCCTCAGGGCCTGGGAACTGACAATGCTGAAACTGGAGCTCAGGCTCCAGGGGGGCAGTGACCTTGTGTCTGGGTCACTGGGCCTGTGCTGGTATCAGTTTATTTTGCCCCAGCTGGTGATGATGCCCAAGTGCAGGGAGGCTGGGAGAGGCGAGGCCCTGTGCTGCGGAAAGCCCCACTCGGCGCTGACCGAGAGCTCTCCAGACAGAAGCTTTGCCTCAGCAAAAGCTTTGCATGGAGACCTGAGTGGTTTGTCTTTCTCTGCCCACAGTGCTATGCGCTGTGACGTCATTCCAGCAGCACGCGGCTCGCACAGGCGGCCGTGGCTCTGGGCGCCCCACGCGTGGGGAGCAGCGCGGGGGGAGAAGGAAGGAGGAGGAGAGGCGTCTGGAATAGAAACGCCCGGATCACAAGAAAACCTGGGGAGCGACCTGGGCGGGCAAGGGACCCCCGTGCCAGCGCCAGCAGCAGCCATGCTGCAGGAGGCACCGGGCCACATGCTCAGGCCTGGCATGCGGCAGACACAGCGTTCAGCAGTGTGAAGACAAGAGCTTGAGGGAGCTAACTGGAGTCTTAAATGTGCAATTAAAAATGAAGGAAAGCGATAGGAAATCTGGGCAGAAAGTCAATAGGCCAAAGAACCACACACACTCATGCCCGTGCACACACACACACACACACACACACACTCACATTCACACACACACACATGCACTCACAACATACACTCACACACACATACACACACACATACACACATTCACACACACTCTCACACACATGCACTCACAACATACACTCACACACACATACACACACACATACACACATTCACACACACACACATGCACTCACAACATACACTCACACACACACACACACATACACACATTCACACACACTCTCACACACATGCACTCACAACATACACTCATACACTCACACATACACTCACACATTCACCCACACTGTCACATACATGCACTCACAACATGCACACACATACACTCACACATACACATTCACATACACTCTCATACACATACACTCACACACACATTCACACACGCACACACACACGCACACACATACACTCACATTCACTCACTTTCACACACATGCACTCACACACACTCTCACACATGCGCACATACACACACATTCACACGCACTCTCACACACATGCACTCACAACATACACTCACATACACTCACACACATCCACACACATTCACACACTCTCACACACACTCACTCACAACACACTCACACATTCACACACAAATTCACACACACACGCACTCACAACATACACTCACACACATCCACACACACTCTCACACACACTCACAACATACACACACCCATTCACACACATTCACACACTCTCACACACGCACTCACAACATACACTCACACACACTCACACACACATTCACACACTCTCACACACGCACTCACAACATACACTCACACACACTCACACACACATTCACACACTCTCACACACATGCACTCACAGCATACACTCACAACATACACTCACACACACTCACACACACATTCACACACACTCAGGGCCAGCTGCACCCCGCCTCATTAGCAATCCAAAGCAACAGTGACGCCCACAGTTGCTGCTGGGCTCCTTCTCATGCAGGAGGAAGAACACAAACCAAACCAGCTCCAAGCAGCTCTAGGAGTAGAAGCTTCCGGAATATGTCACGTGAGCAGTATGCCCACTGGCTCAGATCCTAGGCTGAAACTTCAAAGATAGTGATAGAGAGGCCATTGCGACTCTGAGAAATTTAGTGCTCAGTGTCTGACAGTATACTGGCACTCCGTGGTGACCCTAAAATCACTGGGTTACTTTCATGGCCCCAACACTGTTCAGTAATAATGCACAGTTGGAAAGGCTCAGCTGTGCACCATCATAAATATGAGGTGGAGAAATGTTGGCTGCTGAGATGCTATATAAATAGAGATGGAAAACTGCTGAAATGCCAAAGGCGGTCAAATGAGGCCATTTTAGACATCGCCCCACCCCTGCGGCCTGCACCGTTGCTGGTAAGGACAAGGTCCTGGGTTCTCCACGGTCGGCCTGTTGACACTAGCAACCTTTGCTTCTGGAAAGTCCCACTTTGCTTGCTCTACCCCTGCCCTGCTTTAGTACAGAAGGAAAGTGGAAGCTGAGCTGGGGGCTGGCGTCCTTGGAGTGACCTCGACCGCAGGCCACCCATGAACAAAGTGCCTCTCGTTCATCCTCATCGCTGTCAGAGGAATTATTCCAGAGTCACTTCCGCAGCACACACAGCATGTGTGTCCACGGACTGCCAGTATACTGTGTGTGCATCTAGGAACGCCACAGGGGGAGTCGCTGTTGGCAGCTGTGCAGGGGACAGTCAGGCTGAGGTGGGGGACAGTCAGGCTGAGGTGGGGGACAGTCAGGCTGAGGTGGGGGACAGTCAGGCTGAGGTGGGGGACAGTCAGGCTGAGGTGTGGGGACAGTCAGGCTGAGGTGTGGGGGACAGTCAGGCTGAGGTGTGGGGACAGTCAGGCTGAGGTGTGGGGGACAGTCAGGCTGAGGTGTGGGGACAGTCAGGCTGAGGTGTGGGGGACAGTCAGGATGAGGTGGGGGACAGTCAGGATGAGGTGGGGGACAGTCAGGCTGAGGTGGGGGACAGTCAGGCTGAGGCGGGGGACAGTCAGGCTGAGGTGGGGGACAGTCAGGATGAGGTGGGGGACAGTCAGGCTGAGGCGGGGGACAGTCAGGATGAGGTGGGGGACAGTCAGGATGAGGTGGGGGACAGTCAGGATGAGGTGGGGGACAGTCAGGATGAGGTGGGGGGACAGTCAGGCTGAGGTCTGGGGACAGTCAGGATGAGGTGGGGGACAGTCAGGCTGAGGTGGGGGACAGTCAGGCTGAGGTCTGGGGACAGTCAGGCTGAGGTGGGGGACAGTCAGGCTGAGGTGTGGGGACAGTCAGGCTGAGGTGGGGGACAGTCAGGCTGAGGTGTGGGGACAGTCAGGCTGAGGTGGGGGACAGTCAGGATGAGGTGGGGGACAGTCAGGCTGAGGTGTGGGGGACAGTCAGGATGAGGTGTGGGGACAGTCAGGCTGAGGTGTGGGGGACAGTCAGGCTGAGGTGTGGGGACAGTCAGGCTGAGGTGTGGGGGACAGTCAGGCTGAGGTCTGGGGACAGTCAGGATGAGGTGGGGGACAGTCAGGCTGAGGTGGGGGACAGTCAGGCTGAGGTCTGGGGACAGTCAGGCTGAGGTGGGGGACAGTCAGGCTGAGGTGTGGGGACAGTCAGGCTGAGGTGGGGGACAGTCAGGCTGAGGTGTGGGGACAGTCAGGCTGAGGCGGGGGACAGTCAGACTGAGGTGGGGGACAGTCAGGCTGAGGTGTGGGGGACAGTCAGGATGAGGTGTGGGGACAGTCAGGCTGAGGTGTGGGGGACAGTCAGGCTGAGGTGTGGGGGACAGTCAGGCTGAGGTGTGGGGGACAGTCAGGATGAGGTGGGGGGACAGTCAGGATGAGGTGTGGGGACAGTCAGGATGAGGTGGGAGACAGTCAGACTAGGTGGGGGACAGTCAGGCTGAGGTGTGGGGACAGTCAGGCTGAGGTGTAGGACAGTCACGCTGAGGTGTGGGGACAGTCAGGCTGAGGTGAGGGACAGTCAGGCTGAGGTGGGGGACAGTCAGGCTGAGGTGGGGGACAGTCAGGCTGAGGTGTGGGGACAGTCAGACTGAGGTGTGGGGACAGTCAGGCTAAGTGGGGGACAGTCAGGCTAGGTGGGGGACAGTCAGGCTGAGGTGTGGGGACAGTCAGGCTGAGGTGGGGGACAGTCAGGCTGAGGTGTGGGACAGTCAGGCTGAGGTGGGGGACAGTCAGACAGAGGTGGGGGACAGTCAGGATGAGGTGGGGGACAGTCAGGCTGAGTTGGGGGACAGTCAGGCTGAGGTGGGGGACAGTCAGGCAGAGGTACCTGGCAGCCGGCAGCTGTGGGTGGAACAGCAGACTGCAGCTGAGTAGCAGCCCCCTCTCAGGGGCACTTCGGACAATTATTCTCCAAGTGTCACTTTTTCTTGTAAATAGAGACACACAATACACCAGTGTGGGTTCACGCCTCCCCCCACCCCCACAGCTTCCTCCCAGAAACTCCTGACCGGAGAGTGTCTTTGCATTATTCCTTGACCTGATGGTGACGGGAGTGTCCCTAGGGTACTGTGTACCCTGTGTGGCTGGGACCAAGTGTCTCTGGCCTGGACAGAAGAGGCCCCACTCCTTCCTCCTTCCAAAGCTCACTGAAGCTGTTTACTTACTGGAAGACACACAGCTCTGCCTTTGGTTTCGCGGCTTGCGAGCAACCTCTGTCCTTTGTCAGCAGCAAAAGGCAAACGGAATCATCTGCTCTGCTCAGACTGTCCTAGAAGCGGGGGCTCAGCGCCCACTGCCTCCAAGCTGGAGAGACAGACATCCGAGGCCTGTATGCTGGACAGGGAGCTGAAGGCTCTCACATCGAGAGACGGGAACCCAGAACCCCAGTCTTCAGTGGAGTGAGAAGAGTCCCTGCTGCTGTCAGGGGATGTGAGTACAGCCTTCTGTCCTTCCCAGCAAGGTCACACAGCAAGGGCACACAGCAAGGGCACACAGCAAGCCACAGAGCTCAGCCACAGGGCGAGGCCACGGAGCAAGGCCTCAGAACAAAACCATGGAGCAAGGCTGTTCCGCAAGACTGCACAGCAGCACATCAAGACCACAGAGCAAGGCCACAGAGCAAGACCACAAAGCAAGACCACACAACACGGACACAGAGCAAGGCCACAGAGCAAGGCCACACAACACGGACACAGAGCAAGGCCACAGAGCAAGGCCACAGAGCAAGGCCACAGAGCAAGGCCACAGAGCAAGACCACACAACACGGACACAGAGCAAGGCCACAGAGAAAGGCCACATAGCAGCACAACAAGGCCACAGCAAGGCCACACAGCAGCACACACAGCAGCACAACAAGGCCACAGTGAGGCCATAGCAAGGCCACAGAACAAGTCCACAGAGCAAGACCACAGAACAAGGCTACAGCAAGGCCACAGAACAAGGCCACAAAACAAGTCCATGGCAAGGCCACAGCAGCACAGCAAGGCCACAGCAAGGCTACAGTGAGGACACAGAACAAGGCCACAGCAAGACCATAGCAAGGCTGCTCATGGGAACAAGCATCTAGTCAGTCTGTCCTGTAGGGATGGATTTTCCATCCCCTGGGAAGAATACTCCTCCCCCCAGAACCTTCCCCACTCAAGGGGGCATCAAGGGGGCAAAAAGCAAGTGAAACGGAACTGAGATGACAGTGCCAGGCCAGGACCCCTGAAGAGCAAGACAGGGGAGGGGTGGCATCCACGGGTCACCAGGCTGTAGTGCTGAGGGCTGGTAAGAGACGGATGTACCAGGCCCATCGGCCGGCCACAGCCGAGCTCTCTTCCCAGGGTGCTGGGCCGGTTTGAGGACAGAGCTCGTGGGTTTCCAGCAAGTGACGCTGTCTGCACCTGGGCAGATGGCTGTGAGGACAGCTGAGCACTCCTGCCTCGACGCATCTGTTTGCTCCTGGTGCTCTGGGCACAGTGCCCCTCTGCCAGGCAGCTGTGGACAAGCCACTGGAAGTCCTGTGTGCGCCGGACATGTCTCAGGAGAGCTGAGCCTATGTTCATAAGACTGAGCTGGGCTACTCCAGAATCGATCACCCCTTCTCTGGGAGGGAGATGGTCGGAGATTCTGGCTGAGCACGGGCAGGTAGTTACCCGGCACTGCTGGATCGTAGGCTCATGTGCACAGTTCACATGCTGCGATGAGTTGTCGCTTTAGCATCAGCTCCTGAGACCCAGCAAGTGCTGAGCTCAACAGTTGTGATGTCACCCCAGGCAGACCCAGGCTCCCACGCCTTGCCTTCCTGTTGCTATGAAGAGACAGACTGACCCACGCTTGTGGGAGCATGTGGGAGCACCTCTGTGGTGGCCCTGGGGAGCCCCCCCGTAGTGGGGTCCTGGAGAACGCCTCTGTAGTGAGTCTGGGGAGCACCTTTGCAGTGGGCTCTTGCTGGCTTCTAGAAGCTTCTGCTGCATATGCAACATATGGTGCTTTGGAGTTTCAGGGCAACTGGCTGAGGACTCAGCACTCCTCTGGCACTCAGCTTCAGTGGGTATTTTAATCGCCCACCTCCCAGGACCCCATCTCCTGCCAGCCCCGCACCAGGAGCTGGGATCCCACCCTAGACTGGAGAATTGGCCAGATATCGCCAGGGATTCCATGCTCAGATGCTCACAGAAGAGCCGTCTCCCCAGTCACGAGCCAAGGGCATTGTATGCAGGTACCTCTGTCCTCAGCTCCTTCCATGGGGTAGCGGGACACCCACACATTGCCTGGCCTTAAATGTCTGTCTCAGGACTCGGAGCCTCTTTCTGCTCAAGGTGAGCTGCAGTCCATTCAGCCCATTCAGGACAAGCCTTGTCCTCGATGAAAAGATTCTCAAAGCACTATCTGACAAAAGATTTGTTTCTAAGCATGTAAGTCCTCTGCCACGTCCACACAAAAGCCACCCACAATTCATAGGTGGGTGGACCCACAGAGATGAACAGGCGGCTTCATAGTTCTAGTGGCTGAGAAGTATGAGGTCGCAGTTTGGATCGGTTCCAGGAGATTTCAGTGCAGAACTATTATTTACATCATGGTTTGAAATGTGTCCCCCATAGTCTCATACGTTTGGGAAGGTCATGGCACCTTTGAGAGGTATGACTGTATCTCTCCTCTGGAACCTGAAGTGGAATAAATCTCCTGTCTTTCTTAAGTTGTTTGACTTTGGGTATTCTCTCACAGCAACACAGAACTGGTACAGAAATTGGTGCCAAGAATCAGGGTATTGCTGTGAGATTAAGAGCATCTGGTGCCACAACGTGAAGTATTTTGAAGTTGAGAGAAATTGGTACCAATGAATGGGGCGTCACTGTGTGAGACTAAGAGAATCTGGTACTAAAAAGTGAAGCTATTAGTGAAACTGAGAGAAGTTGGTACCTAGTGACATGGCCAATCCTGTGATGTGGCTAGTGTGCCTTTGGAACTGTTTGTTGGGAGAAATATGAACTTTGGGACTTTCTATATTGGAAACAAAGCCAAATGGGCTTTTCTTGTCAGAGCTTGGAGAAGAGCAAGGATATTAGAAATGCAGACAGTAGAAGTCCAGTTTGTGATGATCCAGAGAGGAACAAAGACTGTGCTTGGAACTGGACAAGTGAAAAGTGAAGTCATGTGTTGGCAGAGAGTTTAGTGAAGTTTTGCCCTCATCCTGAAACTTGCCTGAAGTTAAACTTGAAAGCTTGGTGGAGGAAATTTCAAGGCAATGTATTCTTAACAATGTGATGTGGCTACTTTTTAGTGCTCTTCTCCAGAGTTATGAAAAAGAGCAAGGAATCAGGCAGAAAGAAGCAAACACTGAAATCTGATGGTGAAAATGTAATGGAAATGTAAAGGAAGAAGCAGAGAGCAAAATATCTGCTCTTAAACAAAGACGTTCCATTAGCAAATGAAAGCCACTTTTTCATTTGGATCATAGGAAAGACCTGTCCCTGAGAGCAGGGTTCTCAGAGAAGGCTCCCACCCATAAGAATACAAATCCTTTTGGAAGGAATGAGCCAAAGCGTGGAGTACTAAAACAAGGGTCTGTTTCTCTCCTCATGCAGCTGCTTGGGAGAGGAAGAGATTTTTCTTACAGTCAGCACAGAGAGGATGAATCAGTTGTGATTCAAGGGGCCTGTCTTGAACGCAAGGTTCTAGCATAACTTGGCAATATTGCCCACGTGATCCTGGTTTCAGAGGCATCAAAGATGGAAGAGGGAGGAGGTTGTGGATCCCCTTCCATGGTTTCAGAGAATGGCAGAATCCAGGCAGCATGTGGCAGAAAGTCTGCAGTTTATAGGCCCAAGAAGTGCAGTTTGTGCTGTAGAGTTAAAGCCTGGTTTGCTATTGAGAAGTAAAGATGTTAGAGATGCCAGAGACAACAAGGGACATGTGCCAAAAAGAGCTGTATATCCTGGGAGGAGTCAGCCCAATAAAGTGATGTGTTCTGTGGGCAGTTGCATTGGAGGGACGGAACCAAAGACTTTTGGAACTGAGATGGTTTCAATGAGAAGCTCACCTGTTGGACTTGAGCTATAGGATTTGTAGTTCGCCTCATCTGCCTCTGATGTAACTGCCCCATCACAGAACAGGCCAGAGCATGTCTCTCCAGCCATGTGCTGTGCTCTGCCCACGCCCCGTCTTCAGGGTGGACTGTATAGGGCAGGGTGTGATGCTTGAGGGTGTGAGTCTTGTTCCCTAAAACTTGCTATGCACCGAGGATTCCTCTTAACTGGGAACTTTAGGCCGCTCTCTTATGGTGAATACAGATGCCCTTGGGTTAAGACTCTGTATGCTTTTGAGGCTTCTGCTTTTATTTCTGACTTGTTTAACTCAAGCCCAGCATTTGATTCTATTTTATTGTTTTGAACATATTAAGTCAACATTAAAAAAAGCAGAAGTTGCCATAGAGCTCAATGTCTGCCACCCAACCCACCTTTGGGCACACTAGTGCTGGCCCTGGGCCCGCAAACAGACCACCCCTTGGCACACTAGTGCAGCACCCCCACCCAGCAGCCAGGAGCCCTGCTGGGATGCTGTCGTCTCTTATGGGGTGATGCTGTCGTCTCTTATGGGGTGACTCTGGGCAGTTTATCTCCGCTTGTCCCGAATCACATTCTCTTTACCAGTGATACATTCTCTCAGGGACATTTTTATTTTTCGGTCTGAGAAGACCTTTAGCTTTCTTTCACTTTTAAAGGTTAATTTCACTGCTTTGACCTCTAGTTTTTTTTTCCCAATGGTTTCAAGAGTCTCTCCACCTGTTTCTTGCTTGTGTGGTTTCTGACGAGACCTGCTCTAGTTTCTTGATCTCCACAGGTGAAACGAGGACCAAATTTCCCACCATGGCTGACGTGTTGGTGGCCCTGCTACAGTGTTCCCCATGTTGGGGTTTCCTCCTCCTCCCTTCCCTCTTCCTCCTCCTTTCCCTCCTCCTCCTCCCTTCCCCTTCCTTCCCTCCTCCCTCCTCCTCCCCTCCCTCCTCCTCCTCCCCTCCCTCCTCCTCCTCCCCTCCCTCCTCCTCCTCCCCTCCCTCCTCCTCCTCCCCTCCCTCCTCCTCCTCCCCTCCCTCCTCCTCCTCCCCTCCCTCCTCCTCCTCCCCTCCCTCCTCCTCCTCCCTTCCCTCCTCCTCCTCCCTTCCCTCCTCTCCTTCCCTCCACCTCTTCCTCTTCTTCCTTTCTTTTGTTTTCCTCCTTTTTCCTCCTCCCCTTTTCATCTTCCTCCTCCTCCATCTGCCCTCCCCCTCCTCCAATCCTTCTTCCTCCTCTGAGGCATGGGGTTCTCATTACTCTGCAGCGTCCTCATCCCACAGGCCTGCATGTTCTGCTCTCTCCTCTCATCTCAGCCTGTGGCGTCGCTGTGGTCAGCCTGTGGTGCTATGTGTGCTACATGCTACACTGTTATTCATTGTGTACGTTACATGTGATGTCACTCATGTCACATGTGTGCTATGTGCTGCACTGTTACATATCGTGTATGTTATGTGTTTGTCATTCATGTTGCACGTTATGTTATTCATGTCACATGTTATGTGTGCTATATGTTACACTGTTCCATATTGTGTATATTACAGGATATGTCATTCATGTTGTGTGTTATGTCATTCATGCTACATTTTATGTGTGCTGTATGTTACTGCTCTACATTGTGTATACTACATGTTATGTCATTCATGTTGCATGTTGTGCCATGCATGTCGCATGTAGTGCTGTGCTTCATGCTCTATGCTGCATGTGCTGTGCTCAGCCTTGGCTGGCTTCACAGTGTGTAGCGGCTCCTCTTTCCCTGGTCCCAACAGTGTCAGGAGAACCTTCCGCAGTACTCACAAGTCTCAGTGGGGCTCTTGGCCACGAGGGGCAATGCTGCCTGGGGCTGTGAGCGCACAGGTCCCTGAGGCTGCATTGGCCTGTTCTTCTCTCGGGCAGCTGCACACACCTGCAGGTAGAAACATGCAGACCCACTACATGTGCTGGGCATGTCCAGATTCTGTTTTGCTCTAAGAGATGCTTGGATAAAATCATGGGACATCCACCTCTGTGCTGTGTATATCAACAAAATCTAAAAACTTCCCTCTAAGTATTTGCCATGGCTTCCGGTGCACTGAGAAGTGACAGAGGGTCCCCTCACCCCTGTCTCACCACGTGTTACCTTTCCAGGCTCCCTGGACTATTCTGAAGACAGGATCCTTTTGTTAGAAAAGAAGTCTTCAGCCAACATGGAGGAATCAAACCTAAAGCAAACGCCCTTCAGCTGTCTGTGAGCAGCAGTGCATGTCCAGGAAGGGTGTGTCTGCAAGTCGGAGTCGGGGCAGAAGAGGCCCGTGGTCACGGCAGGAAACACTCTGCCCCTGGAATCACTGCTGATCCTACAGCGCCTGGTCAGAGGCCACGTTGACCCTGCAGCTGCGGGTCTGGCTGGGAGCCAGCAGCCCCTTTTGTCGTCCTTCTAGAGTCCGCTGTCCATCTTCTATTTCCGTCTCTCATGGGACATTTTATGAATTCTCCTTCTACACCCACCCCCACCCAGCACCCCCCACCCAGCACCCCCCACCCAGCACACCCCACCCAGCACACCCCACCCAGCACACCCCACCCAGCACCCCCCACCCAGCACCCCCCACCCAGCACACCCCATCCAGCACACCCCACCCAGCACCCCCCACCCAGCACCCCCCACCCAGCACACCCCACCCAGCACACCCCACCCAGCACCCCCCACCCAGCACACCCCTTCCAGCACACCCCACCCAGCACACCCCCACCCAGCACACCCCTTCCAGCACACCCCACCCAGCACCCCCCACCCAGCACAGCCCACCCAGCGCACCTACATACACCCAGCACACCCCCACCCAGCAAGTCTGCACCCAGTACACCTGAACACACCTGCACCCAGCACATCTGCAGCCAGCAAGCCTGCATGCACCTAGCACACCTGCAGCCAGCACACCTGCAGCCAGCACACCTGCAGCCAGCACACCTGCAGCCATAGTTCAGCACACCCAGAGCATTCAGCTGCAGCTAGTCCTAAATTTACACATCAAATATTTACTGTCAAAACTGATTGTATAAATGTAGAAGATCACTAGGAATATTTTCTCTCAAGCAGAGATGCCGTGCATGCCCTTAATCAAGAGGCCACAGAGGGAGACTTCATTCAGGAGAGGAACCTGCGCGTCACCTCCAAGCCATGCTCTGATCAGTCAGGCACCCAGCGGCCACAGTGAGGCACCTGTGCAGCCACCTGTGCAGCCAAGGGCACCTCCAGGGTGAGCTGTGAGCACCACCCAGATCTGTGGAAAGAGGGGAGAGCTGTAGGCTACGCTGGACCTTCTACTCAGAATGATGTGTGCATTCCTTCCGGCTGCAGATCCTGCTGCCCACCCCGCTCCAGGGCCTCTCTCCATGGTGAGCATGACTTCACTGTGTGTGTGTGTGTGTGTGTGTGTGTGTGTGTGTGCGCGTGCACATGCATGGCATTGGAGGCTAATTCTGCATATTGCCTGGGCACACGCATCCCACATACTTCTAGGGCTCCTCATTCAGTGCTCTGGGATGTGTGCGGTTCTTTCTCTTCTTTTCCTTTTCTTCTTGTAGTTTGGTCGTGAAGTGTCACCCTTGGATGGATTGTCAAGGTGGGCTCCAAGCACTTGCAAATCAATACTTTTTATTTGGGGGGAAGTCACGGAGGCATCAGGTCGGCGGGTAGATCCAAAGCCAGACCTCTGATCCCGGCGTGTCCGTCTGAAAGATTAAACATGAAAGGGACGCGCTGCCAGGGATGCAAGATGCCGCTCCCTCTGTAACCTTCAGCGTTTCTGCTCACCTGCAGAGCCCTACCCATAATGCACTAAGTGGATGATTAAAAAGAAATGGGGGCTTAACCGAGGCTAAGCGTGGGGTCCCCCGAGCCTGGCGGAGCACTGAACCATGCCTCTACAGCTGTCTCCACAAGGCCCGACATTCTTTATTTATTTGTTATGAAATATTTATGGGTGTTATGAAAGGTTTAAAATAATGTGTCTGTCGCTCTCCTGTCTTTCCCTTCTGCCCCAGCACACTGTTTTCTAATGCATAAATAATCCTCGGTCCTGCCGGTGGGCGGCACACGAGGAGGGTAGGTCTGCCGTGTCACAGCTTTTCTGCCTGAGAGAAAATATCATTCCTAGTAATTTTCTACACTTATACAATCGGCGTTGACAGTAAATAATTGATGTATGAATTTAGGACTAACTCCAGCACAATAGGGATTTATGCCAGGGGTTACTCCCAGCAGATTTTGAGCTAAATCATCTTGCAAAATGGGTTCTTTGAGTGGGAGGGGGGAAGCTTTTTGAAATTATTTTAATGGAAAGTGGAGCCCTCTGCACAGGTCTGCTTTTGATGGGGTCTTGCTTTGTAATGAAACCAAGCAAGCTCCCCATCATGGGGGGGGTGTTTCATTTGTGATGGCAAATGGATTTTGTTAAAGACGGACATCTTTTCTCTTTTTTCCTGTCCTTTCGTGTGCACGTGCGCACTTGCACCTATGTGTTTGCATGTGCACCCGTGTGTGAATGTGTGTCTACATCTGCTTGTATGTGTTTTCATGAATGTGTACCTGTGTGTACATGTGCATGTTTTCATGGATGTAAATATGTTCGTGTGCACGTGCACCTGTATACATGGATATGCACCTGTGTGCGTGTGTGTGTGCATGTGTGCATGCATATGTGTTTGTATGCATGTGCACCTGTCTGTTTACATGCATTTACATCTCTGTTTGCATGCACACCTGTGTGTGAGTGTGCATTTCTGTGCATGCGTGTATACTTGTCTTTGCAACTGCCCGTGTGTGTGCATATGCACCTGTTTGTGTTCATGTGCATTTAAGTGCTTGCATGTGTATCTGTGTACTTGTGTGTTCACCTGCCTATGTGCATGTGCACATGTCTATGCATATGCATGTGCACCATATCTGTTGTGCATGTACGTGCACCTGTGTGCTTGCGTGTGCACCTACCTGTGTGAATGTATACCTGAGTGTAGGTGTGTGCCTCTATCTGTGCACATGCATGTGCACCTGTGTGCTTGCGTGTGCACCTGTCTCTGTGCATATGCCCTGCACCTGGATGCTGCGCTGCTTTGGTGCGCTAAGCTGTCCCTGCTTTCCCGGCTGTTTTCTCCCTTCTAAAGAGAAATTACAATTTAAAATCAGGGGAGAGAGATTAGCAATTTAGAGATGTCCGGCTGTGGAGAGGATTCAGATAAAGGGCCAGCATCCCCTCCTGTGCATGCAATGGAAATCCCTCTGGTCGCAGTACGATGTGGCTGCTGGTGACCAGGCGGGGAAGACAGGAATCGAGAGAGACTGCTTGGAGCTGTCCAGCCAGGACACTGTCCTCCTGGCTTCCACTGAAGGACTCCCGAAACATCAAGGACAAAGAACTGAGAGCAAGACAGAAAGATTCTGATTCCCTGCACTGCAAAGGGATGAAGTCACTAGAAATCACTATGGAATTTCTTACTGGCTGAAAGTAAGATTCAAAGTTATGTTTAAAGCAAGGTCTCTTATCTTTGAATGTATTTTATCTTCATAATTTTATCTCCAGAAGTTACAAATGTGCAGAATGTTGCCTCCACACATTCTCTCCTTCTTCTTAGGACACGTGCAGACCTTTCTTATGCGAATTTAACTAAACACTTCCTATAGGAAATAGTGCAGAGTTGAAAACCTTCAGAAATTCCTTATGAAAAAGTTGCCGACAGGCAGAATCCAAGCGGCTGTCTTCTTCCAACTCCTCTGCTCTTCGCCCCTTGTGCCCCAGCGGGAGTCACGCTCGGTGCACGGGGCTCTGACAAATGCCAGGAAACACTTGTTTGCAAAGTCCTCTTGCTCAGACACATGCTCGGGTTTCTGAGAATCATCGCACCCATCCTTAAACAGGCGCCTTTCCTCACCAGTGCGGTCGGTCCACACACAAGTGATGGCAAGTGAATCCAAAGGTGCTGGTCCACGGCTTTCTGTGCCAGGCCAGGCTCCAACATGCCCGTGTGCATACATTATCAGAGTGCCCACATGTCACATGTGCAACCATCAGAGTGCCCAGTGTGTCATACGTGCACACAGGAGAGTGCCCAGTGTGTCACATGTGCACCCGTCAGTGCCCAGTGTGTCACACGTGCACACAGCAGAGTGCCTAGCATGTCATACGTGCACCCATCAGTGCCCAGTGTGTCACACGTGCACACTGCAGAGTGCCTAGCATGTCATACGTGCACTCATCAGTGCCCAGTGTGTCACACGTACACACAGGAGAGTGCCCAGCATGTCACATATGCACCTGTCACAGTGCCCAGCATGTCACATGTGCACACAGCAGAGTGCCTAGCATGTCACATGTGCCCCCATCACAGTGCCCAGCGTGTCACAGGTGCACAGGGCAGAGTGCCCAGCGTGTCACATGTGCACCCATCAGTGCCCAGCATGTCACACGTGCACAGGGCAGAGTGCCCAGCGTGTCAAATGTGCACCCATCAGTGCCCAGGGCATCACATGTGCACACAGCAGAGTGCCCAGCGTGTCACGCAGTGTGTCACACGTGCACATAGTAGAGTGACTAGCATATCACGCTTGCACCCATCACAGTGCCCAGCGTGTCACACGTGCACAGGGCAGAGTGCCCAGCATGTCACATGTGCCCCATCACAGTGCCCAGCATGTCACATGTGCACCTATCAGAGTTCTTCAATATGTCCATGTGTGCTCAGAGTATCGCAACACATCCACGTGCTCACCTGTCAGTGTCCCAATGCATCCACATGCTCACCTGTCAGAGTGTCCCAATGTGTCCACATGCTCACCTGTCAGAGTGTAATGTGTGGGCCACCTGTCAGAGTGTCCCAACACGTCCGCGTGCTCAGCTGTGGAGTGTCCCAGCACGACCACGTGCACACCTCTCAGAAATAGCAGAAACTCAGGGAATCTCTTCCTCAGGCATCTGGCTGGGGTTGAGAGGAGGGACCAACTCCCAAGTGCCGGGTCAACCTCAGCCTGTGCACACTGCTGCCTCTTCATATGTGAGTGTCTGCATGCGTGCAACATGTATCTGCATGACTGTGCACCTCATGACTGTAAGTCAGATGAGAGAGCATTTACCAAGAGCATGAAGTTCTACCCCCAGCTTGCAGAAGTTCACTCTTCAACCTGAGGCATGAATTTGAATCTGAAAGCTCAGTGCCTTAGAAATGACCTGTTTGTGTTAAAGAGGGAAGATGTGGATAAAGACACATGCCACACAGCTGTGCATGTGTGTGGTGGGTGTGGGTGTGTGGAGAGAAGACCTGTGCACTGTATATGTGATGCTTATGATGGGACATGTGTACACACATCGATGTGTAGTGCATGCGTGCATATGTGACTATGTGTTGACAGGTATACATGTGAGAATAAATGGGTGAATAGATGTGTACTTGTGTATACACTTTATACATGTGTGTGGAGTGCATGAGGCTACATGTGTGTGCTTGAGTGCATGGCTGCGTATGCAGATGTTGGAGGGTCTGAATGGGTTTGGGATGTGTGTCTGTGCATTGGATGTGTATTTTCATGCTTGTATGTATGTCCCTGGCTGTCCCACATGTGTCGGTGTGTGTAAACATGCCTCTGTGTATCTCTCCATGGGTATCTGTGTTTGTGCATCTGTCATAGTCAGGTACAGGTGTCAACTTGATAGTTGAGGGTTTGAGTTCTGGGCACATTTGTAGGGAATTAATGGTTGAGTTAATTCTAGAATGGACCTGCAGGAGATTGTCTAGCTGATGGGGGAGGCCCCGCCCATGGTAGGTGGGACTAGGCCCTGAGCAGATGAATAAAATACTGAGAGCTGGTTGAGGAAATGGGCATCGTTGTATACACTTGGCCAGACATGCTGGTCTGACAAGTAAGGATCATCTTTCTCTCAGCTGCTATGTGGAATGGTGTGGCCAGGTTCCCTCGGCCCTAGTATTGGTGTGAGCTCTCCTGCCAAGTTGGACGAGAATTGTAACCAGTCTATTATAAAAGAATGAACCCTTGTTGCCTCAAGCTATTTGATGGTGATTTATCATGGACGAGAACTGCAATAGCATCTATTTATATTTTTGTGTATAATTGTATTATTTGTCTCTGTGTGCTTGTGTGTTCATCTGCTGTTGTTTGTCTGTTATGTTTGTGTAAACATGTCTGCATGTGTTCATATGCCCATGTCTCCATGTATGTGTGTTTCTGCATATGTAGATGCTTCTTTGTGTGTAAACACCTCTGTGGGTATATGTTTCTTTATGTGTACTTGTAGTTGTGCATACATGCCGCCGTGTAGACATATATCTATGTGTAAATGTGGTTATGTAAACATGTTGTTTTGTGTTTTGTGGGGTTACTGAATATGTAGATATGTCTGCCTGTGTGTGTGCCTGTGTGTACTTGTTTCTGTCTGTGTAGATGTGCTCATATGTGCATGCTTTGTGTGCATATACACGGCTCTGTAGAAGCACATCTTTGTGTTTTCCTCCCTCTACGTGCATAGGTCTCCATTGTGCCCGCCCCTGTGTACAGAGGTAAGCATACGCCTCTGCACACGCCACTGTCTGAGCAGCCTCTATGTGCATGTTTATCCCTGCATACATGTCTTCGAATGCATGCATCTCTACACGTATGTATCTGTGTATATACATGTCTCTGTGTGTGTAACCACTATGTGAACAGCCTCTGCGTATACATTTCTGTGTATGTAAGTCTCCAAGTGTACATGTGTCTATGAGCCTGTGTTTGTGTACACATCTGAATGTACAAGCCTCTATGCACACACCTGTGTACATACTTGTGTGTATAGTCTGTGTACTTGCTTCTGCAGGTGTAGCTGTGGCTTTGTGTTTTCTGTGTGTGCATGTGTGCGATGACGGCACAGGTGGAGTCTGGAAGGGGCCTGGTGCAGAGAGCGCTGCCCCCCGGGACAGAGGAGGCATCTGGCCGTGCTTCCCAGGTGCCTCCTGAGCCCCCTGGCCTGGACTGCATTGACCCAGAGGGGCCACAGACTCCCCAGTGCTCATCTCCCTCACGCAGAGGCCTGCACAGGGCAGCCCCATGTGCTGAGGTCATCGCCTAGGGACTCCCTAGAGGGTCCCCAAGAGAAGGTCCTGCAGCTGCTGATATGACAGCTTGACTTACTCCTTCCGATGGCCTCAAGCAAGTGGCTGGGCCACACTGGTTGCTGAAGTCCCCAGGACGGCTAGTAATACCAGCCGCTGCGTCCTGCACACGTGGTGCCCTGCAGACCAGCCGCTGCGTCCTGCACACGTGGTGCCCGGCAAGTAGCCCCATCCATGCCCGCTCCACAGCCTGCAGACCAGCCATACCTTATCTTGCAGACAAGTTGCACCCGTGCCCTGTACACAAGTCACATCAGCACCCTACAGACCAGTAGCATTCATGCCCACTCAGTGCTTTGCAGACAAACTGCATCTGTGCCCGCTAGGTCCCCCTGCTTCTGTGAGTGTCCACACCTACCGGGCTCTCCTGACCCGCTCAACCCCTGTCCCTGTCCTTCATCTCCTTAGAGAAAGACATCCATGGTCTGGGTTTTGCTCCTCTTGACCTACCCCATTTGGTCCAGCTAAGCAGCTGCATCCTGCACAACAAGCTGCCCTGAGTGCTGGAGCTGAGGCCTCAGGAGCATCACTGAGCAGCTGCCTGGCCCTCCACTGACTGCATGCGTCACGGAGCAGCTGCCTGGCCCTCCACTGACTGCATGCATCACTGAGAAAGCTGTCTGGCCCTCACGTGCTGACTGCATGCATCACGCAGTAGGCTGTCTGACTCCAGCATTGACTGCATATGATGTCACTGAGTAGGTTTTCCAACCCTCCACCACCGAGTGCACGCGGCAAAGTTCTGTGGGCAGGCTTGAGCCTCCTACAAAGATCATGTACAGCCTGGTGTGGCCAAATAAGTGCCTCCCCCTGGCAGGAGGAGCCAGGACCGGAGTTGGAGGTACTCAGAGGTGGCTGCTGCAATAGGAACGAGGGGGGCTGTCAGACCTCGGGAGTCACTTGACTCATGCCTTGAAATGCACTGGGAACAGGCACCTCCCACTCCAGCACCCCAGGGGGACAGTCCAGGCAGAGAACAAGGGCTCAGTCAATGCACACCTCGTCTACACAACCTCAGCCAGTTATCGGCTAGGGACTTGGCCTCAGTTGATATGCACCTCATACATGCCCCCCTCCAGTTCTAGGCGCAGTCACTGCAGCACAGTGTCAGTCCTTGAGCACTTCATGCACACCAGCCTGGGCAAGGAACAGGCCCAGAAGCACCGGCTCAGTTACTGCGCACTTCACACAGAGCGCTGCTCAGATACAGGCTCAGAGACGTGGGCCCAGGAACACGGGCTCAGTCCACATGCACGTCATGTACACCACCCCGACCCGGGTGCTGCCCCGGAGCACAGATCCAACCACGTACACGTCAGACACCACCCCGACCCGGGTGCTGCCCCGGAGCACAGATCCAACCATGTACACGTCAGACACCACCCTGACCCGGGTGCTGCCCGGGAGCACAGGTCCAACCACGTACACGTCATATACACCACCCCGACCCGGGTGCTGCCCCGGAGCACAGATCCAACCACGTACACGTCAGACACCACCCCGACCCGGGTGCTGCCCCGGGAGCACAGATCCAACCATGTACACGTCAGACACCACCCTGACCCGGGTGCTGCCCGGGAGCACAGGTCCAACCACGTACACGTCATATACACCACCCCGACCCGGGTGCTGCCCCGGAGCACAGATCCAACCACGTACACGTCAGACACCACCCCGACCCGGGTGCTGCCCGGGAGCACAGATCCAACCACGTACACGTCAGACACCACCCCGACCCGGGTGCTGCCCGGGAGCACAGATCCAACCACGTACACGTCAGACACCACCCCGACCCGGGTGCTGCCCCGGGAGCACAGGTCCAACCACGTACACGTCAGACACCACCCCGACCCGGGTGCTGTCCCGGGAGCACAGGTCCAACCACGTACACGTCATATACACTACCCCGACCCGGGTGCTGCCCCGGGAGCACAGATCCAACCACGTACACGTCAGATACCGAGCGGCAGGGGCTGGAAGGACCCTCAGCTCTCACAGGCCCAGGTCGGCTTCTGCTTCTCCCGGATGTCCACGGTGGGTCTCTAGGCTGCAGCTCAGACTTGACCTTGGAGTCTAAGAAGTGATCAGGAGTTGTAGAAACCAGAGGTCTTGAGGAGGTGCATGCCACGGCCATCACCCCTCCGGTGCCTGGAACTGGATGGAGGACCTCGAGATGCCACCACTCTGTTTCCTGGACAGCGCGGGCCCGGGCAGGGCAGCTCTCCTGTAGGTTAGCACCCTCAGAACCCACCTGCTGGGGGAGGCACGCAGTGGACTTTGCAGAGTGTGGGCTGTGGTCTGAGTGTCCCTCCCTGTGCCTGCGTCACAGCTGAAAGCTTCCCACAGAAGTCCTCAGAAGACCCACAGTCCAGCGGCCACGTAGACAGAAGGCTCCTGAGGGTCGTTGAAGAAGCCGTCCAAACGGAGCCAGCACCAAGCTGCTGTGCAGGAACGCTCTGCGGATTCAAGCAGGGGCATAGAAGCTGTCCGCCCGGAGAGCTGCCCGGTCTTTGGCTCTTCTGCTCTCTGTCAGCCCGGTTCACAGATGTTGTCCAGGAGAAGCCCAGGACAGCCCGGTGCTTAGAGCAAGGCCACCAGGGGCACGGGGAGCCACGGCTGTGCCACGCCACTGGATTTAATCCTCTGGAGAACAAATTCTAATGGAAAATGTAATTAAATGTCTGCAAATAGAACACCTGATGACGCTCCCTCTGGAGCCTGTGTGCGTCACCCCGATATTTGCCCAACAAATTACTGACAGCAGTTTTGCTGGCGCGCTGACCCTCCTGCCTTCTGGTGAGATCCCTGCCTCACGCTTGGATGTGCCTACTGCCAACCTACTGAGCGGGACCCTCTGAGCAGGTCTGCGGTTATCTTCCCCGCCCTTCAGGCTGGTGGTGAGAGGGTCTTCATGAACACCGGTCATGTTTGACCGTCCCTGGGGTGACGCTGCAGGCGGGGCTTCCTGGACACCATTGTTGCCGTCAGCACTGACTTCGGGGCTGCAGAAAGGCCCACAGGGGAGGATGCAGTGACTGCAGGAGAAGGGCCTGGTGGGGAAGATGCAGTGAATGCAGGAGAAGGGCCCGCTGGGGAGGATGCAGTGACTGCAGAGTTTATCACAAACTTTGAAAGGTTGGGGGCAGTGGCTAAAGAGAGAAAGGCCTCAGACCTTGAAAGACTCATGGATTCCACCACTTGGTCTCCCAGACTGAAAAGGTGTGGTCTAGAAACTAAGAAAGGAACTGGGCCAACAATGGTCACTTGGGGTTCCAGGTTCTGCAGCTAGAGTGCCACCCCTCGTGCTCACAGGTGGGCTCTTGGTTTCCTACGGAGGTCAGAAGAAAAGATAGAGAAACTGAATGTACATGGTATGTGTGTGTTATATGTGTGTAGTGTAGTATAGTATGTACGTGTGGTGAGTGTATGTGCATGCGCACGATGCATGGAGTGTGTGTGTGTGTATAGTGTAGTATAGTGTGTGTGCAGGCGCATGCATTCATGGAGTGTGTGTGTGTATAGTGTAGTATAGTGTGTGTGCAGGCGCATGCATTCATGGAGTGTGTGTGTGTATAGTGTAGTATAGTGTGTGTGCAGGCGCATGCATTCATGGAGTGTGTGTGTGTATAGTGTAGTATAGTGTGTGTGCAGGCGCATGCAATCATGGAGTGTGTGTGTGTGTGTATAGTGTAGTATAGTGTGTGTGCAGGCGCATGCATTCATGGAGTGTGTGTGTGTATAGTGTAGTATAGTGTGTGTGCAGGCGCATGCATTCATGGAGTGTGTGTGTGTAGTGTAGTATAGTGTGTGTGCAGGCGCATGCATTCATGGAGTGTGTGTGTGTGTGTATAGTGTAGTATAGTGTGTGTGCAGGCGCATGCATTCATGGAGAGTGTGTGTGTATAGTGTAGTATAGTGTGTGTGCAGGCGCATGCATTCATGGAGTGTGTGTGTGTGTATAGTGTAGTATAATGTGTGTGCAGGCGCATGCATTCATGGAGTGTGTGTGTGTATAGTGTAGTATAGTGTGTGTGCAGGCGCATGCATTCATGGAGTGTGTGTGTGTATAGTGTAGTATAGTGTGTGTGCAGGCGCATGCATTCATGGAGTGTGTGTGTGTATAGTGTAGTATAGTGTGTGTGCAGGCGCATGCATTCATGGAGTGTGTGTGTGTGTATAGTGTAGTATAGTGTGTGTGCAGGCGCATGCATTCATGGAGGTGGTGTGTGTATAGTGTAGTATAGTTGTGTGTGCAGGCGCATGCATTCATGGAGTGTGTGTGTGTGGTAATGTGTAAGTATAGTGTGTGTGCAGGCGCATGCATTCATGGAGTGTGTGTGTGTATAGTGTAATATAGTTGTGTGTGCAGTTGCTGCAATGCATGGAGTGTGTGTGTGTATAATGTATATAGTGTGTGTGCAGGGCAGCATTGCATATCACGGCGTGTGTGTGTATAGTGGTAGTATAGTGTGTGTGGCAGGCCGCATGCATTCACGGAGTTGTGTGTGGTGGTGTGTGTGTATAGTGTAGTAGTGTGTGTGCAGGCACATGCATTCACGGAGTGTGTGTGTGTGTGTAGTATAGTGTGTGTGCAGGCGCATGCATTCCCGGTGTGTGTGTTATGTAGTATGTGTGTGTGCAGGCGCATGCATTCCGGAGTGTGTGTGTATAGTGTAGTATAGTGTGTGTGCAGGCGCATGCATTCACGGAGTGTGTGTGTGTATAGTGTAGTATAGTGTGTGTGCAGGCGCATGCATTCACGGAGTGTGTGTGTGTATAGTGTAGTATAGTGTGTGTGCAGGCGCATGCATTCATGGAGTGTGTGTGTGTATAGTGTAGTATAGTGTGTGTGCAGGCGCATGCATTCATGGAGTGTGTGTGTGATAGTGTAGTATAGTGTGTGCAGGCGCATGCATTCATGGAGTGTGTGTGGTGTGTGTATAGTGTTAGTGTGTGTGCAGGCGCATGCATTCATGGAGTGTGGTGTGTAGTGTAGTATAGTGTGTGTGCAGGCGCATGCATTCATGGAGTGTGTGTGTATAGTGTAGTATAGTGTGTGCAGGCGCATGCATTCATGGAGTGTGTGTGTGTATAGTGTATATAGTGTGTGTGCAGGCGCATGCATTCATGGAGTGTGTGTGTGTATAGTGTAGTATGTGTGCAGGCGCATGCATTCATGGAGTGTGTGTGTGTGTAGGTAGTAGTGTGTGTGCAGGCGCATGCATTCATGGAGTGTGTGTGGTATAGTGTAGTATAGTGTGTGTGCAGGCGCATGCATTCATGGAGTGTGTGTGTGTATGTAGTCTAGTGTGTGTGCAGGTGCATGCATTCCGAGCGTGTGTGTGGTGTGTGTATCGTGTAGTATCGTGTGTGTGCAGGCGCATGCATTCATGGAGTGTGTGTGTGTCGTGTAGTATAGTGTGTGCAGGCGCATGCATTCATGGAGTGGTGTGTGTAGTGTAGTATAGTGTGTGTGCAGGCGCATGCATTCATGGAGTGTGTGTGTTAGTGTAAGTGTGTGTGCAGGCGCATGCATTCATGGTGTGTGTGTGTAGTGTAGTATAGTGTGTGTGCAGGCGCATGCATTCATGGAGTGTGTGTATAGTGTAGTAGTGTGTGTGCAGGCGCATGCATTCATGGAGTGTGTGTGTGTATAGTGTAGTATAGTGTGGTGTGCAGGCGCATGCATTCATGGTGTGTGGTGTGTCTAGGGTTAGTGTGTGTGCAGGCGCATGCATTCATGGAGTGTGTGTGTGTGTGTGTAGTAGTATAGTGGGTGTGCAGGCGCATGCATTCATGGAGTGTGTGTGTGTAGTGTAGTTAGTAGTGTGTGCAGCGCATGTCATGGAGTGTGTGTGTGTGTGTATAGTGTAGTATAGTGTGTGTGCAGGCGCATGCATTCATGTGTGGTGTGTTAGTGTGTTATAGTGTGTGTGCAGTTGCATGCATTCATGGAGTGTGTGTGTGTATAATGTAGTATAGTGTGTGTGCAGGCGCATGCATTCACGGAGTGTGTGTGTATAGTGTAGTATAGTGTGTGTGCAGGCGCATGCATTCACGGAGTGTGTGTGGTGTGTGTGTATAGTGTAGTATAGTGTGTGTGCAGGCACATGCATTCATGGAGTGTGTGTGTGTATAGTGTAGTATAGTGTGTGTGCAGGCGCATGCATTCATGGAGTGTGTGTGGTGTGTGTATAGTGTAGTATAGTGTGTGTGCAGGCGCATGCATTCATGGAGTGTGTGTGTGTAGTGTCAGTCTAGTGTGTGTGCAGGCGCCATGCATTCCTGGAGTGTGTGTGTAGAGTGTAGTCTAGTGTGTGTGCCGGCGCTGCATTCATGGAGTGTGTGTGTGTATAGTGTAGTATAGTGGTGGTGTGCAGGCGCATGCATTCATGGAGTGTGTGTGTGTATAGTGTAGTATAGTGTGTGTTCAGGCGCATGCATTCATGGAGTGTGTGTGTGTGTGTATAGTGTAGTATAGTGTGTGTGCAGGCGCATGCATTCATGGAGTGTGTGTGTGTGTATAGTGTAGTATAGTGTGTGTGCAGGCGCATTCATTGGCGGTGTGGGTGTATAGTGTAGTATAGTGTGTGTGCAGGTGCCATGCATTCACGGCGTGTGTGTGGTGTGTGTGTGTAGTATGTATGTGTGTGCAGGCGCATGCATTCATGGAGTGTGGTGTGTGTAGTGTAGTATAGTGTGTGCAGGCGCATGCATTCATGGAGTGTGTGTGTATAGTGTAGTATAGTGTGTGTGCAGGCGCATGCATTCATGGAGTGTGGTGTGTGTATAGTGTAGTATAGTGTGTGTGCAGGCGCATGCATTCATGGGTGTGTGTGTGTATAGTGTATAGTGTGTGTGCAGCGCATGCATTCATGGGTGTGTGTGTGGGTATAGTGTCTGTTTGTGTGTGGCGCATGCATTCATGGGTGTGTGTGTGTGTATAGTGTAGTATAGTGTGTGCAGGCGCATGCATTCATGGAGTGTGTGTGTGTGTGTGTGTAGTATGTGTGTGTGCAGGCGCATGCATTCATGGAGTGGTGTGTTATAGTGTAATTATGGAGTGTGTGGTGTAGTGTGTATGTGTGTGTGCATTGCATGCATTGGAGTTGTGTGTGTGTATATGTAGTATAGTGTGTGTGCAGGCGCATGCATTCACGGAGTGTGTGTGTGGTAGTGGTAGTATAGTGGTGTGTGCAGGCGCATGCATTCACGGGTGTGTGTGTGTGTGTGTGTAAGTGTGTATAGTGTGTGTGCAGGCACATGCATTCATGGAGTGTGTGTGTGTATAGTGTACGTATAGTGTGTGTGCAGGCGCATGCATTCACGGAGGTGTGTGTGTATAGTGTAGTATAGTGTGTGTGCAGGCGCATGCATTCACGGAGTTGTGTGTGTGTATAGTGTAGTATAGTGGGTGTGCAGGCGCATGCATTCATGGAGGTGTGTGGTGTATAGTGTAGTATAGTGTGTGTGCAGGCGCATGCATTCATGGAGTGTGTGTGTGTATAGTGTAGTATAGTGTGGTGCAGGCGCATGCATTCATGGAGTGTGTGTGTGTATAGTGTAGTATAGTGTGTGTGCAGGCCGCATGCATTCATGGAGTGTGGTGGTGTGTGGAGTGTAGTATAGGTAGTAGGGTGTGCAGGCGCATGCATCATGGAGTGTGGTGTGTGTAGTGTCGTATAGTGTGTGTGCCGGCGCATGCATTCATGGAGGGTGTGTGTATAGTGTAGTATAGTGTGATGTGCAGGCGCATTGCATTCATGGAGTGTGTGTGTGTATAGTGTAGTAGAGTGTGTGTGCAGGCGCATGCATCATGGAGTGTGTGGTGTTGTATAGTTGGGAGTATGTGTGTGTGCAGGCGCATGCATTCATGGAGTGTGTCGTGTGTGTGTATAGTGGTAGTATATTGTGTGTGCAGGCGCATGCCATTCATGGAGTGTGTGTGTGTATAGTGTAGTATAGTGTGTGTGCAGGCGCATGCATTCATGGAGTGTGTGTGTGTATAGTGTAGTATAGTGTGTGTGCAGGTGCATGCATTCACGGAGTGTGTGTGGTGTGTGTATAGTGTAGTATAGTGTGTGTGCAGGCGCATGCATTCATGGAGTGTGTGTGTGTAGTGTAGTATAGTGTGTGTGCAGGCGCATGCATTCATGGAGTGTGTGTGTATAGTGTAGTATAGTGTGTGTGCAGGCGCATGCATTCATGGAGTGTGTGTGTGTATAGTGTAGTATAGTGTGTGTGCAGGCGCATGCATTCATGGAGTGTGTGTGTGTATAGTGTAGTATAGTGTGTGTGCAGGCGCATGCATTCATGGAGTGTGTGTGTGTGTGTATAGTGTAGTATAGTGTGTGTGCAGGCGCATGCATTCATGGAGTGTGTGTGTGTGTATAGTGTAGTATAGTGTGTGTGCAGGCGCATGCATTCATGGAGTGTGTGTGTGTGTGTATAGTGTAGTATAGTGTGTGTGCAGGCGCGTGCATTCATGGAGTGTGTGTGTGCGTATAGTGTAGTATAATGTGTGTGCAGGTGCATGCATTCACGGAGTGTGTGTGTGCGTATAATGTAGTATAGTGTGTGTGCAGACGCATGCATTCACGGAGTGTGTGTGGTGTGTGTGTAGTGTGGTATAGTGTGTGTGCAGGCGCATGCATTCACAGAAAGTGTGTCTGTAGTGTAGTATATTGCGAGTGTGTGCATGTGCATGCATTCATGGAGTATGTGTGTGTGTATAGTGTAGTATTGTGTGTGTGAATGTGTGTGTGAATGTGCATGCATACATGAAGTATGTGCGTATGTAGTGTGTGTAGTGTAGTGTGTGTGAAGTATAGTGTGTGTGTGCTTGTGCATACATTCATGGAGTATGTGTATGTGTAATGTGTGTGTGGTGTAGTGTAGTGTAGGTGTGTATGTGTGTGCATGCATGCAGTGTGTGTGTGTGCATGCATGCAGTGTGTGTGTGTTCATGCCTGCAGTGTGTGTGTGTTCATGCCTGCAGTGTGTGTGTGTTCATGCCTGCAGTGTGTGTGTGTTCATGCCTGCAGTGTGTGAGCATGTGCCTGATGTGGGGGTATTTGGTCGCACCATACAGTTTTGATACTGGAGCTGAGAGGACCTTTGCAGCCAGGGCTGGGAGCTCAGACATGGACAGCCCCCCCCAGGGCTGCTCTCCCTGGGGTCCTAGCCTGGGAAGTTCAATCTTCAGTCTGGGCTGTTCAATACCAGGGTCAAGAATAGGTCACCCAAAGTACAAATAGGGGCAAGTGGGGCACATCAAACTGCTGGCTGGGTCTAGGGTCTGTGGGGTCCTCTGGGTGACAGGGCCGCTGCGAGAGCTGACAGGCAGCATGGTAGAGAACAGGACGCTGGGGACCACGTGCAGTGGGCACATCTGCAGGTGCAGTGTGGGTGCAGGAGCATGGCACGGAGCCAGTGGACACACTCGGGCCTTGGGTGAACTGTGCTGAGCCCTGGCGTCCCCTGGTTGGCCATCTCACAGTCCCTGCCCTTGGTCCCTGTGGCTCAGATACGACGTGGAGTGTTTTAGCTGCAGTAGGAGATGCCACGGGTGGACTCTGGCACATTGTGCAAATGTCACCTGAGCCTGGCGTTCCTCGTGAGGACGCACACAAGCTCACCCCACAGAGCTCCACCTGCCTGTCACTTGCAGCTGAGACGTGGAGGCAGCAGAGACACAGCAGGTGGGAGCTGGACTCCAGTGGGCAGCTGGGCGTGACAGATGATGGGCCTGAACTGAAGCCGTGGTGTCCTGCCGCTGTCCTAGTGCCCACCTGTCCTTCCTGCTTCTTCAGACAGCCTACCATGCAAAGGGCGTATCCTTTATTCTGACTTAACACACCACCTGGAATATAAGCAAAGGCCCAAAGGCCACAGGAAAGGAAGTGTCTAACTGGGAGGTTCCCTGTGCGTATCTTTCCTGATGCAAAACCAACAGGCTGACTGGGGTGAATTTCCACCCAAGGGAATGACGCTATCTGTTGCTAGTGCTGGAGTTGAGTGGGGCGCGCTGGTGCATGCCTGTGTAGCCAGCACCCAGTGGCCCAAGCAGGGGACTGCTGTGCATGCAAGAGCCTGGCTTGCAGAGAGACCCTCCCCCGCCCCATTTCCAGTCCTGAGAATGCCGTGTGGACGCTGCCATCTGGATCCTACTGTGTGCACGCTGCCGTGTGGACGCTGCCATCTGGATCCTACTGTGTGCACGCTGCCGTGTGGATGCTGCCATCTGGATCCTACTGTGTGCACGCTGCCATGTGAACGCTGCCATCTGGATCCTACTGTGTGAACGCTGCCGTGTGGATGCTGCCATCTGGATCCTACTGTGTGCATGCTGCTGCCGTGCAGACTTTGCTGTGTGGACTCTGCCATGCGGACCCTGCCATGTAGACCCTGCCGTGTGGACCCTGCTGTGTGGATGCTGTCGTGTGGATGCTGCCATGTGGATGCTATCGTGTGGACCCTGCTGTGTGGACCCTGCTGTGTGGACCCTGCTGTGTGGACCCTGCCGTGTGAACCCTGCCGTGTGGACCCTGCCATGTGGATGTTGTTGTGTGGACCCTGCTGTGTGGACCCTGCCATGTGGATGCTGTCGTGTGGACCCTGCTGTGTGGACACTGTTGTGTGGACCCTGCTGTGTGGACCCTGCCATGTGGACGCTGTTGTGTGGACCCTGCCATGTGGACGTTGTTGTGTGGACCCTGCCATGTGGATGCTGCTGTGTGGACCCTGCCATGTGGACGCTGTTGTATGGACCCTGCCGTGTGCATGCTGTCGTGTGGACCCTGTATGTGGACGCTGCCATCTGGATCCTGCTGTGTGGACGCTGCCGTGTGAATCCTGCTGTGTGGACCCTGTTGTGTGGACCGTGCCGTGTGGACCCTGCCGTGTGGACACTTCCCTGGAGACTTGCTTCAAGGACGGACAGGAGCCTGGAAGTGGAACATGCAAGCTGGTGTACGGAGCAGCTCAGAAGGGAGCCAGACACAGAGCAGAGGACACGGGGCTGAGAGAGCCCTGGAGTGACTGCCAGGGAACGGAGGTGGGCGACGCTGCTGCCTAGGAAGTTGCGTCTGGCTACTTTGGAACTTTGGGGGCAGGTCACCTGCACTTGAAGCCAGAACCCTGTAGGAAGCTGGAGTGGCAGGAACCACGGCCTGTGTTGGGGCAGCAGACCTCAGGCTTCAGCAAATGAGGCGCGCAATTCAGGGAATTGTTTCCCAAGTGTTCTGCAGGACACAGTTGTTGACCATGCAGGGGACAGGAGCTGCTGAGCTGTGTCCACGTGGAGCGCAGGGACACTGGGCGGCATCCACACAGAGCACGGGGACGCTGAGCTGTGTCCACCCAGGGCGCGGGTCCGCTGGGCGGTGTCCATTTGGAGCTGAGCCATGTCCACTTGGAACGCAGGGACACTGAGCCGTGTCCACTCAGAGCGCGGGGATACTGTGTGGTGTCCACATGCAACACAGGGACGCTGTGCAGTGTCCACGTACAGCACGGGGTCGCTGGGCGGCGTCCACGCGGAGCACGGGGACACTGGGCGGTGTCCATTTGGAGCTGAGCCGTGTCCACTCAGAGCGCGGGGATACTGTGTGCTGTCCACATGCAACACAGGGCCGCTGGGCGGCGTCCACGCAGAGCGCAGGGCCGCTGAGCAGAGACTGCATGGAGCATCCAGAGCTTCTTGGAAAGGACTTGAGCACTTTGGTCCAATGCTGGTTCTTAGCAGAGGCAACATGGACGTGTCTTCGGTGCTGCCCACGGGGGTGTGTGGGGCCGTAGGAAGCTGCACGGAGGGGGTCTGTGCGCCTCCCCTTGCAGGTCTCACTGCAGCCCTTCCTTTTCCGTCTCCTGCCCTTCGTGCAGTGCAGCTGCTGGTGGGCGTGGAGGAGCCGGAAGGCGTCACATGAATTGATCCCTAGGGAGGGGGAGATGGCCGATTCTCCGTGAGGGACCACGTTCATGGCATGAGCGCTTCCAAATACGGAATCCAGACTAGCAATTTAAGGCACCTGTGACGTGACCGTGTCCCTGATGTCCAAGGACTTGGACCCTCAGGAAAGGCCACTCTCAGGATGGCCTGCTGCGCCGCCTTCAGGGACAGTGGAGGCAAAGTGGAGCGATGCAACGGCTGCACCTGGACCGCTGAGCTTGCAAAATTTAAGCTGTCCACAACTGAAATGTGGCTCAGGCTCAGTGGCCGAGGCCTGTGGGCAGATGGCCTGAAGTACTCAGCGACTCAGAAGCCATGGGAAGAGGGAAAGCGGGATTGGCCAATAGCAACAGAGGTTGTCCACGGCCTGGTGCGGGCAAAGCCGGGTCAGCAGGCCTGGCCTTTCGTTCCATCTTGCTCCTGGCGCTTTTGCTGTCTTGCCAGTAGGGAGAGGCAGACCGGCAGGAGCCGGCTCTGTCAGGGACCCCCAAAGCATACAAAGTGGTGCAGGTTTGGGGGCCGCTGAGGCCACTCGTGGGCCAAGCACCTGTTCTCTGGAGGAAATGGAACTTGAGTCTAGTTCCGTGTGACATTATCAGCTCAGACTTTTGTCAGCGTCGGTGGGAGGACGCATCTGCCCAGAATAGAAACTTCACCACATTCTCTTTGGCTTCCCCCGCGCTGATTCCTAAATGAATACACTCTTCTCCAGAACTCTTTAATGTAATAAAAATATAGCTCAGGGTCAGGTATGAGATTAATGACATGAATTCAAAGTATTAATGCTCAGCGGGGTGAAACAACTTCAATGAAGAAATAATCAAACTCCGTAACCAGACGGAAAAGACGGGAGTGCGGGAGCAGCAATCTGTTATGAAGGAAATTATGAAAACATGTATAAAATATTTATTTTTAATAAGATGAATGTCCTATTTCTTAAGACTCAAATAAGATCAGAGTCCTATTATCAAGCGCGACGGTGGCCCGCGCCCCTTTGCGAGGATGGAAACACTCGCTTTATCGTCTTAATTTGTGTGGCTTCATTTCTCATCTTTTTGTTCTTTTTAAACTTAAAAAGGTAGTGATCACAATGCTCTGGGGCTTCGTCTCTGTGAAGTGAGATGCAGTGTCCAAGCAGGATGTGCAGGAGCCAAGAAGTGTGGGTCATTGCAGACTACGGAACGTTCCTTAGGAGGTGCAGGCCAGAGTCCAAATCCGCTGACCCCACATCCTGAGAAAATGGAGTGACCCTTTGAGTGACCGCCGGGGAAGAACCAAGCTGGAATGACCCGGTCCAGTGCTCGGGACTAGCAGTAGGTGCGCCTTGACTCTAGGGTGCTGCCAGCAGGGGACATGAGGGCTCTGCAGGGCGCTGGGCTTCCAGTCTGCTGGCCGCACAGAGAGGCTCCTGGTTCCCATGAGAGTCGTTAGCCAGCACCGGGTATGTACGATCCAAGATATGCCAAAGGACATTTGTTAATAGTTCTCACCAAGGAACAGCCTGCAATCGCGAGATGCTCAGAGCAGCCCAAACAGACCGGCCTGGAAGAGGTGGCTCTCACGTGTACACCACGTGGAGGCACAGCCGACTAGGACACGGGCAAGCGGGCTGTGGGAATCGTGCCAGTCAGCACCTTCTGTTGCCTGCAGAAACACACTGGCAGACAGATGTGTGTAAAATACAGCTCGAAACTGTGTTTTTATGCACTGAACGGAACTGTGGACACACAGACACATCTGGGCACACAAACTCCTGCGGGAAAGAACCTAACTACTCACTCCTGATCTGTCTCTTTCCCCAGTGTTTCCACGACAAACATTTCTGAAGTGAGTTTGGATTCATTTCACAGTTGGGAAAAAAAACCCCTCATCTTAATAACACACGCTACCACATGCTGAAATGAACACGGTGTCGCCGTGGAGGGGCGTGGCTAGCTCACCATACGTTAAGGGGCGTGGCTAGCTCTTCAGGCTCTGGGCTGTGTCCAGTCTCCCCTCTTCAGAACTCCCAGAATGCATGGCAGCACGCTCCAGAGGAGCTTCACCCCGTCAGCTGAAGGCTTAGCGTTTTTCTTCCTCCATCTGCAAGGGGCGTTTTGCTCCGCGTGGCTTCTGCCCGGCTCTGCCTGAAGCGTGCGCATGTTTCCTGTTCACAGCTCTGCCTCGCGCAGACCATCCGCTTGCGGGTTCTTCTGGAGCTCCCCACTGGAAAGTCCTCTCCCCTCCCCAGCCCCCGAGGCTGGGGGCCGCATCTGCTTTTCCTATTTCGTCGGCTTCCTTTTTAACATCGGCCTCTGACCGTCTTACTGCTCTAACCCCTGAGCCCACTCACTCGTGGTGCTGACGTACCTGACGGTTGGGTCCCAACCTCTTCTCTTCCTTTACGGCTTTAGACCAAAGCCCAAAGGGTTTTTATAATATAACTTCTCATGTTGCATGCATGGATATACTGAATTTATGATGTTTTCACCCCTTAGTTCCCACTCCTATCCCCCCTCCTTTTCCCCTTACAACCTTCACTTCCCCCATCAGACCCCCTCCCCCTTTCAGGTCTTTTCATTTGTGTGGCCCACTGTATTCCGTCTAGCGTGCCTCTAATGACACGTGCTTGGCATGATTCGTAGGTCAGTGGGCCCCATCGAGGGGAGCAGCCTGCTTTCCCCAGCACGAGTCCTCGCCGGGCTCTCAGCCAGGCGTGGAGCGTCCTGAGATCTTTTCATTCTCCTGGCGTGTTCACAGGACAGTTCCTTGCAGTTCCTGTGACAGGATCTATGTCTGCTATGTCCAAAGTGCTGGGGACCAACCTTACAGCAAACCTAGCAATCCTGAAAATAGGAATGCTTCTCACAAAGAAAACAACAGAAGTAAAGACAAGGGAAGGAGAAGAGGAAGGAAGGGAAGGAAGAAGGGAGTGAGAAGAAAGGGAAGGGAGGAGGAAGGGAAGGGAGGAGAAAGAGAAGGAGGTGCAGAGGGAGGGAACAAGACAGAAAACTCTCTGCAGATATCACAGATTCGAAACATTTTTCACCTTGATTTTCACAACAGTTTCCATGAACATTTGTGATTCAAAATCTTATTTCCGATGCTGCCCCTGGCATTCCTCAATTGATGAAGACCCTCTTTAGGAGGATGCATGCACCATGCCTCACCGCAGCTGAAGCACCGTTTCTGGACAGCACGTTCTGAAGGCCCCTGCGGCTTTACGGAAAAGCCACGGTGTGCACCTGACTTCCACCTATTTCGTTTAGATGCTTCTAGTGGACCCAGGACTATGAGACAGCAAAGTGAGAAGTCATACTCCAACTGGGGGAGTCTGGGCTGTTCCCCCACCTTTGCCTGTAGGACCCCCTGGGTCTTTGGAGGGCCAGTGGGGACACATGGCTTCTAATGCTAACCACATAGGTATTTGAATGATACAAGAATTTCTCATGTGATAAATGCATATCAATAGATTTTTTAATTGAGCAAACTTGCTAATGCAATGGTTTACAATTTTTGGATGTGATTAATATTTGCAAGTGTATACTGGTCTTTCACTCTGACACCTACTTCTCTGGCTTGCTAGCATATTCACGTGACCTGATGTGTCAATAGGTTTATCGCTGAAGGGACATTACTGCTTTCACAAGTCACTTTGGCTTGGGTAGATTTTGGCGTGAACAAGTTGTTACTTTGAATCATTAGTGTTTTATTTAGTCTTATTGGAGAATTTCCCAGCTCCGAAATAACTGTGTGTGGGCACATACAGAGAGAATGCTGAATCCCAGATTTACAGACAAGAAATTTCCGCGGCTCAAACCACACTCCACACTGTGCACACCGACTAAGGCCCAGATCCTCTCTGGTCGGATCTGTTCTGCTCTGGGCTCCAGCCCACCTGGGCTGCCGCCATCCGGTCCCAGTTCCAGGAGGCCGATGCTGGGAATGTTTTTATTTATGTTGGTAGGCGAGAGGAAAGACCTGCCAGGGAGGAGCGTTGGAACTTGAGTGTTTTGTCAATGTGTGTGTCAATGCGTGTGTGCTTAGCAAGCAAAGCAGTTGTTTCCAAATGCTGCAAGAATTCTACCTCATCCAGTTGTACACAGTAAAACACCTAAATGTGTGATGTGTTTTTAAATGGTGTTTATATATTTTACTTCTTCTGCATGACATTTAGAGGTTGACAAAATCCTTAAGCCAAGATGCCAAGCTCAGTCCTGATTTGGGAAATGGCCCCACGTGTGGTGAAAATAATTCACTTCCGACATTGTCTGTTCCAACAGGATTTGGAGGAACTGGGGTGGGAGGTGGGCGTGGTGGGAGGTTGCAGGTGGGAGGAGAAGGAGATTGCATGTCATGGTCCCACTTGAGAGGTCGACTGGAACACACGTCACAACAGAGAAGTTGTGTCCTAGTAGTATTTTTTAAAAGCATTATTTGCTTCAGTTGAAATGTTTGATCTTTCATAATGTCCGATTTTTACTAGTTTACACTTAGACTGATGGCTCGGGTTTCAGTCCCAGCTGCGTGGGAGGCTGAAGCAGGAGGATTCCAAGTTTAAGACCTGCCTTGGGCTATGGAGAGAGTCAGGATAAGCCCCGGGAACGAGTGAGATCCTGTCTCAAAATCAAGAGAGAAAATAGGCTGGGCTGTAGCTCAGTGACAGGATACTTGCCCAGCATGTGCAAGGTCCTGATTTAATCACCGTGTCTGGAAAGAAAGAGAGAGAAGGAAAGAAGGAAAGAAAGAGAAAGAAAGAAAGAAAGAAAGGAAACGGAAAGAAAGAAGAAAAGAAGAGAAAGAAAAAGAACGAGAGAAAGAGAGAGAAAAGAGAGAAAGAAGAAAGAAAGAAGGAAGAGAAAGAAAGGGAAAAAGAAGAAAGAAAGGAAAAAAGGAGAAAAAGGAAAAAAAAGAAAGGGAAAAGAAAAGAAAGGAGGGAAAGAAAAGAGAAAGCGAGAGAGAAGAAAAGAGAGAAGAGGAGAGAGAAAGAGGGAAAGAGAAAGAGAGAAAGGAAGAAAGGAAGAAAGGAGGAAAGGAAGAAAGGAAGAAAGAGAGAAAGAGAGAGAGAAAGAGAAAGAGAAAGAAAGAAAGAGAGAAAAGGAAAGAAAGAGAGAGGAGAGAAGAAGAGAGGAGAGGAGAGGAGAGGAGAGGAGAGGAGAGGAGAGGAGAGGAGAGGAGAGGAGAGGAGAGGAGAGGAGAGGAGACTTTGGCGTGTGGCTGGCTCTGGTCCCTGCTCTTCTGGTCAGATGCCCAAATCCCTAAATAAGACAGTTTTTGCCTATGCTTTCTCTCCTTTCTTGGATTTTTCAAGCAACGTTGCTTCTAAAATATTAATTTTTGCCTCTTTTTCTAGATTTCTTATAATTGACATGATGCTGAAATAAAATAATTCTTCAAATATTAATGAAGTCAACCAGCAAATTCATTATGCATATACAAATGTCTGTAGAAAACACGCTCAGTTTTTTTTGAAAAAGTTTTATTCACCATCGCCCATTACACTAAAACCTCCTCCTCTAAAGTTGATCCTATATTTTTGTAGCCAGGTGTTTCAGTTCTTTTAAACATTTCTCCTTCTGGGTTTCTGGATTGGACCTGCGCTGCCCACTCCCCACACCCAGAGCAGAAGTTCCGGAGTGGCGCTCAGTCCCACAGCGAGTGTCCGAGGCCTGAGGCCGGCTTTGCCCGTGCTTGGCATGTGTGAAGACGTTGGCACTGAGAGTTTCTCTAGAGCTGCTCAGACGTCCCACCTAGATTTCTGCTTCCCGTTCTCTGAGGACGGAGAAGCGGCCTGGCTCTGGGATCACCCCCGTGTCTTTCAGGCACAGGCAATTGAACATGTCTGCATCCCACGGAGCTGAGCTCATGTTACGGGATCAGAGTGAGTGTGGACAGGCCTCTGCATTCACGTGCTGTCTAGATGCTAGGAAAGGTACGAGAGGTGAGACGGGGGGTGCTGGCAAGCAGGTGAGGAACTAAGGGGTCAAGTGTCTTAGAGGGGCTTGTGCCTTCCATGGTGCTCCTGTGTCCAAGAACCCCAAGGTCCATCTGTGGTGGTGAGACACCATTGTGTCGGCTTTACATGTAATTGTGTCAGCTCGACCACCGAGGGCTGAGCCTTTGGCACCTCTGTGAAGAGTTGCTGGTGAAGAGGACCCTGAGTGAGCGTCTGAGAGCTTATCTGGTTGATGTGAGAAGACCCGCCACTGACAGGTGGGCCTCCCCTGGGCAGTGGATGAGGTGAGAGAACTGGCCCGGGGCTTCGGCAGACAGGTTTCTGTGAGGTAGAAAGCATGTCCCCCTAGCTCGTTCTGCGGCTACATGGTGGGCAGTTCCCTCGCTCCTGGTGTTGCTATGGACTCCTGCCTTTCTCTCCCGAGACTCTGGGCTTGGAGTGGACTCCTATTGTGTCTGCTCAGCCACTGCTGACCCTGCTGATACACTGGCCAGGCTGGGTTTTCCTGTGGGAGGTCTTTCTACAATGGTGCAACCTGGGAAGTGCAGCCTGGGAAGTGCAGCCTGGGACGTGCAGCCTGGGAAGGTCTAGCCTGGGAAGTGCAGCCTGGGAGGACGTGTGTGGCCTGCTGCACTATCATGGCCAATGTCATGGCTGGACTGCTGCACTCGGCTCTGTGGCCTCCGCCCACACATCTCTCCCCCTGCAGGCAGGTCCCTGAGTCCATCCTTGCCTGGCGGTGCGTGTCCCTCTGCCCGAGGCCGCAGCTCCCTGTCACCTGGCCTATGTGATGGTAGGTGGCAGCAGACTCCTGCCCACAGCTCCCGAGACTGATGCGTCTGTTCTCACAGTGTAGCGCGCCCGGGGCTGAGAAGAAGCGCGTGGTGTTAAAGCGACAAAAACTGTGCCTGGCTCACCAGAGTCAAGGGAAAAGCAGAGACTCAAAAGGCCTTGTAGAAACTAAATATTCATTCTACACCCTCCTTTCTAGAGCCAGCGAGGACAATTCCATCCCATATCCAGAGGCGTGAGGAGACTCAGGTGACCTTACGAACAGGTGGCAATCACACCTTCTGCGATGCAGATGAGACAAGGGGGAGCTGAATTAAGTCGGGGGTCTGTCACCGCAGACGCCCGCTGCACTGAGGATTGTTTTTTTTTTTTTTTTGCCTGTGAAGCAAAACCCTTGTCTTCGCTGCCTAGCGCCACCTTAGCAATGGAGACCCCACACCTGAGAGGCAGGGGGCAGACCAGATTCTCTCAGAAGGCCAGACTCAGCCTCGCGTCGTCCAAGGGAAGTCCACCGCTCCGGCCTGGGCAGTGGGAAGCAGCGGTCAGAGCCTCTGGCCTGCACTGGAAGGGCAGCTGGGGGACAGGGACGGGAGGCTGTGGCTGTGGGCAGCTCTGTGCGTGGAGAAGAGGTGCAACCCTGCTTCCCTGCAGAGCCGAGGTGACCCACATTGAAGGACGAAGGGTGGGCAGCCCGAGGTCGCGGTGGGTCTCATGCCAACACAGTCAGACTTCTGCAGATGATTCCTATCTGACGCCTTATGGTGACCAGAAGCGCCAGTGGCTAACATATGGTCACATGACCACTATACAATTTGGTCGGTGCGTCAGGGCAGCCGAGACGCTCCACCACACCACCGTGAGTTTGCTAGAGAGTGGGGTACTGAGTAGGCACCCGGCATATGGCTCCCCATTTGCCTGCAGTGTGGGCTCCCCGGAGTGACTAGTTGCTGAGGGAGGCCCTGTTCCCCTCAGCCAGGGGTCACATGGTCCTTGGCAGACATGGCTTCCTCTCTGCACAGCCTCCTAAATCGTCTCTCACGGAGGGCGCTTTCCCTGCCAGGAGAGTGGAAGGCGTGGTCCTGACCTGACTCTGTCTTGGCTGTGGCTGACCCACAGGAAAGAACCTTGCATTTGACAGAGGGTGACCAGGCAGAGGCTGCGCGTGTTCTGAGTCCCACGGGAGGGTGTAATCCGCAGAACCAGCCACGGTCCCACAAAGCCTCGCAGCCGCCAAAGACCCTGAGCAGTCCTGTACGGAGCTGTTCGCCTAAGCCGTTTACTCAGCCGCCCACAGTCGTTTCACCTAAGCACCCGCGGTCGGGCTTCAGCTTCCCATGACGATTTTAAATCGCGCATGAGCCATGATGTCACAGGCTTTGAGCGCCTCTGTGTGGGTCTCACCTCCATGATCACTGCTGGGAGCAGTGGCCCCGTCGGTCGCTGGTCTGCATGAAGCAGGGTCTTCATCGGAACCACCCCAGGTCCTGGGCCCTCCCGCCATCTTCAGCCGGAGATTGCTGTCCTGGGAACCTGATGCGTTCAACAACCAAGGCGCTGGGTGTCCCATGCCAGGGTTCTTGCCTTCCCCACACGAAGGCCTCTTGCGGCTGCACACCTGCTGCTATGATAAACACTCTGGTCCAAGTGGTTGAAGAAAATTTTAAAATATTAACTTCATTTATTTTAAATGGTATTAACCATGAATTTATGGTTTTCACTGTCTATTTCCGCCCCCACCCTGAAGCCCTTCCGACCCTTCCTGTCCCCCCCCCACCTGTTTTCTTCCCTTTCCCACGTCCCTTACGCATGCTGCTGGCCGCCACCAGGAGGACTGGGCCAGTTAGTGCCCGGGCACCCGTAGGACACACATGGGCCACCAGTGGGCAGAACGAGGACCCGGGTCCCAGGCGGTCCCGGCGGCGTCCCGGCTGCTGGGCTGTCTTCCCTGCGAGTGCTGTAGGCACTAGAGGATGCGGACGCCGTGCACAGAGCTCCTGCGAGTCGTTTTTATTGTTTTATTTTGGTTTGCAGTCCCAGAGGGGACAGAGACCCTCATGGCGGGGATCACACTGCCCAGTCGCAGGCGTGGCGGCTGGTGAGAGAGGCCGACTGTCACCTTGCAGTTCTCAGGAAAGGGGGTAGAGCTGTCATCAGGCCTCGAGACCCACCTCCCTTGCTTACTGCTCCAGCACGGCTCTGCCTTGCAAAGGACCGTAACCTTCCCGAATGGGCACTGTTACCAGCTGGGAGAGGTACCCAAGCACAGCATGCCGTGGGGACATTTCACATTCAGACCACGATGGTGCCCAGCCTCACAAGCGCCCTGGCCAGAGGGAGGGAAGAGGCTGGGCCCGGGGCGGGGGGTTTCCAGAACTCCTCAGAGCACATACACATATGGGTGCTGCCACAGGGCAGGGGTGTGGGACCTAGAGCCTGAGTTCCAGGGACCCCTTCACGTCCCTCCTAAACCATGGCGCCCAGGGCCGCACCAAGCTGGGACTGCGCCCTTGGCCCCATCCAGGCATGAGGTCTTCCATGGGAGATTGTTGGGGGACAGCAGACTCCCCGGGCCTCTGCTGCCACCGAGGTGGGCTATGCCCTCTCAGACGACACGCGACACCATTGCTGGTTGGGCCTGGCTGCCAATCTATAATGTTCCCAGCCATGATTAATCTGATAAATAATAAATATATCAATCTAGTCTTCTAGACAAGGACAAATTCTTACCAGCGGGGAGCATCGGGCCTCTTTTGCAGCTGCCTGTAGTGCTGGGATTAATTATTTAATGCTTAATTCTTCGGGAAATGAGAAAGTTTTGATTAATGCTGTCCAGCCTCGTTCCTTGCTTGTTTGATATGTGTCAGATAATTTTCCCTCGGCAGCCACTCTGAAGAAGCCAGGGGCGCCTGTCAGGGGCTCAGACACCAAATTTCCAGAGATTAATTGAAACGAAAATCTAGAGAGTGTCACCAAAAGTCAGGCCGAGGTCAGCTTCCTCCATGACTTCTGCTCTGCGGGTCCTTGCTTGCCTTGCTGTGACCTTACTCGAAGCAGTGCTGGGAAAACTGCGCGCGCTTCCACAGGCCGCTTCCTCCTACGCGCAGCCTGGCCCCTCGGAGGACTTTGCTGCAGATGCTGCTCAGCGGTGTCGCCGTGGGATGCAGGATCGAGGCCTACATTTCGTGTGCGTGTGTGCATGTGTGTGCAGACATGTGTGTGCACAGATGTGTGTTTATGTGCAGGTATTGGGTGCAAGCGCATGTGCAGAGGAAATGTATATACAGAGGAACGTGTGTGTGCAGATGCAGGTGTGGGTATGTGGGTGCAGGTGGGGGCAGATGCACGTGGGGTGCTAAGTGTGTGTGTGGAGAGATATGTATATCACAGAAGTGCGTGTAGATGAGTGTGTGTGCATGTGGATGTGCAAGTGCAGGTGTGAACATATGTACATGTGTGTGCCTCTCTGTGCGTGCTCGTGCAGATGCATACATGTGTGCGGGGGTGTGTAGGATGCACAGGTGTGTAGGCACGTGTGCACATGATGTACGTACGTGTGTGCCTGGAGGCCAAAGCACAAGCGCGGCTGCCATCCCTCAGGCGTTATCCAACTTTGGCTTTTGACACAGGGCCTGTCCCAGGCCAAGACCCTCAAGGTGGATTCCGTTGTGATCAGAGGTGGCTGCTAAGGCTCTGGCTCTGCAGAGCTCGGTCAGGTCACTGTGTCCTGTTTTGATCCTAGTTTGCCACAGAAATAATGTCCTGGCCTTCATCTGCTGACAGTCAGCTCCCAAAGCTCTGACTGCACGCACAGCCTCGCTTCTGACCCGGCCTGGCCTCGGCTGTGGGTGTCCATCTCCAGTCAGCCCCAGACTGCTCCACCACTCATCTCCAGTCAGCCCCAGACTGCTCCACCACTCATCTCCAGTCAGCCCCAGACTGCTCCACCACTCATCTCCAGTCAGCCCCAGACTGCTCCACCACTCATCTCCACTCATCTCCACTCATCTCCAGTCAGCCCCAGACTGCTCCACCACTCATCTCCACTCATCTCCAGTCAGCCCCAGTCAGCCCCAGACTGCTCCACCACTCATCTCCAGTCATCTCCAGTCAGCCCCAGACTGCTCCACCACTCATCTCCAGTCAGCCCCAGACTGCTCCACCACTCATCTCCAGTCAGCCCCAGTCAGCCCCAGACTGCTCCACCACTCATCTCCAGTCAGCCCCAGTCAGCCCCAGACTGCTCCACCACTCATCTCCAGTCAGCCCCAGTCAGCCCCAGACTGCTCCACCACTCATCTCCAGTCATCTCCAGTCAGCCCCAGACTGCTCCACCACTCATTCTCTGCATGAATCAGTGATTATGATCAGAGGAGACGCCCGCCAGGGAGGGAGGTTTGCAGAAAGTCATGCAGGATTCACAAAGACCCTCGTTTCTGTACTCACCGACGGGGGGGGGGTTCCTGCGCCCGCAGATGGGGGGGTCTAGAGGGTTCATGCACCCGCAGATGGGGGGGTCTAGAGGAACCCTGTGCTCGCAGATGGGGGGTGGGTCGAGAGGTTCCTGCGCCCGCGAGGGGGGGGGCGGAGAGGGGGCGGTGCACCCGCAGCGGGGGGGGGCTAGAGGGTCGCGGGCGGGCAGGCTCTGCTGAAGCCCTGGACTTGCCTGACAGCAGCAGGGCGCACGCAGACATCAGGGGGGCACCCAGGAGAAAAGGACAGGCAGACGAGAGGCACACACACCCCACACACCAACCACCCACACCACCACACACATCACAGACAGACACACCACACACCACACACACACACACACACCCCACACACACCACACCACACCACACCACACACCACACCACACCACACACCACACCACACACCACACACCACACCACACCACACACCACAGACAACACACCCACACCACACACACACACACACACCACCACACACTCACCACCACACACACCACACCACACACAACACCACACACCACACCACACCACACACCACATACATACACACCACACACCACACACACACACACACACACCACCACACACCACACCACACCACACCACACACCACACCACACACCACACACCACACCACACCACACCACACACACACACCACACACCACACCACACCACACACCACATACATACACACCACACACCACACACACACACACACCACCACACACCACACCACACCACACCACACACCACCCACACACACACACCCACACCCACACCACACACCACACCACACCACACACAACACCACAACACACCACACCACACCACACCACACCACACACACAACACCACACACCACACCACCACACCACACACACACCACACCACACCACACACCACCACACCACACACACACGCACACACACACACACACCACACCACAACCCACCACCACACCACACACACACACACACACCCACCACCCACACACACACACACACACACCACCACACACCACACATCACACCCCACCCCCTCCACACACCATCACACACACACACCATCACACACCACACACCACACACCACACACCACACCACACCACACACCACCACACACACCATCATACACCACACACCACACCACACACCACACACCACACACACACCACACACACACACACCACACACACACCACACACACACACACCACCACGCACCACACCACACACACACACACACCACACATACCCACACCACACACACACACACACACATAAACCCCACACACACTCACACTCCAGGCTCTCCAGGGCTCGGCCGACTCAGCACAAACCGATAGGATTCTCCCTGCCTGTCATGCTAGTGACTCTAGGTTAGAGCTTCAGGAGCGCAGAGCTTTGAACAGACAGGTACATGAGCATAGCCATGGCGCAAACTAGAGACGGGCTGCAGCCCGAGCCTCTGTGTGTGAGATTCTCCCAGAAGGGAGTCTGATGCTGCGGCTGAGTTCCCTGGGCGTTTATGCCATCAATGGACTCCCACCAAACCCGCCTCTCACCCCATCTCACTCACCCAGCAAGTTCTAACAGTGCTGTGCATCTGCACCTGAGTTCCAGCTGGCATTCCTCCCTCAGGACAGCCAGACCAAAGCCACGCTAGACAGAGCCAGTCAAACAAACACCCAAACAAACAGGTGACGTCAAATCCAGAGCTGGGCTTTGAACCTGTGTGAAGGAGGCTCCTCGTCAGAGAAACAGGTGGAGAGGGTAGGAGAGGCTTTCCTAAGAGAGGCAAGTGTGTGCTGCCTTGTGCCCGCAGAGATCCATGCAGCACAGGCTGGAGCTCGTCTGGAAGACGCTCGTCTAGTGCTGTGGTCCACGCATGCATGCATGTGGGTGTGTGTGTGCACTGGTCCATGCATGCGTGTGTGTGTGCGCTGTCACTCACATGTGCACACGTGCACATTGTGGTCCACGCGCCCATCGTCGCCTCTGTATGCAATGCCTCTTCCCGCAGCAGTTTCTCTTATTCAATGCTGGGAAAGCGAACCCATTTCCCTGTGCTGGACACAGAGGCCCTGTGGGTGGACGGAGCACACGGCCCCCAAAGCAGGTGCAGCAGGAGGCAGTGAAGTCTCCCAGGGGTCCTGCCTGGGCCCAGAAGACCCTGACCTGGGTCTCCCACAGACCCAGGGCAAGGACTGGAGGTTGGGAACACGTGACGTGGTGCGATCTTTGGGTGTCCTGACTGTTCCAGCACCACCCTTCAACACTTCTGTCCCCGAGCTGCCCCAAAGGGTCAGAAATGCCCGGGCCTGGACTTCCGTGTCCCCCTGGCTTAGCCACACCCGGGGGTCTCAGAGGGATCAAGGGATGGTGTCCTAGCAGAGCAGCACTGGGCAGGTGGCAGGGGCTCCCTGCGAAGGGTGCTCAACGCCCTGCTCATCTCCATCTGGGGTTCAGGGCTGCGGACGGTCCTCGCTGGCCGGCGCCGTGGTCCGCATTCCCTAGGAGCAGTGCAGGGCGATCTGCATGTGCTGAGCCCAATCACCAGGTGCGGATGGGAACCAGAGGCCTCCGATGGGTCACGATGCCCCTCATCGCAAACACTTGAACATCATGACTCTCATTCCCAGTGCCCCCGGGGACCCTGTGTCAGAGGGGACGGAGGAGTGGCCGGGTACAGCCCACGCCAGAGGCCTCGCCCCTCCAAAGCCTTCCCCAGGGACTGTGCTGGGCAAATTTGTTGTTCCTCTGCTTTTTTCTAGAACCTATTTGCATTTTAAATAATTAACACATTAAAACTAAAAAATTTATAAATGAGGGCTGCTGAGAGAATCCTATCTGGAAGATGAGAGAACAGAATCATCTCCCTGCTAGGGGCCTCGAGGGTCCTTGAGCATCTTCTCTGTCACTGTCCTCCAGGGGCGTCTGCTGGCAAGACCTAGCCGGGCACTCTAGGACCAACAGGCACACAGCTCAACAGCCACGCCCACCCGCCACCCGCCACCCGGGCCCCCTGCGTGACCACCACTCTAACATCCTCTCCACCGGCAGCCACTTGGGGACCCACCGCCCCAGAGCCTCTCTAGGGAGCACTCCCACCCACCGCTGGTCTTAGAGTTCACTTGGAGAGGGGGCGGGTGGAATGACAGGCGCTTGGTCCGGTGAGGCTCTGCCTGGTTGTAACAAGCGTCGGGACATTAGGAGCCACAAAAGCGGGGCTGGCCGCATCATCAATCACCCCGCTGACAGTCGCCTTCAGTTTGTTTGTTCCACTCTGCATAATAAGTGATTGGATCAGGTTTAATTAGATATTGGGTGATCAATCATTGCCAACAAGGCCACTCAGCTTGGGATCTTGATGCTTTGAGGAGAAAGGAAAAAAAAAACAACTGAAATCTCATCTCGTGGCCCATGAGCACACACCGTGGCGTGTGACCGCGAGAGGTATGGAGATGTCTGCGAGGCGCAGGCAAGAGAATAATTCACATCTGGGCTGCTGCTTCCCAGACAGCACCGCTGACATTTTACTTTCGCTGCATAATTACTTTTCAATATAATATAATATGCAGACCTGAGGGAGGAGGAAATGCAATTAAATTATGCGCTGGCCCTTCTTGCTGTGGTCTCCAGAAGTGACCAGAAGCTGTCGCTTCCGAGTAGAATCGCTCAGTTGAGGCCCGAGACCATGCCAGGCATGTGTCATGGCTGTGACTCCCTGACCCCCCTGTCAGGGCTGGGCACGGGGCTGGCCACTCCCAGGGAGACTCTGACTGTAGCTTCCGCCTCAGGGCCCCTACGAAGCCGTAGAGCGGCAGACATAATTGACCTAGCAGTGGGTTATTTGTTTATTTATTTATTTAGAGTCTCCGTTTAACCTCACGGGCAGACATAAACGGGAATATCATCACATTCATTACGGGCAGGTCAAAGGCCATGTCAATGCTTGTATGCATCTCATTACACACAAAGGCAGTGGGGTCTCTGATGGACTTGGGGACTGGTGTGTTCATTAGGGGTCAGCAGGCAGGCTGCTGGGCCCCTCCCTCACTGTGCTCTGGCACTTCCAGTCACTTCCCTGGGTCAGAAAACAGGAGGAGACTTCCCGACTCGTATCAGTTTTATGTGCCCAAGAGGCCTGGGCATCCTCGACTCGCAGGAACAGATCCTGCTCTGTCTCTGGAGCGGTGGGACGCTGGGGTCTCTCCTCCTGCTCTGGCACCTTGTAGGTGGGCTTCTCCACTCACTGCAAGGTGCCTGGCACCATCCGGAAGGGAGGAGTGGGTGTAGCGGGCTGGAAAGGAGGGAGGCCACAGTGATGGGTGGTAGAAGGGTTGTGGGGGGTGGATGAGAGGGTAAATGGGTGCATGCGTGGATGCACGTGGGCATGGATGCATGGGTGCATTGGAGGGTAGATGAGTGCAGGCATGGATGCATGGGTGGTTGAGAGAATAGATAAGTGCAGGCATGGACGCATGGGTGGATGAAGGGTAGGTGAGTGCATGCACGAGTGGTTGAGAGAGTAGATGAGTGCATGCACGAGTGGTTGAGAGAGTAGATGAGTGCATGCATGAGTGGTTAAGAGGGTAGATGAGTGTGTGCATGGATGCATGTGTATGTGAGAAGGTAGTTAAGTGTGTGCATGGATGCATGTGTATGTGAGAGGGTAGGTGGGTGCAGGCATGGTCCATGAGAAGGTAGATGGGTGCATGCATGAGTGGTTGAGAGAGAAGATGGGTGTGTGTATGGATGCATGGGTGGATGAAAGGGTAGGTGAGTGCATGCACGAGTGGTTAAGAAGGTAGATAAGTGCATGTATGGAAGCATGTGTAGGTGAGAAGGTAGTTAAGTGTATGCATGGGTGGATGAGAGGGTAGGTGAGTGTATGCATGGATGCATGTGTAGGTGAGAGGGTAGACGGGTGCATGCATGAGTGGTTGAGAGAGTAGATGAGTGTATGCATGGATGCATGTGTAGGTGAGAGGATAGGTGAGTGTATGCATGGATGCATGGGTGGATGAGAGAATAGATGAGTGCATGCATGGATGCATGTGTAGGTGAGAGGGTAGACGGGTGCATGCTTGAGTGGTTGAGAGAGTAGATAAGTGTATGCATGGATGCATGGGTGGATGAGAGGGTAGATGATTGCATGTATGGATGCTTAAGTGGACGAGAGGGTAGGTGAGTGCATGCATGAGTGGTTGAGAGAATAGATGAGTGCATGCATGAATGCATGTGTAGGTGAGAGGGTAGGTGAGTGCATGCATGAGTGGTTGAGAGAGTAGATAAGTGTATGCATGGATGCATGGGTGGATGAGAGGGTAGGTGAGTGCATGCATGGATGCATGTGTAGGTGAGAGGGTAGACGGGTGCATGCATGAGTGGTTGAGAGAATAGATGAGTATATGCTTGGATGCATGGGTGGTTGAGAGGGTAGTTAAGTGTATGCATGGATGCATGTGCAGGTGAGTGGGTCTAAGAAGGAAGAGCCATTTGAGGAGGTGAATAGTCTCTAGCGGGTTATCTTGTCTGGTTTCCCCTCATGGGGTTCAGGGATTCCCAGTCCTACACCATGTCTGTCCTCTGAGGTTCTCCCCAGGGACATCCATCTCTTATTTCTGAACGCCCAGCACTGTTCACCCATGAAAGAAACATGAGTTACAAGTCTAGTCATCTGTGGAAAGTTTTGTGATACAGAAAGGGCACCCCTATTTGAAAATCAGTTGCTTGGGGCTGTGTGTGACTTGAAGCTCTCCCTGGGGGGGTGGGGGGAAGGTGTGCTCAGCCAGGCTAAAGGCCAATGAGACCATCAGGCAGAGAGTCTCTGGTGAAGATCTGGAATGGAGGATGGCTGGGCCATTCTGTCTAGGAGCTGCAGACACAGCTGAATCCAGGACATGCCACATTCTAATATGCAGCCTGGGATCTGTGGTGTTGACAGTGAACTCGCTGCAGACATCCTGTCCGTGGCCCGTGGCTGATTTCTCCTCCTTTGCGTGTCTTGTCTGAGTTCACTCAGGTGTTAAAATGAAAGTGTGAGCTGCTGCCACAGCGCCTGTTGCTCAGCCCCACATGGCAGTTTTCCATCCTCTGCATTTCCTCTGGGTTATGGGGTAGGAGTTCCCTGCCTGTCACCCAGCTTGTTTTCCTTAACCTTGGATTGGTCCCATGGTGGCCTTTGAGGGTCAAGAAGTCTTTTTGCTGCAGAACAGCAGTGATGGAGAAGCTGGGACTGAGCACTGGAAGTCCCACGGCTTTGCCAGAAAGTAATGTGACCAGTGTCAGCTCCAGCTTTTCCCACCCAGATGAGTTATCCTTTTGTGTCTCTGCTTCTGGATTTGCATTTAGGACTTTGGAGGCAGAGCTGGGGATGCCACATGTGGAGAGGAACGAGCTGGAGATGCAGTCTGTGGAGAGGAGCGAGCTGTGCTTTGGAAATTCTCCCTTCAGCTGAACACCTTGACCTTGCTAAGAAAGGGGCTTCTCACACCTTTTGCAGTGCTCATCTCGTTCATTCCACAGTCCTTCCTGTCTTAAGATGATGCCTTATGTGATGAGATCCGATTCCATTTTCGCATTGAAGAGTCTGAGTTGAAGCTTTAGTTGAAGGCAGAGTGGTGTTAAAATAGGCAGACAGAACAGATGTACAGATGCATGTAGTGTTGGGACAGGTCCTCAGAGAGGAGAGATGCACGTGGAGAGGGAGCAGGTCGTCAGAGAGGAGAGATGCACGTGGAGATAGAACAGGTCGTCAGAGAGGAGAGATGCACTGGAGAGGGAGCAGGTCGTCAGAGAGGAGAGATGCACTGGAGAGGGAGCAGGTCGTCAGAGAGGAGAGATGCACATGTGCACTGTGACTGCAGTGAGACTCAACCAGCGACTGGACAGCAGCGAATGGCTGCCTCCACGCCAGATCCCTTCTGCACAAGCTGGGGCAGGCAGGAAGATGGCATATCAGGCTCGCACATTCCCTAGACTACTAGCCTAGCACTAGGGGGGCGGAAGCGTGGGGCAGTGGCGGCGTGGTGGGCCCTCCTGGGCTGAGCAGAAAGAATGAGGTGTCCAGGAGATGCTTCCTGCAAGGCTTCCTGCAATTGCTTCCTCTCAGGTGCTGCTTCAGGTGACCAGGGAGGGGACCGGGTCCCGGCGAGGCGTCTGAGAAGAGCAGAGTGATTGACGTCTGCCCTGCTGCTAGGCAACTTTGGGGGCTGCAGGAGATGCTTCTGGACTGCAGCTACCCCACGGTTCTACATCTGTCAGGATGTGGAAGGTGGGGCTGGCTGCCTCCTGGTTTGGGGGGCTACACAGTGATGGCGGGTGCCAGAGCTCAGCTGGGGATGTCTCCACCGGGAGAGGAGCCCACAGGCGATGGAAGGCTGGGTGGAGCTCCTCAGGCCAGAGGCCTGGGCAGCGTGCCGTGAGCCGGCTGCGGCGGTGTGCAGTCGCATGAGCTCTAACCCCGCGGAGAAGCACAGCGCTGAGTCGTCACTAGAAGAAATGGAGAAGCGGCACGAGCACGCGCCTGGTGTGCTGAGCTCACTGGGTCCTGGCAGCACCCTCGGCCTGCGTCCATGCATCTGCTCTTTGGCAGCATGGGATTGGCAACAACAGCGGCCGCACACCGCCCATCTTCACAGAGACATCGATGGCGCAGGCTCGACCTTCCCACGACAGGGTCACAGGAGCTCTAGCAGCTTTGCAGAGCCGGGGAATGACAGCATGCGTGTCAGCGACAGACGGGCCTGTCTGCTGAGCACAGGAGCTGCCTGTCGCGGCACGGCAGGGCCTGTGGGTGACCTGTGCGCAGGCCGCCGTGGGATGTCCTTTGGTGCACGTCTTCTGGGGTCATTGTTTAGCAAGTCCTGGCGCTTCCCAGCCGATGAGTACCCCTCACTGCATGCGAGGGAACAGCAGAACGCAGAGTCTCAAGGGCATCCACCTGCACTTTGGATTTGCTGCCTCTGGAAATCTATGCTGAAAAGGTGATTAAGAAGGCAGGACTGCAGAGCGCAGTCCAGCACTGTGTCACCTGGGGAACTTGCTGCTGTCTCAGACCTGACGGGACGCCATGGAACGGTGTCAGCTGGGGTGGGCGAGGGGTGCAGGGGCCGATGGCGCGGGGCTCTGAGCAGAAGGCGCCTTGCTCTCCAAATGAGGCCCGTGTTCACATATGACCTGCCTGCTCTGACGGATAGAAGCCCGGGATAGCTGCACCCACAGCAAGCCCGTGGGAAGCCTGCCATGCTGGATTTATCCGGTGCCTGTCCCCATCTTATGCAAGACACAGCTCAGTGACACAGGCCTTTGAGCAATGAAGTGCACATGCACATTCTTTGTACATACACCACGCATGCACCCATGCATTCGTGCTGTGTATCATATGTGTGCAGATCCACCCTGCAAGCTTTATGTGCCAATCATTCTGTGATCTTTTTTTAAATAGCTAAATCAAAGGTCATTCTTATTTGTAGATTGTAGATTGTGGATTTAGTCTAAAATTAATTGCGTTTGTGCCTGCCTGTCAACCAGGTTGGCCCCCAATAGTAACGTGGTAAGAAGGAGGTGCAACCAGGAGTGCGGTGGAGCAATTCACAGGGTAACTGAGATCTTGCCAGTTTTACACACATGCATGTGTGCAGTGTGCAGCACGCTGTGTGCATGCATTTGTATGTTCACATGCATGAGGTGAGAATGCATGTGTGTGCTTTGCGTGTGCGTGGGATCAGTGTTTGCATTACATGGATTTGATTTGGGCTTGTTTCTGCATGGGGATGCCGCCTCCGTTGCTCAGTCAGGAGAGGCCGTGACATGCAGAGATTCGCCGTGCCCTCCCCCTCCCCAGCCCTCCCCTCGGCGGTGCTGTTGTGTCTAAACATTTTGACTGTTCTATGTGCTGAGCTGGGGAGCAGCTGACCCCACAGCTGGGCAGCCCTGGGTCCATCCCATGGCCGCCGCATCTCGGGCTCCCTCGCCCTGAGCGTGCTGTGGATGAGCCGGCTCATTTGCTGCTCTCGGAGGTCATCTGGGTCATCCCTGGTCTGGAGTTATGGTGGGCCGAGCTGTTGTGGGTGCTTCGTGCAGGTTTCATGCAAGCATCCCTTTCCTCACCTGGGACCCCTGGTCTGGCCACAGGTCCAGGTCACAGCGGGAGCCTCGCCACACTCTGTCCTCCAGTGCCTGGGTCCATCTTCCTGCGACACACACATCCCAGATGCTTCGCATCTCTCCATTGTTTGCACTGCTTTAAATGGGATTAAATATTTTTGCCATGAGACATTATCTGCAGAAATGAAATTTGTACATGTCGGTAAATTTCGACCTCTGTGTTTAAATAAATGAGAGTCTCAAAGGAACAAAACCTCCTTTTCAAATGTTCAGGCTTTTTTTTTTATTAATTTAAGTTTCATAAAGTCAGTTCCTGAATTCACAACAGCACATCAACCCCGTGGGGGGACATAACCACACGGAGGCTTCTGGAAGGAGATGCAGCATGACTGACTTCATGCTGCTCAGTGATTTGCTTGATTAGGTGAAAAAGGAAGTTTCCTCACTGAAGGAGTGTCCACACTGTACACTGACAAGCCCCTCCCTCCAGGAGCCCCTCCCTCCAGGAGCCCCTCCCCCAGGACACCTCCCTCCAAGTGTCTCCCAGACCCTCTGTGTGGTGTCCTTGGTCCACACAGGGATGCGTTGCCACAAGCAACTCAATGTCTTGGGGAGCACCTGGGGCTGTGGCGATGGCTGGAAGATTTGGAAAAGATATCACTTTCCATTCCTGCAAGTCTGAAAAAGATCTGTGAGCATGCTCTAGCCATGAACGGCATGCAGCTGACGTCATGCTTGCAGGCACAGGTGTTTTAAATAATACATCGATGTGAGCAGCCAGGGCATGCATGCACTCTCCACAGGGTCTGCTGTTGGATATGCATCGATGTGAGCAGGCAGGACGTGCATGCAGACTCCACAGGGCTGCTGTTGGATATGCATCGATGTGAGCAGGCAGGACGTGCATGCAGACTCCACAGGGCTGCTGTTGGATATGCATCGATGTGAGCAGGCAGGACGTGCATGCAGACTCCACAGGGCTGCTGTTGGAAGAAGGCTTGAGCATGGGGCCAGGCCCCAGATAGGACTCGTCCCAGCAGCCGTCCCTGGCAGCACGCTCTGAAGCACAGGGGCTGTGGCGGAGATCCAGGCGTGCAGCCAGACTTCCCAGGCACCGAGGGTCTTTCATGGCTGACCAGTCTGTGGGCGCTTGGTATAGAAGCTCTGGGAAACCCCGAACAGGCCAAGTGGAGCGTTGGGTAGGGCCAGTGGGAAATCAGGGCCATCAGCTTAGACGCCTCCCTTCCCCTGCCCTCCCCTGCCCTGTTCTCCCCTCCCCTCCCTTGTCCTCCCCTCCCCTCCCCTGCTCTCCCCTCCCCTCCCCTGCCCTCCCCTCCCTTGCCCTGTTCTCCCCTCCCCTCCCCTGCCCTCCCCTGCTCTCCCCTGCCCTCCCCTCCCCTGCCCTCCCCTGCCCTCCCCTCCCCTGCTCTCCTCTCCCCTTTTTCTTTTCTCTCATCTTTCTCTCTCCTTCTTTGTTTCTTTTCTTCTTTCTGACCCTCTTTTTCTTCCTCCCTCCTTCCCTCCTCCTTCCTCCCTCCCTCCCTCCCTGCTTCCCTCCCTCTCTCTTTCCCTCCCTCCCTTCCATCCTTTCTCACTTTTTTTCTAGCTCTAGCAGCCCCAGCTTTTTAACGCTTGGATGTAGGCTTTCATCTATTTTTCTGAATGAACTCCCCATGTCGGGTTTTTATTTATTACGTGCATGTCTTTCTTCCTAACAGAAGATTGCAATGCTGACCTGCCAAGGTTAGCATCAAAAAGGTCCCACTGCAATGGGGGCGGAGTTACAGAGTGCCCCAGTGCTGCAAAAGAGGCATTCAGGGACTCAACCTGACAACTTCTTTGAGCAAAGCCAATCATGAGCTGGCAGCCCTGAGGACCAGAGTCCAGTGAGCTCCGTCCAGCAACTCGGGCCTGTGCAGTGCCCAGTGACCAGCTCAGAAGCGATGCCTCACTCTGTGACTGGCTGGAATCAGGCAGCTCTGCCTGGCTGAGACTTGCTGCTATGTCTGGCTCAGATGACCGGCTCCTGGAGCACCCCCGACTGGCCTCCGACTGACAGGACTCAGCTGTCACCAGGATGCCTCCTCTGAAGTTTGGATGCAGCTTGTTTACATCCCGGGGCTGTGACACTTGGAGGCAGTGTTGGGCCACATTTAACTCAGTGTCTCCGTGGAGAAGCAGGAGCCACGTTCAACCCAGAATCTCGGTGGAGAAGCAGGTCACCCCCACATACCTTCTCCCAGCACCTGTCTGCGAACCAACCTGCGGGACTGGCGAGTTACAGCAAGTCTCACTGAAGCTTTTTCTTGTCCCTAAACCCCACAGGAAGGGCACAGGAGACCTCTGGAACCTTTGCCCTGACTTCTCCCGGTGTGTGTGGTGTGAGCAGATGTGACCAGGAAGCAGGGACATTCTCAGAAGAAGGTCAGTGGAACAAAGGCAGAGTGCAGCCAGTCCAGTGACCTCGGGAGGGTGGCCGGCTGCTTCCTTGGCATTTCTGCAAGTCTGTCTGCAAGTGTGACGCATTCATGAATTTATCTGGGGGGCACAGCGACGTGAATCAGAGGTGGGGGCACAGCGACGTGGTTCAGAGGTGGGGGCACAGCGACATGGTTCAGAGGGGGCCATCAGAGGACAGCTCAGAGGTCAGAGGTCGGTCTCTCCTTCCACCATATGAACTTCCTGGAAACTCAGGTCACCAGGCTCGTGAGCAGCCCCTTCCCTGCTGAGCGGACTGGCCGGACCCCGACATCCATGTGTGACCTCCAGCTGGTTTCAAGCTCACCGGCCTATGAAGAAGCGGCTGTGTGGAGAGGCGAGGTTGAGTTGTGAGGGTGTGAGGTGACCCTTTGGTGAGGGGTGTGTCCAGACATTGGCGTAGGAGGGGCAAGAATCCAAGACCACCTGCTCCAGCCAGGGTCTGGCAGTGGAACGAGGGGGCGGGGCATCATGGGGGTGTGGGGGGCTTCAGTGAAGGCTCCTCCCTCTCCCCTCCCTTCCCCCTGCCCTCCCCCTTCCCCCTCCCCTCCCCCTTCCCCTCCCTCCTCCCTTCCCCTCCCTCCTCCCTCCCCCTTCCCCTCCCCTTCCCCTCCCCCTTCCCCTCCCTCCTCCCTTCCCCTTCCCCTCCCCCTTCCCCTCCCTCCTCCCTTCCCCCTCCCCCTTCCCCTCCCTCCTCCCTTGCCCTTCCCCTCCCCCTTCCCCTCCCTCCTCCCTCCCCCTTCCCCTCCCCTCCCCCTTCCCCTCCCCTCCCCCTTCCCCTCCCTCCTCCCTTCCCCCTCCCCTCCCCCTCCCCCTCCCCCTCCCCCTTCCCCTCCCCCTTCCCCTTCCCCTCCCCCTTCCCCTCCCTCCTCCCTTCCCCCTCCCCCTCCCTCCTCCCCCTCCTTCCTCCCTGCTCCATCTCCCACCTTCCTCCTCACAAGAAGGCGAGGAAGCAGAGCAGTGGTGGATGCTTCCTCTGTGAAGTCCAAAGCCTCCCTGGGGCAACCTGGGGTCTGCTGAGTGTGAGGCCTGAACACGGGAGGAAGCACGGGGGTGTGGGGGCTCCTGGGGCCCTGCTGCAGCACACGCCGGCTGAGCACCGGCCATCCTGCTCCGTGTGAACGTGAGTTGCCCCTACATGCTCATGGGCTGTACTTTAGCTGGTGTTGATGTTTGGGAAGCTGTGTCTCCTTTGGGAGGCGGGGCCTGAGGTGTGGTGGCCCCGCCTGCTTCCACTCATCCTGCTCTCAGCCTCCTGGTGGCTGCAGTGACCTGAACCAGCCTCCTGCTTCTGCCTCCAGCCGCCTTCTGCTGTGTGATTGTCTCTGTGATGGGCTACAGCCCCTCTGGAGCTTCAAGCCAGATAAGCTCCCTTCTCCCCTTAATGCATGTCTGAGTACTGTCTCACAGCAGAAAAAATTAACTCTAACATGGCGTGTTACACAATGCCATTTTATTTGCTCTAAAGATGCAAGGTGTCATTTGCAAGAAAATGGGTGGAACTGCAGCCCCTCGTGTGAAATAAGACAGGCTCTGACAATTACCCCATGCTTTCCCTCACGTGGAACATGGGCCACATGCACTCACACGCACACGTGCGCACACACACACATGCACACAAGCATGCACATGCACTCACACTGTCTTACGTATGCACATGCATACATTCACACTTTGTCTCCCTCCCTCACACGCATGCACACTGCACGCATGTGAAAATGGAAGGCTGATTGGGAAGAGGCAGGAATCTGGCAGGAGGGGATGGGAACGGAGGACAGCTGGGTCAGAGGGACTGGCCGACTCAAACCACATGTGACACCATTGTGAAGCCCGTTGCGCCATATGGCAAATAGAGACTACTAATGTTTCCAAATGTTCATTTATTTATTTACTTACTTCTTAGTGTGTGTGTGTGTGTGTGTGTGTGTGAGAGAGAGAGAGAGAGAGAATCAGTGGGTACTGTGTGTGCTTATGGAAGGCCAAGGATGACTTTGGGAATCATCCTGGATTGCGTCTACCTTCTTTTGCTTTGTTCTGGGATTTCTCAGGCTCCTCCTACCAGGGACAGAAGTGCAGGCCGCTGCCACTTCTACCTGGCATTTTTACATGGATCCAGGATCCAAACTCAGGTCCTTCTGTTTGTGACACTAAGTCTCAACCCCTGAGCCAAGTCTCCAGCCCACTACCAATGTTTTTAAAGCAGGTCGCTGCACATAATGGAATTTGGCCTTCTCCTCTTCAAGTACGCCACAAGGATGGACCAGGAGTCCTATGGGGAAGGGCAGAACACCAGGTGGGCAGGGGCAGGACTGCTGAGGTGGTCCAGGGGTCCTGAGGTGGGTTCTAGAGCTCTTGAGGTGGTCCAAGGCTCCTGAGATGGGCCCTAGGACTCCTGAGGTGGGTTCTAGAGCCTCCTGAGGTGGCCCAGGGGTCCTGAGGTGGCCCAGGTGGCCACATCCGGCTCACGAGCATATGCCACTGGCAGAAAAGGAGGGAGGCTGGCTGAGCACAGGCGCAAATGTTGGGGTGGACGATCATCTTCTGGGGGACGCCCCTCTGCCCCTCTGCCTCCCAGCTGTAGCTAGTGGGTGGTAACAGCCTGAGGACTAAAGGAGAGGGAGGGTCCTAGGGAGAGGGGGACCTGCGGGTTGACATGTGAATGAGCTCACAATGGCTGCTGAAGACGCCAGATCTGCAAAGGAGGAAACGAACATCCTCTGGGCCTGACGAGGAAGCTCCATCCTCATCTCCGTGTCAGCACCAAAGAAGACAGAGCTCGGGGAACATCCACGGCGACAGCTCGGGAGCAGCCGCGGCGACAGCTCGGGAGCAGCCGCGGCGACAGCTCGGGAGCAGCCGCGGAGACAGCCCACGGTGACAGCTGAGGGAGCAGCCGCGGTGACAGCTCGGGAGCAGCCGCGGCGACAGCTAGGGAGCAGCCACGGAGACAGCCCACGGTGACAGCTGAGGGAGCAGCCGCGGTGACAGCTGAGGGAGCAGCCACGGCAACAGCTCAGGAGCAGCCACGGAGACATCTCAGGACAGCCACGGTGACAGCCCACGGTGACAGCTGAGGGAGCAGCCACGGTGACAGCCCACGGTGACAGCTGAGGGAGCAGCTACGGTGACAGCCCACGGTGACAGCTGAGGGAGCAGCCGCGGTGACAGCTGAAGGAGCAGCCACGGTGACAGCTAGGGAGCAGCCACGGCGACAGCTCAGGAGCAGCCACGGTGACAGCCCACGTTGACAGCTCAGGAGCAGCCACGGTGACAGCCCACGGTGACAGCTCAGGAGCAGCCCATGATGATAGCCCACGGCGACAGCTCAGGAGCAGCCCATGATGACAGCCCACGGTGACAGCTGAGGGAGCAGCCACGGAGCAGCTAGGGTGACAACTCAGGGAACAGCCCATGGTACATGAGGTCCCAGAAGCTGAGCTCAAGAAGGTCCACCACTGTCGTTTCCTCAGGAGAGGAGGCTGGTGGGTGCCGACTGGTCTTCTGACCCTGGGGACAAATCCTAGCCGGTCGCATGGGAACTGCACTTGCAAAGCCAGCACCCACGTGCAGAAGCATGTGTTTCACACGGAAACAGGGCATCCCATGCAGCCTCTCCCGTCATGCTTCGAGAGGCCACACGTCTTCAAAGCAAGACAAAGCAAGACACTCAGGTGCATTCAGGTGACAATAAATAAAACAACTCAGACCGACCTTTCTATAGACAAAAAACATTTTCGGAACATTTTCTTAACTGCCAGGCTGTTTTCATTTATATGATAATAGGAGGGCTCACCTTTCTCCTGCCCCCTTTCCCAGCCCACGAACTAAGTTCATTTCCAATCACCACTTTCACCTGATAGGTGCTGTGACTCAGAGTGGCCCGTGACATCCGGGAAACATCACCCCTCTATCCACAGCACACACCCTGCAGGACAGAGAACCATCACTTATGCAGGTGGCATGACCAGAATTCCGACTTATTAGCACCAGCACAGACAGCTCTGCCTGCTGGGTGGGAGTCGGTGGACTATGCCACCAAGGAGGTGTTGGTGTGCAGATTACCATGGGGCCTCGGCTGGTGCTCTGCGGACTTGAAAGCTTTCTCCCCTCGAGCCAATCAAATTGTCGGACACCTCTGGTTGCTTTGTCTGTGGCCCAGCCAGGCCCAAGACTCCAGATGTCACCCCTTGCCCTCACCTCTAGACAGACCGCAGCTCCGAGCCTGCGGGTGGACAGCTCAGCACTGCCGCAGAGCGAGATTGAATTTGACCAGCAGCCTGGAGCCTCTGACCGGGGGGGGGGCAGATGTGAGGACCTGGTCCTGCAACGGAGCTCCCTCGGGTCTAGGGGGTGGGATTCTTCCCCAACTGACTGTGTGGAAATCTTGCCAAAACTAAACTGTCATGCAAGATGGAGATGAGAGAGTTAGCCACAGGCACTGCTGTGGGAGTACCGGCTCCGTTCCTGCTTAGTGCTGGGCACGCCGGTCACCCAATGTCCCCACACCAATGTCCCCATCACACACAGACAGTGCTGGGCACGCCGGTCACACACACAAGCTTAGAGCCTGGACACATGGGACACACCAAAGTCCCTGGTCATGCACTAGCATGTAGTATATGGAAGCAGGGAGGAGTTACCACACACACAGACACACAGACATAGGCACACATACAGATACACAGACAGACACACACACAGGTATACACATAGACACACATAGGCATAGACAAACACACACACCTAAACACACACAGAGACACACAAATTCACACACAGATACACGCGGACATACACACACACAGACACAAGACACACAGACACGTGTGCATTCATTGTGCACGGCGAAAAGGAAGGCTCGACCCGCCAAGCTCAGTGCGGGTCTATGAAGGAACATCAGCTCCAGGAAGCTGGGCACCCGAGTGCCCAGGATGCCCTGGGTCTGGCCCCCGCCGCAGATTCGCAGGTGCTTCCCAGTGACCCCAAGGGAGTGGGTGTGGACACGCAGGGCCTGTTTTCTCGCCCTGTGGAGGACGCCGTTCCCAACGAGACATGTTTCTTCCGGCCCCATCTCAGCCCAGGCTGGGACTTGTCTCTGTGACCCAGGCGCACAGACGTGCTCGGAGTATCGACCGTTTGTCTGTCAGCATCTCAGCCATTGTGTCTAATTTTCCGACGTTGAACAGTTTGGCTCTGTGCACAATGAGGCACAAGGTCTGCAGCCCAGTGGTCTGCGTTTTATGAAGGCCTAACAAGACCCAATGTCTCTCTAGTGGGTGGCAGAGCTGGAGGAGATGGGGGTCTCGGATTTGAGGAGGCCAGGGCCCTCCCGTGAGGTGCCAGCTGAGGGCATCTGAATGCCCCATCCCTGCCAAGTTGACCACTTGCTGAATCTTCTCAAGTTCAGCTCAGCACCAGGGTTGGCACTGAGGTCCGAGGTCCAAGAGCATGCCTGCTCCCTGGGGTGCGGGCAGCCAGGGCACCCGTGGCTGCTCGCCCCGGCACAGTGGGCTTGCCCAGGACCCGACACCCGCACCAAGCCGACGGCCTCAAAGCTCAGGCATCTGGTCCATTGAACGTCTTAGGTCTCGGCTCATGTGCAGGACGACGGCCGCCACTGGGGGGTTCAGTGAGTCTGCAGGAGAGCCGTGCAGGCCACACTGCCGACATCGGACACGCCGCTCCCGGGCGCCCAGGCCAGAGGAGGAAGTCCAGGTCTGGGGGCCTCGAGTCCGGCTGGGCTCTGCGTCTCTGGGCAGTGGGCATGCGTGTGGTCAGGGCGTGGCTGGACTGTCCTTGCGGGCGCATTGGCAACAGGTTGCTGAGTGCGGGGGCTGAAGTCAGAGGGCAGCGGGTGGCCTTCAGCTGTGCAGGAGTGACCGCCACAGCAGATGCCACAACAATGTCCCATGCGTGGTCTCACCCCAGCGCAGCAAGTCTCAGTGGGAACCAGTGCACCTACCCCAGGCCCCGAGGCCGCTGCGCTCCCCTTCCCTCCCTCTCCCTCCTCCCTCCTCCCTCCCCCTCCCTCTTTCCCCCTCCCTCCTCCCTCCCCCTCCCTCCTCCCTCCTCCCTCCCCCTCCCTCCTCCCTCTTCCCTCCCCCTCCCTGCTCCCTTCCTTCCTTCCCCCCTCCTCCCTCTCTCCCTCCCCTCCCTTCCCCTCCCTCCTCCCTCCCCCTTTTCTCCCTTCCCTCCCCCTCCCTGCTCCCTTCCTTCCTTCCCCCTTCCCCTCCCTCCCCCTTCCCTCCCCCTCTCTCCCTTCCTTCCTTCCTTCCTTCCTTCCTTCCTTCCTTCCTTCCTCCCTCCCTCCCTTCCTGAACAGTCCCTTACCATATGGTCCAGGCTGGCCTTGAACTCACCTAGGATTGCACACGTGCCTCCAAGCCCGGCTGCCTCTCTCTTAATTCAGGAAGCTTGGAGACTTCCACCCACAAGTCAAATTCTGTCTGAGAGTGGACCGCCATAATTACATGTTAAATATATTCAAATCTGCAGGGAACTGTAACTCGATAAGCATGAAGAAATTAATGGAAAGCTTAATTATTATAATAATGCCATTAAAATCTAATAAGGAAAGAAAAAAGTTGACTCATTTTACTTTAGCCTGGCCGTCTAATATCTTTTCCCCCCTTTAGCAGAACTATAATTAATTTAGACTTGGGTTTTCAGGAAAGCTAAATTATAACCATAGTGCTTAAAAGTCTTCAGCACGAAGGGACCAGAGCAGAACGGAGGCCTTTGGGTGTAGGGGCTGCGGGGGCACATGGAGCGCATTGTGGGGCCGCCATTGCCCGTCCTTCAAAGGCGGCGACCACTTCTGATTTTCCGTCCGTCTCCGGGCTGTGACCCTGGGTAAGTCTCCCAAGTCACGGGCTGCACGGGGGTGACTCAGTGAGCAATCAGATGCTGCTCGTATCGAGAAGTTTCTGCTGGTCTTGATCACACTGGCGGAAGTCAGAGAGCGGAGCAGTAGCACCGACATCCATCCCCAACCTGTTCTTCCAGTGAAAGGCGTGCATGGACCCCTGGGTGTGTGAAGAACGGACCAGGACCCTTTGATCATGCGCAGAAGCCGGCACGACCCCAAGGAACCTCCTGGTCCCCGACCTTTCTCTCCAGGGAGAATTTAGCTGGACACTGGGTGCCTTTGCAGAGTGCTCCTTTACTTTAAGGGGGTGCCTGTCCCCACCCTTGTCTGCCTGCCCTTCCTAAGCCTGCCCAACCCTCCTTGTGTCCATCTATGCCTTCCTGTGCCCCCTGCTCCTTCCTGAGCCCACCTGTCCCTTCCTGTGCCCGCCTGTCCCCTCCTGTGCCCACCTGTCCCCTTCCTGTGCCCACCTGTCCCCTTCCTGTGCCTGCCTGTCCCCTCCTGTGCCCACCTGTCCCCTTCCTGTGCCTGCCTGTCCCCTCCTGTGCCCACCTGCCTTCCCGTGTCTACCTGCCCCCTTTACTGTGTCTGCCTCTTTTTATACACCCTGAAAATGCTGATGCATGTGTCAACTCAACACACACATGCACACACACACGCACACACACGCACACACACACGCGCACACACGTACGCGCACACGTACACACACGCATACATGCACACACACGCACGCACACGCACACACACACGCGCACACGCGCACACACGCACGCACACACACGCACACACACGCACGCGCACACACGCACGCGCACACACGCACACGCACACACACGTACACACACGCACACACACGCGCACACACACGCGCACACACACGCGCACACACACGCGCGCGCGCAGCTGGGCAGCCATGGAAGGACATGCTCCGCCGTGGGGCAGCACCGTGGTCGCGTGTCCTGGCGACAGGTCCTGCTGCTTCTGGGCCGCAGGCTCTCTGGCTTCAGCACTTCCGGTGTGAAGAAGAAGCGCAGTTGAGTTCCTTATGCGCACAGGGTCCCCAGTGCCTATGGAGAACCCCACCATCTCCCTGGGTTCCGGAGCAAACACGCCAAGTCTGCTGTGCACTGCTATAGCCCTCCCTCATCCAATAGCTCCATCAGAGACAATCTGTTGGGGGGGGGACGCTGGGCGGCCCCCCGGGCCTGGGTCTTGCTCCTGCGGGGCAGCTGCCTGAGCCCAGGGGCTCTTCGTGAAAGGGTCCAGGCAGAAGGAGCCAGTTACTGACACGCTTGGCCCAACTCTGAGCCTAGAACAAAGGAAACACCTTCCCACGAAAAGCCAACATTCCCATGAAGACTTCGGAAGCTCAGCCCCCCTGGAGTGCCCCCAGAAAGTCAGCATTCAAATCTGAGCAACACCCCATGTTCTCAATGAGCCCATGTGCACCCCTGTGGGTGCTGGCACCCACTCGGGGGTGTGCAGGGCATGGCACATGAGGCGGGAGCCTCCCATGCTTGAGAGCCGAGCAGCCAAGGGAAGCCACACAAAGCCACGCACATGAGCAGCCAAGGGAAGCCACGCAAAGCCACACACACGCGCAGCCAAGGGAAGCCATGCAAAGCCACGCACATGAGCGGCCACACGAAGCCACACACACGAGCAGCCAAGGGAAGCCACGCAAAGCCGCACAGCACACTCGAGGGTGGGCACGGCACACGTCTAGCATTGGGAAGAGGGTCAAGGTTGGGTAGAGCCCCGGGCAGGCAGGCAGATCTCGTCTGAAGGAGCAGCTGGGTGGAGACTTAGTCATGTTGAGAAACTCAGTGGTGTTTGCTCTGCACCCTGGAGATGGTGGGGTTCTCTAAGGCACGAAGGGCCATGTTCGGAGGAACCTGACGCAGCTCGCACAACCACTGGCCCCTGCAGGAGGGGTGGGACTCCCTGAGATGAGCCATAAAAACGTCCACTCGTTCTTGTGGCGCTCGGACAAACTTTGCTCAACACTTTCAGGGCGAAGATGGACGTTTTGCAGTGAAACTATGATTTTAGGTTCCTGAGCTTCCACTTTGAGTTGTGGAAGTCCTGAGGTAAGAGAGACGTAGACCCTCAGAACGGCAGTGGCCAGTGGGTGGGCCCAGGAGAGCACAGGCGGCTCGGCAGTCTTGAGATGGGTGCGCTGAAGTGCAGGATCCGTGTTAGTGCACTTATCACGGGACAGCGCCACCCACATTCGCAGCAGAGAAACCTTGATGATTCGATGCTCCCACCTCACTCCATGTGCCCACGGCTCCTCAACAGAGCCGGGCGTCCGACGGCCGCGGAGCCCGCTGCTTTGGAGAGAAAACGCGGTTCAGCACGGACCTGCCTTCCTGCACCTCTCTCGTGTCCTTCCCGGAGTGCGTGGCCCGTTCATGTGTAGAACAGTGACCGGCTCTGCTGCGGGATGACGGTGGCTCTCAGCTGGCACTTCTGCCCTCTCTCCAGCCTGCCGAGCACTGCTCGACGCTTCCAACGCTTGGAGGAAGCCACGAGGATGCCCCTCAGCTCTCCAGATGCGGAGCGAGTCGCTGACCACTGTCCCCTCTGATCCAAAGCTGTCCGTGCCAGGTCCTTCTTTCCCACGCCTGTTCGCAGTCAGGCGCCCAGCAGGACAGTCGGGCCTGCACACTGCGTGGGCTTTGTCTGAGGACACGCCCGGCCTGCTGAGAGCTGCACCTCCCACGACTTTTCCCTCCGCGCCTCTCCGCCAACCTGGGCTCTGCGGGAGGGGCCGCCTCCACGCTGGACACCTCCCCGCCTGGGTCTCTCTCCACGGCTCTGAATTCTCGAAGCCCACCGTGCTCTTCATTCCTTGCTCTATGCGCCCGCGCGAGACCCTTGGTTCCCTCGGGGGTTTCCCACTGCAGCTTGCCGCACTGGGGTGGGTTTAGTGTCACGCGGCCCCGCGCTCATGCGGTTCCTGGAGCGTGCAGTCCAGGTACGTTAGTGACGTACTGAGCGTCCGTCCCATCCCGCAGCCTTCTTGCTGTTCGGTTATCCCAGGTGCCCAGAACATGATGCGTGAAGGGTGGTTGAACTACTCAGGGCAAAGCAGTGGGAGGAAGAAATCCAGAGAACAAGATCGCACGCAGCCAGCGTGGGGGAGAACCGCATGGAGCCCTGTGACCCACAAGTCTGGCTCCGAGGGCCGAGGAGCGCGGACAGCTAGCCTCGAGGGGTTCAGGTGACCGACGGCAGAGGATCCGGCTGCCGTTACCCCTCTGCCCCCATTGAAACTCTCGCCCAGGATGTTGACCTGCACACAGGCAACTTTGGGGCCAGCAGGGCCCGGAGCGCTCAGCTGCGCCTAGGAGCAGTCGAGTGGACCGCCGAGTGGCAGCCAGGGTCTGGTTTTACCAGCGTTGGAAGTCACGAGGCCCCTTAGGCTGTCTGGCCTGTTCCTCGGGCCTCTGCCTCCCTCCTGAACATTCCTCTCAGCAGTGCGCGCACAGGTACGAAGGCTGGCTTCCTCCTTGAAGCCCGTGCTCTGGGAACCAGCAGCTCCCCCTTACCTAGGGGACCTCGCTAAGTGAAGACAAGCGTCCCTCTCTGACAAGGAAGGAGGTCGTGGCCTGAAGGGGTCTGAGTCGGGGAGGTGGGGGGCGGCACCGCTCTCCTCTACTGTCATCAGCCGATCTGTGTGCCTCGCACACCTGCCCCCATCTGTGTGGAGCGGCAAGGAACGGCTGCAGCTCTGTCCTCGGAAGACCCTCTGCCACGGAGAGACCCCTGTCCCTTGTGTCGCTCAGTGCCAGAGGTAAGTTGCTTTCCTTGCTAGACTGCACCGAGCCAGCCCCGGCCTTCAGGGCTGAGTGAGTGTGTGTGTGTGAGTGTGTGTGTGAGTGTGAGCGTGTGTGTGAGTGTGTGTGTGAGTGTGTGTGAGTGTGAGTGTGTGTGTGTGTGCGTGTGTGTGTGCGTGTGTGTGAGTGTGTGTGAGTGTGTGTGAGCGTGTGTGTGAGTGTGTGAGCGTGTGTGAGCGTGTGTGTGCGTGTGTGTGAGTGTGTGTGTGAGTGTGAGTGTGAGCGTGTGTGTGTGAGTGTGTGAGTGTGTGTGAGCGTGTGTGTGTGAGCGTGTGTGTGCGTGTGTGTGAGTGTGTGTGAGCGTGTGTGTGAGTGAGTGTGAGCGTGTGTGTGTGAGTGTGTGTGCGTGTGTGTGAGTGTGTGTGAGTGTGTGTGAGCGTGTGTGAGCGTGTGTGTGAGCGTGTGTGTGCGTGTGTGTGCGTGTGTGAGTGTGTGTGCGTGTGTGTGTGCGTGTGTGAGTGTGTGTGAGCGTGTGTGTGTGCGTGTGTGAGTGTGTGTGAGCGTGTGTGTGTGAGTGTGAGTGTGTGTGTGTGAGTGTGTGTGCGCGTGTGTGCGTGTGTGTGTGAGCGTGTGTGTGTGTGAGAGCGTGTGTGAGTGTGTGTGAGTGTGTGTGTGAGCGTGTGTGTGTGAGTGTGTGAGCGTGTGTGTGAGCGTGTGTGTGTGTGAGTGTGTGTGTGTGTGTGAGCGTGTGTGTGAGCATGTGTGAGTGTGAGTGTGTGAGCGTGTGTGAGTGTGTGTGAGTGTGTGTGAGCGTGTGTGTGTGAGTGTGTGTGTGTGGGCACCACTCTCTCTGCCTCTAACTCTTGTAGACCAGGCCTGGCAGGTACATCCTGGCAGGAGCGCTATCCGCAGCCAGGCCATGCAGCCCCCATGAGCCCCACGGCTGCCATTACCCGTCACTTAGTGCCAAGCGACTACCAGCCATTTGCCACTGGGCGCAGGGCTCCATCAGACAACCTGGTGATTAGCTAGGCAGCACCTGACACCAGGACTTCAGATCTAGTTGGCACAGACAGACTTGGGTTGTCAGGAGGTGAGCTGCTATCTAACCTCCTCGGGGTGGCTTGAGTCATGTCCCCATCCAGAGGTGACACTGAATTGAATCCACTGCTCTGGGAAAACATGCAAAACATCCAGTAAAAGGACAAGGGTGTCTGCCACACATGTTTTCAAACAGAGCGGCAGGTGGCTTCTCGGCCTCCCATGGCCAGTGTCCGTGTCTTCCCAGGGCATAGCCCCTCGGGACGCAGCAGCTGGCCCAGGCCTCCTCGCCTTTCGTGGCTGTGTCTCTGGTACCCGAGTGCGTCACGTGGAGACAGGGCGGTCCTCTGGCCTGATCCCAGAGCGGTTGTTGGCTCTCTCCCTGACACGCCTGTCTTCCTGGCCTCCTTTACTGGAGCAACTCTGAGCTCAGCTGTCTGGGAAGTGTGTCGCCATTTCCCGTGGCCCCTTTCCAGCTTGTGGACCTGCCACGCTTACGCATCCACCGATGCGAAGGCAGAGCAGCCCTGCAGCGCTCTCAGAGTGCTGTTTGCTGGGTGAGTGTCAGAGCGGTAGGAAGTGCGTCCTGAGCTGGGCTGGACCTGGCTTTGAAGAGACTGCTGCCTGCTCAGCCACCTGGCCTCTGGTCCCGTCTTCCTGACCCCTTGAGTGGGCACTGCCCGTGTGGACTTCTCCCAGGCTGGCCGCCTCTTCCCAGCACCGCTGTCTCGCTTCTGCTGTTACCTTTGTCCCCTGTTGGGGAGCGTGATGCAGGGCTGGGCATCTAGGCGGTGGCCGAGGTGGCTGCTGCCTCTTCAGGCTGGGGCCTGCAGGGGTGGGCTCCACAGAGCTTGGGGTTCAGGGCTGATCATGGCCCATCCCACCGTGCTTTCCCACAGGAGTGCCATAGAGTCCAGGGTCTGCTGGGCACCTCTCAGCTCCCCGTGAGCTCACCACTCACCGACGGGCACACCCGTGGGCTCTGATCATCTACTGAGATAATTCCTGGGCTCGTAAGCAGGATTAGAATTGTGGATCGGGAGCAGACATGCTCCTCACAGTGCTTGCGTCTGGGTGGGAGAGGACTGAAAGGAGCGCTTGTGTCGCCCACCCTTGCCCCCGCTGTCTGGGGTACAGGATGCACCATCAGTCCTGGGGGGATGAGTAGACACAGCCTTTCAGTGCGAGAGCCGCACATGCAGAACATGCAGGATGTGCTCTTTAACCGACATCGAACACGCCGGGCTATCAGAAGAGAGTCTACCTGCACGTGGACAAGACTTACTACTGTCCATCGAAGCACATGCGCTCCTCACAGTTACCGTGGTGCAACCCGTGTCCATCAGAAAGCTTCATGCATCTGCTGCAGAAAGTCACGTGACAGTGTCCTGATTATTCCTAGAGCCAGGGGAGCAACGGCCAACGTGGGGGGGAGCAGGTCATTGCTCCTGCTCCAGCCTGTGTGGGTCTCTGTCCTCTGCCTCCTCTCAGAACAGCCCCTGCTGTGACTGCACAGGACCTGCTGCAGATTCTGTAGGGCTGGATGTGCAGGACAGACTTACTGAAGTAACTGAGTTCACTGGCTGCACTTAGTGGCCCCTTAAATGACTGCTCTACAAGCCAAAGTACCGAGGAATCACGCAGGCTGGACGGAGGCTGCAGCCAGTCCGGGACACCAGGGATGCCCTGGGGAGGAGACTCTCATGCCGCTGGCCGCAGCAACATGCAGCGCAGAGACGGAAGATGCATGGAAGGGGCTTTGACCCAGCAGCCAGGGTGAAAGTGACCCACTGGGACAGTATGGGCTGCGGGTGAAGGACGTAAGAGGGAGTGTATGTGGTGGACATGTCTGAGTACCTGGAGAAAGGGAGGATGCAGAGATATGCAGAGAAGGAAGGGGACCTTCCCTACTTGTGTTCTTGGTCACTTCCTGCCAGGGCCAGCGGCACGAGGCCCACCAGGGCGCAGCGGCACGAGGCCCACCAGGGCCAGCGGCACGAGGCCCACCAGGGCCAGCGGCAGGAAATCCGAGGTGTTTCAGAGGTCAAACCCTGTGCCCTTCTGCTTGTATCTCGGCATCCTTTCCATGGGAACAGTGATACGGACTTAGCCTCCCGTCCTACGAGTGCTGGAAGCAAGAGAGGCCTTGCGGAGAGACGGGGCAGCCTCAGCCGCTCTGCCAGCCCCGGGTGCCTCAGCCTCTTCTCCAGGTCTCTCTGCACACTCGGGGTATTGCCCCACTCCCAGAGGTACCAGAGGTACCAGCAGCATCCTTGCCCATGGGTTGCCACGGCGCACGTCCTCGCTGTCTTCCAAGGATGGCACAGGCCGTAGACGCCATCAATTCTAGTAGGAAAGCCATTGTGCGTGGCTTGGCTGGAGCCCAGAGGCTCTCGGGTCAGCCCTGCCTCTGACTAAAAACAGGACGGTGAGCAGCGTTGACATTTGATTCTCTTGATCCCCATGGGACGGAAACATGCATGGAGGAGAGATGATGCCAAGGAGCAAAGACGTCATGGGGGAAAGACAAAGAGTCGTGGACAGATCCATGGAGGAGAGAGACCATGGTTCAGAGAACATGGAGGAGAGAGACCATGGAACGAAGACACGCATGACATCAGAGGTACCATGGGTGTGAGAGGCGTGGGACAAAGGTGCCATCGAGGAGTGACAAGCCCACATTATTGCAAAGACAATGCCATTCTAAACTGCTGCTTAGCGCACTGTAACCTGCCAAGCAGTGTCCCTCTGAAGGCAAACAGCACGGTGCTGAGGTGAACTCGGAGAGATTCAGGGCTCAGAGTGTGGGCCTGCCAACTGCACTGTGCACACTCACACACCTGCCCGTCCAGCAGCTCTGCGCGGTGCACACTCACACACCTGCTGGTCCAGCAGCTCTGCGCGGTGCACACTCACGCACCTGCCCGATCCAGCAGCTCTGCGCTGTGCACACTCACGCACCTGCCCGTCCAGCAGCTCTGCGCGGTGCACACTCACACACCTGCTGGTCCAGCAGCTCTGCACTGTGCACACTCACACACCTGCTGGTCCAGCAGCTCTGCGCGGTGCACACTCACGCACCTGCCCGATCCAGCAGCTCTGCGCTGTGCACACTCACGCACCTGCTGGTCCAGCAGCTCTGCGCTGTGCACACTCACGCACCTGCTGGTCCAGCAGCTCTGCGCTGTGCACACTCACACACCTGCTGGTCCAGCAGCTCTGCACTGTGCACACTCACACACCTGCCCGGTCCAGCAGCTCTGCGCGGTGCACACTCACACACCTGCTGGTCCAGCAGCTCTGCGCTGTGCACACTCACACACCTGCCCGGTCCAGCAGCTCTGCGCGGTGCACACTCACATCTATGAGGTCGTCCGACTGTGATGTGTACACACACTCACACACCTGTAGTTTTCCTATTGGGTGCTGTGGCAGTATAACTCTCGGGGACACTGACCCACACATTTTCACGTGCAGACACATCGCATCACTCACTCTTCTAAAATTTCATTCTGAGAGGTGCGTCTGCCCATGTGCAGTGCCCACCCCCCTTCACATGGCTGCAGTGGTTTCAGCCAGCACAGAGCAGCTCCAGCAGGGACCCGCTTTCTTCACCCCCACAGCAGCCTTCGCCCCTCCTATAAGTCCCCAGAACATGTTGGTTTGGCCGATGGAACTGTGATCTTGTGACCCAGCAGATGTGCCCTGCTCGCCGACTGCTGGGTACCCATCCTCACGGAGAAGCCCGGGAGGGGTCTTTCTCCTTTCTGGTTTTGCCGCATCCTTATCCAACTAATCTGGTAGAATATGTCTCAGTTTGGAAAAGGTGGATTCAAAGTAACATGTTTTGGGGTAAGGACATGGCTTTATTTTAGAGAAATAAGGAAAAATATGGGAATTGTCAGGTCTTGGTGTTTCTTCCCAGTTCAGGCCTAAAGCCTGTTCCCTGGGAAGGTCACAGTAACCCCATGGGCAGGTGCTAGGAATTTCTCGGTATGTCACAATAAGCCCATGGACAGGTGCTAAGCATTTTTACCTAGGTTTTGTTTGGGATAATTCAAATTTTGCCTCTGGCAGGAAGAATCCTTCTGGAATTTAGGAGTGCCCTTTCTTAGGGTTTTTTGGAACTAGCTTCCTGCTCTCTGTTCTAGAGAAGAAGCCTGCTTTTTAAGTTTCAGTCAAATACTAAATAGAGACTTCATGTCTAGTCATTTACAATAAGTAGACTTGTTAGCCAGAATGTGTGCACTGATTTTAAGGAAATTAGAGAATAACCTCTAGAGTCTTGAAACATAGGTGGGTAAAATTCCCACCTACATACTAACTCAGAAATTCCAGAAGTATAAGGCTATGCTATCAGTCCACCAGAACCTTAAAAGAAACTGTGATACCCTCTGACCCTGGCTGAAGGCCAAGGAAGAGACCATCATGCCAGAAAGTCTAGATGCCAAGACTGCCCCTGGAGATGGTATTTGCAATCCAAACTGGGAGAATCCGTGTCAGAAGCAAAGGGGACCATGTCTTTCCTACCCCAAACAGCACTCTTATGAGAAATTACAGAGATGGATCATTTGAGTGCACTCCTATCAATGATCGCCTCTGCCCCGAAAGAGACACCCTTGGCATATGGGGCCTGACTGGACCCCAGGTTTGGAGAATGCATGGTTCACAGATGGGTCATCTAACTGATGGCAATACACTTCTGGAATTCCTCAAAGGAAGACATAAGCAACCTTACTATTAAAGGAATAGAAGGATGCTATTATAGGAGGAATTATTCTTTTAATAATTATATTGCTTAAGTGTTTTCTTCAGTGCATACCTCAGCAGTGCTCCATCGACAGAACCAGCTATAGCTTATGGGCCTTGAGTATCCAAGTCAAGGCCCCCTTAGAGATGTAGTTTAAGCTTGGATAGTAGAGACTACATGAGCTGCATACATCTTCCCAAGTTAGAACCTGCTGCCATGCCTGGTGCCTATGTCGACCTGCCTGACTGAGAGGATCAACCTGGAGAGGACAACAGCCAAAGCTCACGCTGGGACTTATGGGGTGTTGAGGATTCCTATAGTTAATTGTAAAATATGTTCCTTGCTAAAATCAATAGGAGATCATTCTGCCTCTGTGTATTTTAAAAAAGCAGTTAAAATGTGGGCTGAGCCCCATAGCTATCCGGTGAAGCATTATAGATTAGATAAGTTTGGAAATACTGAGAGAATGTTTCTGTTAAGTGCCTTTGCCCTGAAGCAATGGGTTAGGTTCTTGAAAAAAGGGTCCACCCTGAAGGTGACTTTGCTGATTATCTATTATGTATGCAACATTCTTTACCCCCAAAATTTTCTGTATAAAAGTTGTCATGAAAGTTTCAATAAATGGGTTCAGGATACACTCGGATGAGAGGGAGCCGCGTGTGTTCTGTTCTCCACCCGGTCCTGGGGAGCCCTGGTCTCGAGGCCGCGACTCTGGTCTGCGGCATGGTTTGCTGCATCTTGAGGAGGCACCCCAGCACTGGGGTCTCCCCTTTTCCTGTACAGCTTCCAGAGCCTTCTGCAAAGTAGCGAGGCCATGTGGGCCCCTCTCTGCGCCCTCCTGTCTTATTTCTGGAAGCACTAATGTGCAATAATTCAGGAGGGCAGGAATCAGCGCATCTTACGGCGTGTCTGATGTGCCACCCGGCAGACAGACGGTTTCATTTCAATTAGCCCCTTTGTTGCCAACAAAACCTTACAACCCCTCTGAGCAAAGCCAGGCGGTTCCCCAGCCCACACCCGACCTGGTCGTCTGCCCCACGCATGCAAGGTGCCCACCGCCCTCACCCCGTCGCCCTCTCTCTTCTCTGCATTGTTCTCTGGGTACTTACCTGGGATCAAGTGACTTTCTCCAGCCCAGAAAGAAGGACTCGGCTCCATTTTCTCTTCTGATCTCCCAGGCTAATTGGCTCAGGTGTAAACCAAGCCAGCAGGGCGAAGACTTTGAAGTGCGGTGGCTGCGCAGAGCGCTTGGGAGCATCCCTGTGTCAAACACCGGCAGGTGCGGCCACTAATAAACACGCAGTAGTCGTGGTGTATTACAAGACTCGCATCCACACCCGTACTTGATTGCGAACTTGTCATTAATTTTGCAGGCTGAACCTAGAATGCAATCTGACCCATTTTAATAAGAGGGGCATAGTGTGGCCACTTGAAGGGCTGGAGGTGACGCCCGCTGTGTCATCTTTACATAGGGAGCCGCCCTTGGCTTTGATCAATGATGCTGCATCACTGTGGAAGGGGACTCAGAGGCCGAGGCGTGGGCGCCTGTGGTCTGTGGTCCAGCATGCACAATTATGGAAAGGTCAGCCCACGGCATGCGGGGACCCTTGCTGTTCTGCACGGCGGCACCTCGTCTTGGACTCTGCTTAAAGGGTGCCCCCACCACAGGCCCTTCTCCTGTCTCTGTTTTGATTATCGGTGCTTTGCCACGGAACAAAAGCCAGGAAAGCGGCTCTCGCGTTCGGACTCTTTGATTGCGGGCTGTCTCTTCCTTCTTAATATGCAGCCTGCAGCTCGAGACCCACTGAACGAGGCTCGCCCTTTGCACAGTTCCCCAGGACCTCCTGAAGGGTCCCTGGTGGGTCCTGGTCCTGGTGATGGCTGTGCGGTGTTCTATTTTAATCTCTTTTCCAGGCCTCTCGCCCGTGTGCCCGTGGTGGTGCAGATCCCCCAGTCCCCCCCCGGGGCAGGCTGAACATGCACACCTCTGGACTGACAGACTGGCATGCAGGACTCAAACAGGCTAAGCTTTGCCAAGGATGAGACACACAGACTCTCAGGCTCAGATCCAGGTAGGAAGGCTGTGAGCTCCAGGCGCTGGACACGAATGCACTCAGAGGCGCTGGTGGTCTCCCCTCTGCTGCCCACAGTGGCTCAAACAAGAAGCATTCATTCCCTCTGGCCCTGGAGGCTGAGTCCCCGGTGGGGTCAACTCCTCCCCCGGGTCTTTCTCCTTCTGCCTGGAGGGTTTCTGATCTGTGCGCAGGCGCAGATGATGCGTCACGGCCACTCAGCAACACCACTGCGACTTAAGATTAGCTCCAAAGGCAGCCGCGTGTTGAGGCCCGGGGGTCACAGCATCAGTGTGCACGGGAGGAGCACAGTTCAGCCCACATCAGTGGGAAAGTATGAGAATCATCACCTTCATTTAAGGCGCTAGAGCTATGACACAGTCGCCGTCACCTCCTTAGCAGGAGATGATGGTGATCTGTCCCCAGGATGGTCTCCTGGGGGCGCCACAGGCCTCAAGCTTGGCTAGGTGTAGGGAGCCCCAGGGGTGAGTCCCCGAGAGGGAGAGGTCAGTGTTTTCCAGGCTTACCCAGAAAAGGGGCAACTGACTTCCCCATGCTGAGCCGCACAGACGGCGCCTGCGTGTGAGATGGTGGGGGGGGGGGGTCATGCTCCTCTTCCGGCTCTTCTTCCACCATGTTCAGTCGGAGGAGTCCCAGGTCCGTGGTGGAATCCTCAGCCTGGACCTTGCCATCCCCAGTGGGCGGTGCCCCTGCTGAGGCAGATCCCGTGAGCGGAGCCAGGCGCGTGCCCTTAGCATCAGACATGGAACGAGGACAGAGAGACAAAGGGAGGACACACAACAGTTTCTCCCTGAAAGGGTCTCGGGGCCGGGAGTGAGCACAGCCCAGGGTTCCTCAGAAGAAGACCCTGGAGCCCTTCAGAGAGGTGGTGCTGTCCACACCTAGCTGAGCGAGACTTGGGGTCAGGCTGTGAGGGTCTGCGTCTGTGTTGACCTCTGTGTTGAGCCTCCACCTAGGTTTGGTCTTGCTGGGCTGGCAGAGTGGCACACCCTTGGCTCATCGGTCTCCATCCTTGGCAGTGCTGCCCCTAGAAGCGGCCATCCTCTGCCCAGCGTGAGCGGCCAGGTGCCTTCCGTGCCCTTTGCTGCCTGCTCACTCCCTTGGATGCTGGCCAGAGGGACAGCCATCAGCCAAGTGGCATCGGAAGTCCGCTGCCACAATCAGGGCGACACGGACACCATGCAAACACAAGAGAACACCCTCGTGGGGATGAGCCCTGGCCGCAGACACTGAAACCTCACGCCCAGGCTCTCCTGGGATCCAGACTCGCGGTAACCTGGTGACCTGGGCAGTGGAAGGGAGCGTGTCCTTCTTCGCCCCCGCGTGTCCCTCCTCGCCCCCGCATGTCCCTCCTCGCCCCCGCGTGTCCCTCCTCGCCCCCGCGTGTCCTTGTCCCTCCTCCCCCCTGCGTGTCCTTCCTCGCCCGCTGCGTGTGCTGTTGGGTGGACGAGCTGAGCCGCCCCTGCTGTGGGCCATGATTCCACTGGACGTGGGACCCAGAGGTCAGCAGGCTTTGCCACGGGCTCTGCGTCTCTGAGCCTGGTACCACGGCTGATGTGCCACGTTCAGTGACTTCTGATGTGAGGCTGAGGCTTTGCCGGGCACAGCTGAGTGATGTCAGCTCCACTTGCACACACTCTGTCTTCACCCCGTGGCTCCCCCACTGGTGCTAGCAAGTGTCACGCACTGCACGAGTGGACCCCAGCTTCTGTGCCTCACAGCATCACTGCAGTGGACAGGCCACGTTTTCAGCTTTCATTAGCACGTGTACGTGCCCCAGTGAAGGCCGGTCAGATCTCAGGGCTGCCAGGGCTTTCTGGTTGTGGTACCTCTGGGCGCCGAGGCAGGGTGTCGGGGTGGGCGCCAAGTCAGGGTGGGCGCTCCACGTGGAGCTGCCCGGGCCTGTGGTCCTTTCTCTCCTGGGTAATCCAGAGAGCAGGATCAGCTCCACACGGCGTGATCCTGCCAGGCAATGGAGAGCGGGTGTGGAGAAGACTCGAGTGTGGACACTTGTGGGGGGATTCCTAGCACTGCTGCTGGGGCTAGTGCCCTACCCTGATAATTGGAGTTTCACATGACGTGGTCCACTCGACATTCACACATAAAACCAAGGCAGCTACCTGTAAGGAACAACCTAATGCCAGGCGCCTCTTACCTGGAACCAAGGCGAAGAGGGTGTAGATTCAAGCTAACCTGGGCTACTACGTCAGACTTGTCTAAGAATGAGAGAGGGAGGGGAAAAAAGAGCAAGGGAGAGAGAGCTGTTGACAGCCCCCCTCCCCCCCCCCACTTTAAACCTTTAAAAACGGGTCAGATCCTGCCATGATCACAGCCCGAGGAATCCGTTCCTCGCAGCGTGGAGAATCCATGTTGTGGATCACTTGAGCAGAGCACTCATTCTCTCCCCACCACAGCCCAAGCTGACGTGCTTCACGAAGGACTTTCAAGAGTCTCGCTTCACTCACTCTTGACATTTTCGGTCTCTGCAAAGCAGTTTTACACATCTGTCCTTGATTTTTAATTATTGCTACAAACCAAAGCTATGTGGGGAGCCAGGAGTGTGTTAACTGTCCAGCAGAACCCCAAAGATCGCTAATTAGAAGGACTCGCACTCACTTTAGAAAAGAAGAACGAGAAGAGGGGCCGTGCCTCTCACAGGGAACCTGGCAGAGGGCACAGAACTCCAAGAGACAGGACTGTGATGGTTCTCATCGATGCCTTGTGAGACAGGGCTGTGACGGTTCTCATCGATGCCTTGTGAGACAGGGCTGTGACGGTTCTCATCGATGCCTTGTGAGACAGGGCTGTGACGGTTCTCATCGATGCCTTGTGAGACAGGGCTGTGTGGCTCTCATTGATGCCTTGTGAGACAGGGCTGTGACGGTTCTCATCGATGCCTTGTGAGACAGGGCTGTGTGGTTCTCCTGGATGCAAGGTGTCCATCGATGCTGAGGACAGCAGGTAGCATGGCCGTGACACTGCGTGTGTGGCCGTGCCACTGTGTGTGGTCATGACACCGTGTGTGTGGTCATGAGGCTGACACGCTGTGGCTGCCGTGGGCGCCGACCCCACAGCTTTGCTGCCAACAGTCCCTCCGCAGGGTGGGATCCTGTGTGGCCCACATATCTCAGCCCAGCAAGAAACAGATGTCTCAAGTTCAGTGATGACCAAAAGATGCCGATCTCCTCAATCTCCTCCAAGTCCCTAGAGAGTGGTTGGCTCACCGGCCAGCAGTGCTTTCAGCAGTCTGGATGGCTGAGTCCCAAGCCCTAGGGCCACCAGGACAGGTGGAGCCGTCCCCCTCCTTCCAGTGAGACCCAGAGAGACTAAGGGACGCTGAGGTCAAGGTGACAACCACAGGAGATGAGAGTGTCTTGAGCTGTGTGTGAGGCCAGAGTCTCCCTAGTGTGTGAGGCCAGAGTCTCCCTGGTGTGTGTGAGGCCAGAGTCTCTCTAGCGTGTGAGGCCAGAGAAGTCTCCCCGGTGTGTGAGGCCAGAGTCTCCCTGGTGTGTGAGGCCAGAGTCTCCCTGGTGTGTGAGGCCAGAGTCTCCCTGGTGTGTGAGGCCAGAGTCTCCCTGGTGTGTGAGGCCAGAGTCTCCCTAGTGTGCGAGGCCAGAGTCTCCCTGGTGTGTGTGAGGCCAGAGTCTCCCTGGTGTGTGAGGCCAGAGTCTCCCTGGTGTGTGTGAGGCCAGAGTCTCCCTGGTGTGTGAGGCCAGAGAAGTCTCCCTGGTGTGTGAGGCCAGAGTCTCCCTGGTGTGTGTGAGGCCAGAGTCTGCCTGGTGTGTGTGAGGCCAGAGTCTCCCTGGTGTGTGTGAGGCCAGAGTCTCCCTAGCTGTGAGGCCAGAGGAGTCTCCCTGGTGTGTGAGGCCAGAGTCTCCCTGGTGTGTGAGCCAGAGTCTCGCTAGTGCGTATGAGGCGAGCGAGCTCTGTGCCGAGCCTCCAGCAACCCACTGCCTCCAGAGCAGAAGCTGAGGCTGCATAGCCCAGGGCAGGCTGGGCTTGCAGAGCTGACAGGAGTTTATCTCACACATCCCTCACCTTCCCGCCTTGCCGTGCACATTCCTGCAGCTGACCACCCTCTGGGATCTCGGAGGAGACCGGCATCTCTCGTCTCAACTCTCAGAGGGTTGGGGACACTTCGGTTCTTGCGAGTTCTATCACCACCACACCATCGCATTCAGCACGTGGCACCTGTTAGATCACACGCACTGTCGGGGTTTGGGTTTGGTCGAGCATCGTGTTTAAGGCTCTGTATTAGGCTGGGAGAGCTGAGCGGGCACTCTAGCCATCCCTTGCCGGTGACAGTTCATTCGCCAGAGTGGAGATGAATCTAGACTCGCCGAGGCCTCTACCCTGGTGTGTGCCCCCCCAGGCCACACAGCCCCAGTAGCCGGCTGGATCCAAGTGCAGCACAGGCTGTCCTGCCGCGCCCACAGCACCCACCTCATTACCATGCCACAAAGTGCCCCCCAGCTCCTGAGGAAACCTTCATAGTAAGTGTTCCTGGGGGTGATTCCCTTCCGTAAGCCGCACGCCCAGCACACCCGCCTCTCGGCCTCTCTGCACACCCAGAGAAGCCTGTTGATATGTTCACTCCCAACTGCAGAGAACTCGACCTCCTGTTATCACGCAAACTATGTGTGGCAGTTCTCCTGCATGGTTGCTGATGAATCAATCAGCTTAAGTGAGAAGGGGTTTATTTCCTTATGACTGTCCAGTTACAGTTCTCAGTGCAGCTTGGCCGGAGAGCTCACACCAACACCAGGGCCCAGGGAACTGGCCACACCATCACCACATAACAGCTGAGACATGGACGATCCTACTTGCCAGCATGTCTGGCCAAGTGTACACAAGGATGCCAACTTCCTCAACCAGCTCTCAGTATTTTATTCACCTGTTCAGGGCCTAGTCCCACCCACCATGGGCTGGGCCTTCCCCATCAGCTAGATAATCTCCTGCAGGTTCGCTCTGGGCTTAACCAACCATTAATTCTCTACAAATGTGCCCAGAGCTCAAGCCCTCAACAGTCAAGTTGACCCCTGTGTCTGACCTTGACACCATGGCATATTATCATGGTTGGCTCCACAGGATCATGTGTGTGCGCGTCTGAGAAGGTTGTGGCACCTTAGAAGGCAGAGCCTCGCTGGAGGAAGGGAGGTCCCGTGTGTGTGTGTGTGTGTGTGTGGTGGGGGCAAGCCTGTGTGTGTGGTGGGGGCAGGTCCCGCGTGTGTGTGGGAGGATTGAGGCTCAGCGGTTCTGCCTGGTTCTCAGGAAGATGGCTGCAGTCACCGGAACCACCTTCCTGCCTCTGCCTCCAGCCACGCCTCCTGCCATGCGATTACTGCTGTCATGGAAGATGTCTGTCTCCTTCCTCCTTTACTGTCAGGGTCTGAGAGTTGTCTCACAGCAAAAGGAAAAAGGAAAGCATACTTCATCAGACGTCGTTGGCTCACTGAGTTGGAATTAGGGTCGCCTGCAGTGCTGCATGACCTTGGCAGTGAGTCTGCAGTGCAAACCCCAGATCCAGCAGAGGCTGGAGGACGGAACCGCGGGGTCGTTCCTCCTGGTGCGCACACCTGCACATGCGTGTATGGGCACACACATATATTCACAGGCAGCACTTATACACGTGTGCACATAAGCGTAGGAAGGCACTCGCATTTGCACATACATGCACAGTACACGTATACATGAGCACACACATTACACACACATGGATACACATGCATACCAGTGTTCATCTAACCTTTACCAGCGGAAATAAAGCAATTAGCCTTCAGTTTATCACCCACTGAGAATTTCACATTATCCTCCTAGAACTGACTTTTCAGGCAGGAGTAAGTGGGACAGTAGGTTTTGCCCTCAGCTCTTGCAGATGGGCCGTGTGTTCTCCTCGCTAGCGTCATGGCGCAGATGCTCTAAGCCCTTGGACGGACGAGCCTCCTGTCACCTCGGAGGAAGCAAAGGGACTCCCGCTGTCTCTGCACGTGAGGCTCTCCAGAGAAGTGGTTTCTCTTCCCCAGCTCCTTGTGACCACCCTCTGGCAGAGCTGGGGGTCCCGACCGTGCCTTGCGCAGATGGACGCTGAGATGCCCCTGTGGCTCAGTGTGAGTGCCCGAGCGCCCGAGGGCTACTCACTTCTCTGTTCTGGGCTCTGCTCAACCCGTGCCGTCAAAGCGCTGGGAGCCTCTTACACTGGCCGCCCCAGCGACCTGAACTGGAACCTTCTGACCTGACTGCCTGGACCTTCTGCATCCAGCTCCCGTTCGCTGCCTGTCACTGGTCCCCGTTCTATGTTCCCAACATGAGAGTCAACCTGCTGCTAAGCCCAGTCGATGCGGAGCTGGACGTACTGCCGACCTCTAGTCTATATTCCCTGCGTCAGAGTTGGGCACGCTGCCAATCTCCAGTCTACGTTCCCTGCATTGGAACTGGGCATGCCACTGACCCCCATGCCGGCTGCGGGGTGGCCCCATGGCTCAGTGGTTACAGGTGTTGCATGCACACCTGGTGACCTGAGATCCACTCCGCGAGCCCGCATGGTAGAAGGCAGGGCAGAACAGACTCTGGAAGTTTCTGGCCCACCTGCTGCTCACTGCGGCTTGTGCGCACCACCCCCCCTCATGCTCTGTCAATAAACACTTTTAATGAAGACGTCCGCTGTCTGAGGAGGTGGCCTCTGCAGTGCAGTCGCTGGTCAGGCCCTGCGCGGACGCTGGACTCCTCGGCCGTTGCAGGGCTGGCCTGCAGGCTGACCAGCAAGCAGCATTTGTCCTGGGATCCAATGCACCTCCTGCCGCAGCCACTACGCCGCCCCACCTCACGGCCAGGCTTCGGGGACAGAGAAAGCAAACTCAATCACCGGCGATGTCTTTACTTGAGGAAGGAATGACCATAAAATTTTTAGTTGACACGAATCAGAGAGTAACAGCGAAAGGAGTAAGGCTTGAAACCAAATAAATCAGAGTGTTTGAAGGCGCAGGGATGCTGGGCCAGCAGTGATGGAATGAAATGGAATGAGATGAAATATAAATTCTCCGTGTGGGCTGAGAGAATCGATTCTCCACACAGCACGCAGGTGCTTGGACTTGGTGGAGATTAGAGATGATGGGGGAGCCAGCGGGAGGGGCGTGCTGGGAAGAGGGTGGGAGTGGTGGGGTCCTGCAGCCTGATCCCCAAGGAAGGTTCTGGCACAAGGATTGGCACGGGCCTGGAGGGCTACCGAGGGCAAGGCCTCCATGTTCTGCCGTGGCAACCGCAGCTGGACGGTGCATCTGCGCCACGGACACAGGCGGCGCCTCTGTGAGCGTGGGGGCCCAGGGCCAGGGTGCGGGGGCCACACTATTACTCGGCTCCCCCCACGCGCCGTGGCCGCCCTGCTCCCGCAACACCGGGAGGCCGAGGGCCCTCGGCTCGAGACCTCGTTCTGCGGCCCTTGCTGGCACGTCGAGCCCCGCCAAGCCGAGCTCACAACCACCCCTGAATGAGCTGAGTCTCCTGCTTGGGCCATGGCTGCACGGCGGCCGCGCGGTGGGAGCCTCTGCCTGTGGCGAGCAGCCGGCGACGTCAGCTGCTTCCCCTCTCTTGACGCGTCAGCGTGGCGCTGTCGTCCATGAGCACCTGGGCCGCATCCAGAGCTGCCGTGGGAGGCGCAGGCCTGTGCGTGGACGTGCCTGGACTCCGCACATTTCTCACCCTGCCCATAAACACTCAAGGGTAACGAGTCCAGTGCATTCGTCATATCACCCCATCGTGTCCAGCCCATAATGTCCTGTCCAATAAATATCTGCTAATGGTGATTCGGGCCTGGCTGACTCGACGAAGGCCACCATCACTCTTCATGTGTCGGCCGTCAAGCGATCATTTAGCCCAATTATTAGCCACTGAAGCGGGTCCCCAATCAGGAGCACAGGCTCGCGTGACTGGAGCAGAGGAGCGACGGCGTCCTCCCGCTCCTGACCCTGCTCCCGCGCAGGCATGACCTGACATCTTATTTCAGAAGTTCAGGAAGGTTCCCATCGCAGGAACTGGCGAAAGCCCAGCACATTTGCTGAAGCCCTACGCCAAGTTCCATTCCTCCCGTGGCCCCCAAGCGCCGCATCGTTGTGTACTCAGCAAATGCATTATTTAAACAATAATATGCTCTCTTGAGCTCCCTGCTTCGGGTTAATGGTTGGCTGAAGCCGTTATGGGGCCCCGGGGAGAGATCTATGGAAGAAGAACCAAGACGCACTTCTCATACAGCTCTTCTCATTGCAGTAATTAAGGACTTTCATGCAGCATGCCGGGGGACGCTCAGGACGTGAAGGACACTCTAATGAGCAGCTGTTTCCTTTGTGCTGACACAGGGAAGGAACAAGATGGGACAGCGTCTGTCATCTGCCCGGATACCTCACGCTTCATCGTCCTACGACGTGCCAGGCAGCAGGGCTGCAGCGGCTGCAAGCTTGGAGCCTCAAGTGGGGGGAGCTGGGCTTCGAGACAGGCCCAGGAACAGAAGCTGCCTCCAGGGCACGTGGTAGGTCAGGCAGGACACGAAGAGAAGTTGGCCAGTGAGCTCAGCGTTGGCAGGGCTGGCCACAGAGCAGCGTGTGACTCAGTCTCTCTGGCTGTGGTAGCGCTGCTTGCGGGTTTCTTTTCGGTGACCATCTTGCTAAATGACCATCCCAGATGATGGGCAAGTCGCTGGTACTCTGAACCTCAGCCCTCGTGGGCCTGGTATCACTGCCAAGGATGCCGGCTCCTCCGTCTCTGATCTCCATCCCATCAACACTCCCTCGGGAGCCGCTGGGTATCACCCACTCACCCTACCTGTCCTTTCAGCCCACCCAAAGCTCTCACTGCATCCACCCTGCTCCCCACATGCAAAGCTGCATTCTGAGCCTCCCAGGTTTCCTTACCTCTGAACCTCCTTCACCAAGCCATGTTACGCACATGCTGTTGGCACGGACCTGTGGCTTCAGCTATTTGTCTGCTGAGAACTGATCAGAGGTTAGGAAAATATTCTGAATGCCCAGCGGCATGCCAGGAGCTGCGTCTGTGCCCAGCGGCATGCCAGGAGCTGCGTCTGTGCACCCAGTTTTGCCTTTCCACTCACTGCTGGTCCGTGCCCTATGGACGACTCTCCCACTCTCTGTGTGCCCCCCTCTCCTCTACACATCTCCAGACCTCTCTCTGCAGATCCTGCCACCCCTGCCACAGGCATTTTCTCCCCCAGTCATGTTTCTGGTTTCTCATTGGCTCTGGGTTTCCTGCTGGTGACCAGAGACAGAAGCAGCCTGCACCTGACATCTTCAGTCACATTCTTGACTCTCCTCAGGGCGCAGACACAAAGTCACTTTCATCTCTCTGAGGTTCTGGGGCTCAGGCGTCCTCTCCTGCTTAGAGGTGAACTGCAAGGAGCTTAGAGGTGAGCTGTGAGTAGCTTAAAGGTGAGCTGCGAGGGGCTTGGAGGTGAGCTGCGAGGGGCTTGGAGGTGAGCTGCGAGGGGCTTGGAGGTGAGCTTCGAGGGGCTTGGAGGTGAGCTGCGAGGGGCTTGGAGGTGAGCTGCGAGGGGCTTGGAGGTGAGCTGCGAGGGGCTTGGAGGTGAGCTGCGAGGAACTGTGCCAGTCTCCTCGTGCTTCTGGGGGTCTTGTTCACAGCTCCTGCCTCAGGACTTTGCTGTACGCATCCAGCCTTGTCCAGGAGACCTCCGTGGTGACTGCTGTCCTGGAGGTACTGCTAAAATTGTCCTAATTCCACGCTGTGCTATGGGTGGGGGGCTACTTGCCCACTGCAGACATCCCCTGAGCCACTGCTGCGGTGCACTTGGGCTGGTCTCTCAGGCTCACCATGGGCTTCCATGGCAAAGTTGGGAAGAGCCAGTGCCCTGTACATGCTCCGCAATGCTTAGACATACAGGAGGCATAATGGGCCTTAGGCCCAGCCCCATGCTGTTGTCTCTAAACGTCTGACTTCTACATTATCTCCTGGGCAGCCCATGACAATGGACACAGCCCTTAAGAATCTACCTCCTGGAGCAGTGAGGAGCCCAGGGTTCTAGCCAGGGAAGTGGAGCAGGAGGGGTGTGTGCTTGCTGGCGGGTGCATAGACTCCCCTTAATACAGTGAGAGAGGGATCTCTAGTGGCTTTTAGAGCTGAAAGGAGGTCCCAGCTCACAGCCAGAGAGAGAGAGAGAGAGAGAGATTGAGAGAGAGAGAGTCAGGCTCCCTCCCTGCACAGTGGTGCATCTGCAATGTGGCAGGTCTGACTCCAGTCCAGCCTGGGAGGAGCCCACAGGCCTGGCTGCTGCCTGGATCACATCTGGAGAGACCCTGAGAAAGGATCTGAATCTGTGCACCCGCTTACACCCATAGTAGGCAACACACACCTGTGCACACCTGCTTGTATCTGAGACTGAGAGAGCATGTGCCTGCGCACACTTGTTCACACTCGAGTCTGACAGCATGTGCCTGTGTACACGTGCTCACATGTGTGACTGACGGCATACACCATGCACACCTGCTCCCTCCTGTGACTGACAGCGTGTGTCCGTGCACACCTGCTCCCTCTGTGACTGACAGCGTGTGCCCGTGCACACCTCCTCCTCCCTCCTGTGACTGACAGCGTGTGCCCGTGCACACCTGCTCCCTCCTGTGACTGACAGCGTGTGCCCGTGCACACCTCCTCCTCCCTCCTGTGACTGACAGCATGTGCCCGTGCACACCTCCTCCTCCTTCCTGTGACTGACAGCGTGTGCACGGGCACACCTCCTCCTCCCTCTGTGACTGACAGCGTGTGCCCGTGCACACCTCCTCCCTCTGTGACTGACAGCGTGTGCCCGTGCACACCTGCTCCCTCTGTGACTGACAGCGTGTGCCCGTGCACACCTCCTCCTTCCTGTGACTGACAGCGTGTGCCCGTGCACACCTCCTCCCTCTGTGACTGACAGCGTGTGCCCGTGCACACCTCCTCCTTCCTGTGACTGACAGCGTGTGCCCGTGCACACCTGCTCCCTCTGTGACTGACAGTGTGTACTTGTGCACACCTGCTCACACTTGTCCGCACCTGTTACTGAAGGAAGGCATGTACCTGTGCACACCTGCTCACACCTGAGATCCACAGCAATCGCTAATGTTAAATGGCATAGTAAGACCCCGAGTCCGTAAAAATATTACCAAGCTCCGTTAACTACCATGGGAGTCCCCGTAGAGACCCCGAAGGAACACGGCTTAGTAAGTGGACTTGGAGGCTGGTGGACAGGGCGCCTTCCCGTTTCCACTCACCAGGCATGTGAACGTGGGCGCAGGCTCTTAGCTGTGCGTGTGGAGGACACGCTCGTCTGTAGAGGTGTAGAGAACACCAGAGAGAAGAGTGCCTTAAGGACGCGCACACATCGTGCGCGGATCGCTGGCTGCCCTGCGTCCTTGGACAGCAGCCGAGTAACGAGGTTGGGGACTATTTATTTGAAAAAACACACATGCCCGATTCCCTCCGAGGACTCCCCCCGACCTTGTTTCCCTCGGTGAGATTTCACACTGAGTCTTGTGCAAGCATCATTAAAATATACCTCCGCGCCTGCCACTTTGCAGTCCACAGAGGACACGTCGACTCTGCGAGCAGGTGTGGCTCAGGGTACACAGCGCAGCGTGCAAGTCTCAAACACAACTAAGGACGTGCTTGGCGTGTGTCGATGGCGTCTGAGCTTCTGATATTTCAGTGTTTGCTTAAGGATCACTTGACAGCTTCGGATTGTTAATGGCCGGTGGGAAGATGGTTCTAGAATAGAGCAGCAGGAGGCAGTGGCTGTGAGAAGAGAGATGCCGGTCAGCATGAGCGTAGATGAGCGCTCACTGCAGGTGCTGACGTCAGATGCGGAGCACGCGCCGCCCTCAGGCCTGCGCGTGCGGGAGATGGATCTCGGGCCTGCAGACGGGATCCCTTGGAACACACGCCAATGATATTCAAGGGCACGGGCGCTGCTGCCTGCAGCAGGAGCTCTGCGAGCCGCGTTCTTTCTTCTCTGGGTGTTTGGAAGTCTCCAGCCAGGAAGTCGTCAAGACCTTTTGCCACCACTGAAGTGCTTTCTACTTGTCTGCATGCTTTATTTGCATCTCTGTTTTAGTGGAGGGTGCCTTTCTAGGGGTTCCTGCATTACTACTGAGCTGTCCAATTTGTTGACAAATATCTGGACTGCGACACTCAGTTCCCTCAGCAACTCAGCTGGCAGCTCCTGTCCCCTGCGGGACCAGCAGGGACCCCGCCCCCCCGTGGGCCACGTTTCAGTCAGTGTGGCTCAGTGACACAGTCCCAATGTGAAGGTTACATAGTTCTTACAGACCGTGCAGCACGCACACCGCTCACGGACCTGGTGGAGCCCGGCAGAGAGACTGCGCGAGCCAAGGAGCCATGTGGGCGGGCAGTTCACTAGCTCACGGCCAATGCCTGCTTCTGTGGAGGGGGAGCTGAGGGCCCTGCCCACCAGGCAGGAGCAATATGATTGCAGGGTGGTGTGGAGCTGGAGGCTGACGGGTGACCGAGCCGTCCTCTGGTGCGAGGGACCCGAGCCCGCGCTCGCGATCAGTGCGGAGCAGCGCAAGGACTCACGTCACCACAGTGTGTCTCGCTCTGCACGCGTGCATTTCCCTGACGCAGGCGTGACTATTCTGTTCATTTGGTCTTCTGTGTGGTCTAACGGTTGCTTCATCAGTTATTTCTCCATTGAAGAATTCACCGTGCTGGTCACTTTTCAAAGCGAAAAGATACTCAAGATTGGCTCTGATTCACAGTTTATACAATTAGTGCAGGAGGGCCAGGCTTGCAGTTCACACTCATAAATCAGCATTCTGAGAGACTGAGGCAGGAGGATTGTCACCGGCTGAAAGCCAGCCTGGGCTGCACATTCTTTTGAAGAAATCCAAAATGACAGAGAGGAGAAGGGAGGGAAGGAGAGAGGTAAAGAGAGAGAGAGAGAGAGAGAGAGAGAGAGAGAGAGAGAGAGAGAGAATAGCTAAGCAGGGATACAAATGAAAGGTCAGAGCCTCCACAAAGCAGAAGGGGTTGAAGCGAGAGCTGGAAGCATGGGCTGGAAGCGTGGGCTGGAAGTGTGGGCTGGAAGCATGAGCTGGAAGCGTGGGCTGGAAACGTGGGCTGGAAGCGTGAGCTGGAAACGTGGGCTGGAGTTACTGGCTGAAGCATGAGTCGGAGGCCTGGGGTGGAGGCGTGGGGTCGAGGCCTGGGTCAGGGCTTTGATACCCAGCCCAATGTTCCTTAGTGAGGAGCAGAAAGACATGCCAGTTTGGAAAAAGTATGTGTTTCGTTTTCACGTTTTTGTGCTGTGTATTTGTTTTGGTTACTATTTATTTAGGAAGCCGTGCACCCTACCACTGCTCTAGAACGCTCCTCACAGATTGGGCTCACAGATGCTCTGCGCCCATGGGGAAAGCCCACTGGCTGGACCAGCTGTGCACATTCAAGTCTCCATGCTGCTTCCTTTGTAGCCCAGGATACCACACGGCACTGCAGCTCCTGCCCAGGGCGCCACACAGCACTGCAGCCTGGAGACTTGCGGACTCCCTGACGAGGAAGAGTCTTCCTTTCTTATTTGAATGTTTTCTCTTCCTTCTCTAAGCCCTTCAAAGAAGGCCGGAAACCACATTGGCGTCTTCAGTAGAGCCAGTCCACGCGGACATTAGGTGGGCTTCTGTACCCTCCACGCCATGCGAGGATTTGCCCCAGGTCACCTGGGATCTCTTCCGTGTCCTGCGAGGCTCCAGAGATGTGGATGCTGGTACTTCCCAGACGCGAATGGGGTGCAGGGTGCAAGCATTCTTCGGTGTGGCCGCGGGTCTGTGGCTCCCCAGGAGGAGCTCCAGGGACGTGCTGGCCTCACTGCGAGGCTCTGCAGAGTTCTCGTGAGGGGTAGGCGCTTCTCTGCTGGGTTCCAAGCACGGCACCATGGGGTCAGGGCCACACGCTTTGTGCCCAGAGCCAGAGGGCTAGGTCACTGTGAGCCTCAGGCGTCCTGTCCCTGCTTCTCTCAGAGCCCCGTTTGCCCCAAAGGTTCATGTCATCATGTCACTTGACCCCACTTGGAAGGTGACTTCAAGCTCAAACTGTCGTGTTGGAAAGAGGCGCTGTGGAGAACATAGACAAAGCCACGGCTGACGTGGTACGCGGTGAGGTCAACTGCGATGCTGTGCTGGCCCCTATCCACTGAGAAAGCCAGAGGCTGCTCCTTGCAAGCATTATCTAAAGCACAGCGAAGCTTTAAGAGTAATATACACAATGCACTGCTTCATACCTCTAACATTTTTGATAGTAAATAGTGAATAATGTATGTGAAGTCATTGGCGTCTTAGGTTTCATTTTACATATTATTACAAACAAACAGCCATCGATGTTGGGAAATCGCCCCATGTCCCCAGCACCATCTGGAGACCCAGTAAGGAAGCTCACATGTTAATAAAGGCCATGTTCTTGCCAGCGTCTGCTGGGCATGTGATGTCTGCTGCTCATGTTCCCACGCGCCCCCAGCTCCGTGCACTTCTGAACCGCTCCAGCAGAGCCAGAGGCTGCAAACTCGTCCACTAAAGCAGCTCTGCAAAATGCAGCCAGACCTGCAGCAGCCCATGGGGGCTTTGGTAAGCTGCTCACCCTGGCTACAGAATTGGGACCATAGGTCTGCTGGAGATGCAGCTGAGAAGCCCAGGGTCTCTGCACGCCGTGTCCAGCATGCTCCGGGGGGTCACCAGAGCCAGGTCCTGCATATGCTGTTTCCTGGGGTCCAGCCAGCCTCTTAAGTGGGTCACTTTCTGCACCTGTGAGGGCTCAGGGACACATGGTGTGGGAGACTGCGTCTGCCACAGGAAGTAGTGGGTGGAATGTGAACTGAAGGTGGGTACAGACTTGATCATGAGGCATCATGGCTCCCAAGTGTGCGTGTGGAAGTGACCAACCCACAGGATGAGCCAATAGTGCTGAGAACTGCTGATCTGTCAGTCAGTCGCTGCCCGTGGGCACTGTCAGTCAGTCGCTGCCCGTGGTCACTGTCAGGTGGATGCTGCCCGTGGGTACTGTCAGTCAGTCGCTGCCCGTGGTCACTGTCAGGTGGACGCTGCCCGTGTGCACTGTCAGGTGGACGCTGCCTGTGGACGCTGTCAGGTGGACACTGCCCGTGGTCACTGTCAGGTGGACGCTGCCCGTGGGCACTGTCAGGTGGACGCTGCCTGTGGGCACTGTCAGGTGGATGCTGACCATGTGCACTGTCAGGTGGATGCCACTGTCAGGTGGTCGCTGCCCGTGGACGCTGTCAGGTGGACGCTGCCCGTGGGCGCTGTCAGGTGGTCGCTGCCCGTGGGCGCTGTCAGGTGGACGCTGCCCGTGGGCGCTGTCAGGTGGACGCTGCCCGTGGACACTGTCAGGTGGACGCTGCCCGTGGACGCTGTCAGGTGGACGCTGCCCGTGGGCGCTGTCAGGTGGTCGCTGCCCGTGGGTACTATCTGGGGTAAGATGCAATTATACCTGTCTGTGTCTGGGCTGGTGGTCTAGCACACACACATTCAATGACACCACTGGATGCACCTGTGTTGAAAAAGAGCAGGAAAGATGTCTCAGGTCAGCGGCACCTACGGGCAACCTGACTTCAATCCCTGGAGCCCACATGGCGGGAGGAGAGAACCGACTTCTGAAAGTTGTCCTTTGACTTCCAAACATGCTTACTCTCTTGATAGTAAATAACTTTTTTTTAATGAAGAAAATGAGTGGCTTCTTTCTGAGTTCAGGAATTCCCTGTGTTTGGCATTAACTCACTGGTAAAACCTTTAGTCACTGAACATTTTTCTCTAGATGTCAGGTTACTGCAAGACTTGACCTTTCTGAATAAGTTCCCTGCTTCTGGTTAGTGTCCTCATCCGTCCGCACACAGGCCTGATGTCCTCGTCCGCCCAGCACACAGGCCTGGTGTCCTCGTCCGCCCAGCACACAGGCCTGGTGTCCTTCTCATCCGCCCACACACGGGCCTGGTGATCTCCCCTGGTCCATCCAGAACACAGGCTCAGTGATTCCTTCTGGCTAAGTCACCACCTTCAGCTTCAGGCTTTGACCTCCCCAGAAATTTGTTGACCACAGGTTGACCCCAACCCTGAAGTCCTCTTGGGTCCCAAGACTGCTTCTTGACATTTGCAGACGTTTTCTTCCCTCCTAGTTCTGTTTCCATCTCACTAGGCCTTGGGTAAGTGGTGTGTGTGTGTGTGTGTGTGTGTGTGTGTGTGTGTGGGTGTGTGTGCCTGTGTACAAGTACAGAGATACAACTATGGGTATGAAAGTGGAGGCCAGTGGTCAACGTGCACTTCCTCAATCATTTTCCAGCTTATGTTTTGAAAGTGCCTTCACTGAACATGGAGATCTCTGATTGGCCAGACCACCCAGCTAGCATGTGGCGGGAGCCCTCCCGTCCTCCGCCTACACTGGACTCGCAGATGCGTAGCCCTTGTTCAAATTCCTAGTGGGCGCTCAGACTCAACCCAGGTCCTCAAGGATGTGCGGAACGCGCGCTGAGCCCTTCCTGAGCCCGAGCTCAGGCCTTTAACTGCTTCTCCCGCTGTGCGTGATGGACTCAGGGCCGCGCTCAGCCTTCTCACTAAGCCCAGTCCATCAGCAATGAGACCTCGCTCCACAGACCCCCAAAGACCCCAGCAGGAAGACTCACAGGACCTTGAAATGCACATCTCCTCTTCCAACGGGATGCAAAGAGCCAAGCAAAGGATGGAGGATGGCAGTGTGACCCAGAGGGCTCCGGCGGCCCTGGTCTGTGGCACTACCAAGTCAGGGAGGCCCTAGCTCGGCTCTCGAATTCAGGACAAGCCTGGACATACAGACATGCCCTGGACATGTCCCAATAGAGGACCATGCAGGTAGAGGGATGAACAACCAATAGGAAGCGGCCATCTAACCTGCCCCTGCAAGGGACACCTAGCAAACAGTTAAATGACTGGTGGCTGTCCCCCCCCCACCCCAGGAGGGATGGCAGCACCTGATTGGACCCTGACCCTATATAAGCATCTGAATCTGCGGCATCTCGTCCACGGCTGCTTCTCGCCTGATTCCCGGGGTCTGGTGGTGACCCAGTTGCTGGCTCGCCCATTCGCCTGGAGCCCTGAGGCCCCACCGTTTCCCCCTCCTTCCCCGGCTGGCCCGGCGGGGGATACGGCAACACTGGTCCTTGGCAGAGGACAGGACGCTTCCAGCAGCCTCACTCCCCGCTGGCTGGACAGCTGCTAGGGCTGCTTCTGCCTCCATCACTGGTGCTAGTCAACGAGCTGCAGAGCAGCGGCCGTCTTGGTGGCCACCTTGTGCTGTGGCTCCAATGGTTGCAAAATAGAGGCGAGATCGGCTGAGTGGTGCACGTGTATGGTGCGGGCGTACATATCTACTGCACACACACACACACACACACACACACACACACACACACACGACCTGCTGCTTCCCTCAGAGCTGTATCTTCAGCAGCCACCAATTTGGCTCTGGGTCTCTTCCTGCTGGGGCATTGGGGGGCTGCCTGGCAATGGGGTGTTAATGAGCTGAAGGCTCAGAATGACATTAGGGGCCCCAAGGATGGTGGATCGGGACCGCTCAGGTGCTTCAGCAAGGACTCAGCCTGGTGGGTTTTCTTTCTCTCGTTTCCTCCCAAAGTGGTATTAGGAGTTGGCACTTAATGATAATGAATCGAATTGTCCCCGTCCAAAGTGGACTGAGTGACAGAATGCTGGAAGCTGCGAGATCCCCGACCTGGCGAAGAAAACAGAAGTAATTGGATTACTTGAAGAAAATAAGATAAACATTTGCTGAAATTACAGTGACAGGCGGTGATTAACGAGCCAGCGGCGGCGAGAGCCGGCAGTATGGGCTCCGCGGAGCCGGCTGCCAGGTGCAGCGGCGGGCGCGCCTTCCGGAGGGACTTCGGCCGCCTTCCCAGATGGAGGTGTGATGGACGGTGCCGGAGTTTCCCGGGATCCTTCCTTCTGCCTTTCTCTTTTCTTACCTAAGTGTGCAGCGTGGCCGATGGACTCAGGACTTTAGGGGGAAAAGTTCCCTTTCGCCTGGATGGTCCTCGGTTCTGGGTTTCTGGCCACTTTGCAAGCGGGGTGATGATGGCTCAGCACAATCACCCTGGGCACCCCGTCTTCTCAGTGGTTCCCAGTGCTATCAGGGAGACATGGACTCTGTCAGACTGGTACGAGGCAAGAGCAGCCCCACTTGCTCAAGTGATGTAGGGAAGGGCCTGTTTCACACAGTGGGGATGGGGGGATGGGGGATGGGGGGATAGGAGGATGGGGGATAGGGGGATGGGGGTGTGGGATGGGGAGATGGGGGGATGGGGGGATAGGAGGATGGGGGATGGGGGGATGGGGGATGGAGGGATAGGAGGATGGGGGATAGGGGTATGGGGGGTGGGGGGATGGGGAGATGGTGGGATGGGGGGATAGGGGAACAGGGGAATGGGGGGGTGGGGGGATGGGGGGATGGTCACGTCCTCAGCTGGTGAGGTCTTTGTCTTGCTGAGCCCCTTAATGCTTCAACTGGAGGTCACTGGGCTGGTTGGATCCCTTCATACCCACTCTTCAGTTTTATAGCAACGACTTCATGTACGTAAAATCAGTAACTCTGAGTCTCCCACTGAAGCAAGTGCCTCCCGGACGGTTGGCAAGAGGCTCCCAAGAATCCTGACTTTAACTTTATTTCAGCTCATGCGAACTGACAGTTATGTGCGGCCAGCCCAGAGAAGAATGGTCACGTGATCAATTCTCAAGGCGGCGCCCTGTGAAAGCCAGCCGTGTTCAGATGGGGCCAGGCCTGCCAAGGACCACTTGCCGGTGTCTACAGAACTCAGTCTCAGTCCCTTGAGTGGTCTTATGTTTGCTGCCAAATAGCACGCCCTTCAAACCTCCTTTTTCCCAGGGTCAAGGGGCCAGGTCTTGGGGTAGCCCTTGCCATGCCTTCTTTCCATACACACTGCTCCATCTCCTGGGGATCTTCCTTTCTCTCAACTTCGTCAGATCACAGTAAGCCCTTTCCTGGGGCGAGTTTCCACCGTACGCATCCCTGTTCCCCCATCTGCGACGCTCTTACGCCTGGGACCCAGGTCATTGGTGGATGGCTGTGGGCCTCAGCAACTGCTCCTCAGCCCCTCCGCCTGGCTTCTACCTTGGACGCCCTGCTAGGTGCGCAGGTCCTCGTGGTAGCTGAGCATGGGCTCCCTGCTGTCCCTGGGCTCAGTCCTTCCGTCCTGCATCACGCCATCTCTGTCTGAGCTGCGTTCTGAAACGCCTGCAGCTCTTCTGCTTCCAGTTCTGTGCGGCACGCTGACTGGCACGGCCAGCACCAGGTTACTTCACACCCTGAAATTCTCCCCAGCTGTCCGTCTGTCACACCCTTGCTACATCCCCATGCAATTATCAGCTTGCAAACCGTGGCTTCTTCATGCTCAAATCACAGCCTACAGCACCTTCCCTTCGCATCACCGTCACCGACCAGGGCCTGCACACACAGTGCCCACTGAAATGTGGCTGGACGGATCTGCACTGAACTCCAGCTGTGTTGAGGAGGGTCTGTCTTATTGATGTCTTTGCATTTTAGAATCTAGCTCCTGGTTGTGAATGAAAGACTGCAGAATGAACGAATAGCGAGGTGAGTCAGGCAGGAAGTTCCCAAGGTATGTCAATTACTTCCTGGGGCAAGCATGGTGTGAGCCCTGTGATATTGGGGTAGAAGTACTGATTTGCCTCTGGTCCACCTCTGTCCACTGGTCACCTCTGTCCACTGGTCACCTCTGTCCACTGACCCACCTCTGTCCACTGGTCACCTCTGTCCACTGGTCACCTCTGTCCACTGACCCACCTCTGTCCACTGGTCACCTCTGTCCACTGGTCACCTCTGTCCACTGGTTACCTCTGTCCAGTCATTTCTGTTCACTGGCTGACCTCTGTCCACTGACCCATCTCCACTCACTGGTCTGCCACCCACTCCTGGTGGCAGAAGAACTCCCCCCTGCACACTGTCCCCCGCACACTGTCCCCCACACACAGTCCCCCCCCCAGTCCCCCCGCACACAGTCCCCCTGCACACAGTCCCCCCGCACACAGTCCCCCTGCACACAGTCCCCCCGCACACAGTCCCCCCGCACACAGTCCAGCCAGCATTTCCTGCCAGCTGCCCTGAAGCGGAAACTTCTTTGCACGTCCCCGTCCTCCCGGAAGCTTCTTTGCACGTCCCCGTCCTCCCGGAAGCTTCTTTGCACGTCCCCGTCCTCCCGGAAGCTTCTTTGCAGGTCCCCGTCCTCCCGGAAGCTTCTTTGCACGTCCCCGTCCTCCCGGAAGCTTCTTTGCACGTCCCCGTCCTCCCGGAAGCTTCTTTGCACGTCCCCGTCCTCCCGGAAGCTTCTTTGCACGTCCCCGTCCTCCCGGAAGCTTCTTTGCACGTCCCGTCCCCGTCCTCCCGGAAGCTTCTTTGCATGTCCCCGTCCTCCCGGAAGCTTCTTTGCACGTCCCCGTCCTCCTGGCTCGCTCGCTCTCCTCCTGACCTCGTGTCCACGGGGCATGCACAGGCCACTGGTTGCTCCTCTTCCAGGGTCCCGAAAGGGTGGCTTCCACTTTCTGTGTTCCACGGGGATGAAAGCTTCGCCCCGAGAAGGGTCCTCAGCCCACAGCCATCCACCACCTGTTCCCAGGGGGCTGAACGCTGTCCTTCTCGGTCTTTGTCACCCCCTCAGCGGGCAGTGTGGCTCGAGTCCCACAGGGAGCGGAGGCTGAGAGCAGCTGCTGTTTTCCGGATCAGAGGCTCCGTGCTTTCTGACCTGGATCACTTTGCTTTCTCTCACTTGCGTTGTGTGTCTGTGGTTCTAGCGTGAGCGACCCTAACGCCAGAGAAAGGCCAAGTGCAAGGGGAGGCCTGCGTGTGACTTTCTGCGTTGCTTTTCAAGCCACCGGCTTTGGTTTGCACATGCGCAAGTGACGCACAGGCCCGTAGATCCAGCAGCAGCGAGATCCAGCAGCAGCGTCGGCTCGCAAATCTTTCTGGGGCGCCTAGCTGAGCATCCCTGGGCGTGTGACACGTTCGGGATTCAGCGGGGAACATCCTGCATCTGACTGACAGATTCAGTGTCCTGTAGCCACTGCCCCCGAAACCCCTCAGCGAGCGTGAGATGGAGCAGGCTGCCCGGGCCCTGCAAGCTCACCGTCTCCTGCTTGAACACAGTTTGCATCAACCCTCTGTGATCCGACAGGGCAACTCGGTCTGTGGTACAAGTGGGCTCCCGGTGGGAGTCAGGAAGTCAAGGCAAAGCCGCGTTGTGCCCTTGGGAGGCGTGTTATGGGGTCCAGCCAAGTTCCTGCCCAGGCTGCTATGGTAGACAAGGCACATTTAAATCCTTCTTTCAAACGCATGCTAAATGCTTCTCACTGTTTAAAGCAATGGAAGAGATGCCCTCTCTGAACAATCTCGCGTGGGGACCACTCCCTATGGGAGCCTGGGGGTCTTTGCCATCCAGGAAGGAGCCGCCAATCAGCATGCCACAAGCGGCATGTCTTTTCTGTGTGGTCTCTGAGTGGTGAATGTGGTTGATTGGTTTAGTCCTGTTTATTGTTGATGGTGAACTCAGGGTCTCCCACACTAGGCAATGGCTTTGCCGCCATCCCCAGACCAACATTTGCTTTCGCCATGATCCTGGGCTGTACTTGCTGTCTGGGCTGAGAACTGCGTGTCTCCAGCTCTTGATAGCCAACCGCAGAGGATGTTTCAAGGTGGCTGAGTGAGTCAGTCTGAGAATCTGGACTGTTTCCTGCACGCCGGAGGAGACCTCAGGACCCGCCTCAGCGAGTTAACGCTGCAGTAAATCACACGCCGATCTGCAGCGTCGCTCGGGACCGTACATCCAGGCCCTGCCGCTCACGCAGAGCAGGTCCCAGCAGGCTCCGTCTTACCTGGAGATTCATGAATCAGCTGCGGAGCCTCATTTCTCACGTCTGCCTGACCTTGCAAGGTCGGCGAGCCGTGTGCTCGCTCCAGCTCCCAGGGGCTGCCACCTGACCCGCAGGCTGCCGGCTGGCCTGCCTTCTGGATGGATGGCTGGACTGCGCTGAGCATCGGTGAACCTCATTCTCACCAGAAAGACAGCGACAGAATCCCCTGTGCAAAGACTCTCATGTCACAGGACAGCGGGCTGCATGATCGCGGCAGGCCCCGGAAGGAAGCGACAGATGCGTGCACCAAGGAGCAACGCTGCATCAGACACCAGGAACGGGACGAGTTCTGGAAGGCGGAGGTGGGGTCCAGAGGAGTCTGAGACTCTCGCTTGTCCCTGTCACGTTCCAGGGTCCCCTCCAGGCTCCTGGAGCCTAGGGTCCCATGAGGCCGGTGAGGAAGCCGTCATAACAGACAGGAGAGGCGCTTTGATTTGCTTCTGCCCTCCTCCGGGAGGGAGGCAGGACATGCTGTGTACCATGCCCGCAGGGGCCCAAGGCTTCCCTGGCTGCTGGACTGGTCAGTTCCTCACGGGCAGCGTGCTGGGCATCTCCAGCTCTGTGCGGGTGACCACTCCGTCATATCCTTCCCACGCAGTGAGCCTGTATCCCCCTGTTCCAAGGAGCATTCTCCGCTCTGCACCGTGTGTCCCACATCTGCAGGGAGCACGGCTCTGCACGGTGGGGCGGGGAGCACAACCCCAGAAGCAAGGTCAGGGAGCACGGCTCTGCATGGTCAGTTAGGGAGCACGGCTCTGCATGGTCAGTTAGGGAGCACGGCCCTGCATGGTCAGTTAGGGAGCACGGCTCTGCATGGTCAGTTAGGGAGCACGGCTCTGCATGGTCAGTTAGGGAGCACGGCTCTGCATGGTCAGTCAGGGAGCACGGCTCTGTGGAGGCAGGCCGGGGAGCACAGCACCTCAGGAGCACAGCTCCGCACGGCGGGTCTGCACTAGTGTCAGAACTAACAGATGCAGGTCTTTCCTCTGTGGGATGTCGCAGCTGCGCTGGAGCTCACAGGCGAGACACGGGGCAGCGGTTTGTCTTCAGGTAGTGGATCTTAATGGTGAAGCCCCTCCCTGCAGAGGCCCCTCAGACACCTGCCTCGGGGCGGCCCTGACCCCATGAAGGACTCACTCAGGCGTAGGCCGAGGTGATCTCTGCTGCCTTGAGCACAGGTGTCTGCTGACCTCTGACCTCACTTGAGCCTCTGATGCCATGGGTGTGAAGCGTGCCCCGGGGAAGGTGGGCGTGGCCAGCCCTTGATCACAGATGTCCCTGTGAGGTAGAGAGAACAAGAGCCAAGTTGCAGAATCAGGATTAGGCTCCCAACCTCAACGTGTCCCTGTGACGTACTGTCCTCCAACACAGCTCTGCCTCCTGGAGGTGCTGTGAACACCCCAAACATTAACACCAGCTACAGGTGCAAACACACGGGCCTTTGGGGACAACTCACATTCAAACATGATGAGTGTTTACAATTAAAGTCTGCTCTGTTCTGCAGAACCGTTCAGGGACTCTGTAAACCTGGTGACCAGGGAAGGACTGGGTCCAAAAATGAGCACCACCCGGTCTCAGCAATTCAATTGCTAACAGCTTCTCAACAGTTCAAAGGTCTGCCAAGGATTGGCAGAAGTGTGCAGACGACAGGGCGTGGGCACGGGGAGCCCCTTCGCTAGTGGTGGGGCTCAGCATGTACCCATGTGTACCCACGTCAGTTTGGACATGCTGGACTTGCTTCTGTGTAGTATGCACATTAGATTCACCAGGAAAGAGGCTGTTCCTGAGAGTTTCTGGGGATCAACCCCCAAATACGGGTGATACCAAGTGAGTGACCACAGCCCAGAACACATGCGCTCTGGACAGGGAGGTCAGCGTCTCCCTCTGGACAGGGAGGTCAGCGTCTCCCTCTGGACGGCGAGGTCAGTGTCTCCCTCCCTCTGGACGGCGAAGTCAGCGTCTCCCTCCCTCTGGACGGCGAGGTCAGCATCTCCCTCTGGACACGGAGGTCAGCGTCTCCCTCTGGACATGGAGGTCAGCGTCTCCCTCTGGACGGCGAGGTCAGCGTCTCCCTCTCTCTGGACAGCGAGGTCAGTGTCTCCCTCTGGACACGGAGGTCAGCGTCTCCCTCTGGACGGCGAGGTCAGCGTCTCCCTCTGGACGGCGAGGTCAGTGTCTCCCTCCCTCTGGATGGCGAGGTCAGCGTCTCCCTCTGGACGGCGAGGTCAGTGTCTCCCTCCCTCTGGACGGCGAAGTCAGCGTCTCCCTCCCTCTGGACGGCGAGGTCAGCATCTCCCTCTGGACACGGAGGTCAGCGTCTCCCTCTGGACATGGAGGTCAGCGTCTCCCTCTGGACGGCGAGGTCAGCGTCTCCCTCTCTCTGGACAGCGAGGTCAGTGTCTCCCTCTGGACACGGAGGTCAGCGTCTCCCTCTGGACGGCGAGGTCAGCGTCTCCCTCTGGACGGCAAGGTCAGCGTCTCCCTCCCTCTGGACAGGGAGGTCAGTGTCTCCCTCCTTCTGGACAGTGAGGTCAGCGTCTCCCTCCCTCTGGACATGGAGGTCAGCGTCTCCCTCTGGACGGCGAGGTCAGCGTCTCCCTCCCTCTGGACAGCGAGGTCAGTGTCTCCCTCCTTCTGGACAGTGAGGTCAGCGTCTCCCTCCCTCTGGACAGGGAGGTCAGCGTCTCCCTCTGGACGGTGAGGTCAGCGTCTCCCTCTGGACGGCGAGGTCAGCGTCTCCCTCCCTCTGGATGGCGAGGTCAGCGTCTCCCTCTGGACACGAAGGTCAGCGTCTCCCTCCCTCTGGACAGGGAGGTCAGCGTCTCCCTCCCTCTGGACGGCGAGGTCAGCGTCTCCCTCTGGACACGGAGGTCAGCGTCTCCTTCTGGACACGGAGGTCAGCGTCTCCCTCTGGACGGCGAGGTCAGCGTCTCCCTCCCTCTGGACAGCGGGGTCAGCGCCTCCCTCTGGACGGCGAGGTCAGCGTCTCCCTCTGGACGGTGAGGTCAGCGTCTCCCTCTGGACGGCGAGGTCAGCGTCTCCCTCCCTCTGGATGGCGAGGTCAGCGTCTCCCTCTGGACACGGAGGTCAGCGTCTCCCTCCCTCTGGACAGGGAGGTCAGCGTCTCCCTCCCTCTGGACAGGGAGGTCAGCGTCTCCCTCTGGACACGGAGGTCAGCGTCTCCCTCCCTCTGGACACGGAGGTCAGCGTCTCCCTCCCTCTGGACAGGGAGGTCAGCGTCTCCCTCCCTCTGGACAGGGAGGTCAGCGTCTCCCTCTGGACACGGAGGTCAGCGTCTCCCTCCCTCTGGACAGGGAGGTCAGCGTCTCCCTCCTTCTGGACGGCGAGGTCAGCGTCTCCCTCTGGACACGGAGGTCAGCGTCTCCCTCTGGACACGGAGGTCAGCGTCTCCCTCTGGACGGCGAGGTCAGCGTCTCCCTCCCTCTGGATGGCGAGGTCAGCGTCTCCCTCTGGACATGGAGGTCAGCGTCTCCCTCTGGACGGCGAGGTCAGCGTCTCCCTCTGGACATGGAGGTCAGCGTCTCCCTCCCTCTGGACGGCGAGGTCAGCGTCTCCCTCCCTCTGGACAGTGAGGTCAGCGTCTCCCTCCCTCTGGACGGCGAGGTCAGCGTCTCCATCTGCAGACACGGAATCTGCAGATACCAGGAGGTACGTCAGTGTGCGGGGGCTGCCTTGGCAATCTCTGGCAATCTCACCTGTGACTACCTGGGTGGGCCTGAGCTAGGGCGCGACTCTTTCCCGCCTCTCCACAAGACGCACAGCGTAAGTGCTGTGCACGTTTCAGTAGCGCCTGCAGCCCACTAGTTACGGTGCTGTGGAGGTAATTTCAGCAAGAGGAGGCTTGTGCTGGAAGCTTGCAAATGCTGGGCCAACTTTATGTTGGGATCCAGCTTCCGAAGGGCTCGAGAGCTTCGTACTGGGACCATTTCCCGCTCCCAGCCCACGGCTGCTCTCTGTGAAGCCTGTGCTCTTCCTCCCCTGCTCCACATTGGATGTCCTGCCTCAAGTTCAGGATCCGTAGTGATTAATTCACCCGCCAGACCAGTTCCTCCCATGGGGTCCCGTGGAGGCCCGAGACAGGGCGGCTCTCAGCAACGCTCGCGTGGACGATTCAGTGTGGATCAGGCCCGTGGGCATCTCTCCCAGAACTCCACAGGGAGAAGAAACCCACTTCGTAAGTTCGGGTCCCTGGTAGTGTCGCCCCACGCCCACGTGAAAGAGAGTGTGTGCTGGAGAGACTTCAGTGGGGCATGGGCTCTTTGGACAAGAGCAAGCGACCCCAGGATACAGTCTGCCCCACACATGCATTTCAGAGGTGGCTCTTAGCCCAGCCGAGGAGAAGGCGGCTATTAATCAAGCGAGTGCTAGAAACAGTGGGGACGGCAGGTCTGGAGGACACTATCGAGGGCAGATGGTCCTGCCAGGGAGGGGCGTCTCAGCCCACACCTGAAGGTCACCTGCTCTCTGCCCCGCCGCTCCTCCAGGTGTTGCCGGGGCTGTAACATCTGGCTGCAGGCCTCATGTCGTGCCAAACATCCACTGTTCTGTGGCTGCGGGTGGGGTGGGCACGAGAGGCCTACTGGGTGGGGGTCGCAAGGAAGGCCGGAGCTGGGCGTGCGGATGCCCTTGAGCCCCCGGGGCCCCCACCAACAGGAGCAGGGCCCGTGCTGCCCTCCTTTCCTGTCACTCTCCTCCCGAGCGCTGCACTGCTCCGGGCGCCTTCCCACCGCGGCTGGGGTGTGGCTGTGGTCCCACGGCACCACCCCAGAGCAGCCCCGCAGCATCTGCCCGCTCTCAGCGGGCGCCTCCATCTCTCTCCGCAGTGCCCGTCCGCTCGCAGCAGCTCCGGTCACACGTGATCCAAACCCAGCCATGGCGGCTCTGCCTGGCGCCCTGACTGCCGCTCACGCAGATGGGAAGTGACCACAGGGTGTGGAAGGAAAGAAAGTCCCTGCAGCCCGTCTGGCTGTCTGGCCAACAGAGCAGAGCTTGTCGGCTGAACCCACAAATGTTGTGCTGCACTGTGACATCTGCCCTGCCATCCCCCGTGTCTGTTGGTCGAGAAAGCCCCTCTCCCAACCTGTGAGCAGCTTTCCTGGTGGGTGGGGCTCAGCTTCAAGGAGGTTTCTGTCAACTGGCTGCGCCCCACTGCTTGGCGTCTCCAGGCTCCCTGCTCTTCTGAGGCCCGCCCGGTTCTCCTCAGAGCAGCATCCTTGAATGCCGGCCCCTCCCAAGGATGTGGGGAGCAGCCTGAGGAGAGAGGGGTCCTGCTTCCTGACCTCGAGTGAGGAATGGTACCGGGTTTGTGGCCTCTGAGGCAGGGAGGGCGCAAGGAAGGAAGAAGGAAGGGAGGAAAGAGGATGGGAGGGAGGAAGGGAGCGAGGAAAACAGGGAGGAAGGGAGAGATGGAGGGAGGGAGAAAGGGATGGAAGGAGAGAGGGAGGGTTGGAAGGAGAGAGGGAGGGAGGGAGGGAAGGAGAGAGGGAGGGAGGGAGGGAAGGAGAGAGGGAGGGAGGGATGGAAGGAGAGAGGGAGGGAGGGATGGAAGGAGAGAGGGAGGGAGGGAGGGAAGGAGAGAGGGAGGGAGGGAGGGAAGGAGAGAGGGAGGGAGGGAGAGAAGGAGAGAGGGAGGGAGGGAAGGAGAGAGGGAGGGAGGGAAGGAGAGAGGGAGGGAGGGAGGGAGGGAAGGAGAGAGGGAGGGAGGGAGGGAGGGAAGGAGAGAGGGAGGGAGGGAGAAGGGAGGACTCCGCCCAGGGCAGGCACCTCAGCTCCCCAGCACCCAGGATCTTGCTCCACATTTTTCTGGCCAGCACGAGCCTCTACTTCAGAGAGTGGAACGACCTTCCTGCTGCAGAGAAGCTGTCCCCGTTTGAGGGGCCGGGCTTCCGGGAAGTGGAATGTGGCAGAGGAAGAGGCCACCCCTGACTCCCCCAGGGGACAGCTGTGCGAGGGCCTGCGCATTCTTCAGCACTCTTGAGTGTCTCAGAAGGAGGAGCAGCAAGCCGGCCTGTGCGGGCCTGTGGCGCCGGCTGCTCAGGGTCGGGCAGAGACCTGAGATTCAAGGCCCGCGCCGGCCCGGCCAGCTCGGTACGACTGCGTCTGAAACCAAAACTACTGGGACATAACTTCAAGGACGAGAACCTGCCCAGCGGGCACAAGGCCCATAGTTCAGTCAGTTCCTGGCACCTGGGAGAGAGAGAAGAGAAGGGGAGAGAGAGAGAGAGAGAGAGAGAGAGAGAGAGAGAGAGAGAGAGAGAGAGAGATTTAGTCCTGGGCATCTCAGACACCGTCAGAGAAAAGTGGGCACTGGAGGTGTCTGGGTTCCCTCCCCTCCCCGCCAGGGCTGCTCCGGTAGCTTCCGGCATGCTGGGTGCCCTCTGAATCCCACAGGGGTGCTGAAGTCTCTTGGGGGATGCAGGGTCTGAGCACCACGGCACCCCGGAAGCAACGCCCGGACGGTCTCTGGAACGACTGCTCACATTGTTCACGTCATCTACAAACGCCAGAAGTGGCGCCCAGAGGGTCTCAGACCTTTGCTCACGGCTGGTGCTGTCTACAAACACCGGGAATGTCATCATTCCGCGGGGCAGAGGAGCTGCGCGCTGCTCAACAATCAACCTGCCTCCCCCTTGGTCCTCTGGCTTCCCACAGTGGTCCTCAGAAGGGTCAGGTGGACACACATCTGAATGTGGAGGTGCATGGCCCCTGCAGGCCCGCGTCAGTGTATGCAGCATGCATGCCGATGCTCTGACGCAGAGGCCCAGCGCTGGCCGTTTGCTTCCACGTTCTTCCTAGAGGACTTCCTCTACCCAGATGCCTGTGAGCACGGTCCCCTCTCTGCAGCTGAGCGCGGCCCAGCAGTGCACACCCTCCAGCTGCTATGCACACGGCCCCTGCTCTGCAGCTGAGCGCAGCAGTGCACACCCTCCAGCTGCTGTGCACACGGCCCCCGCTCTGCAGCTGAGCGCAGCAGTGCACACCCTCCAGCTGCTGTGCACACGGCCCCCGCTCTGCAGCTGAGCGCAGCAGTGCACACCCTCCAGCTGCTGTGCACACGGCCCCCTCTCTGCAGCTGAGCGCAGCAGTGCACACCCTCCAGCTGCTGTGCACACGGCCCCCTCTCTGCAGCTGAGTGCAGCCCAGTGCACACCCTCCAGCTGCTGTGCACACGGCCCCTGCTCTGCAGCTGAGTGCGGCCCAGCAGTGCACACCACTCTGCCTGCATTCAAGGGAGAGAATAAGGGGCGGCTGGTCACACCTCCCTGGCTTATGTTTTCCAACTTCTCTCTGCCCCAAACTTCTGGCCAGAGTGCCCGCACCTGAGACACCGTCCTTGTTGCGTAACGATCTGTGCAGTGGGCCTCGGCTGGCCTTCTCCACACGGTCAGCTCACAGTGCCCTAAGCGGGCTGCCCGCTGATGGTTAGCTCACAGGTGTTCCCTGTGCTTCTTCCATATGTGCTCATGTGCTGGCTGCCTGAGACAGGACCGTACCCATCAGTGCCTGGGCACAACTCCCTGCAGCAGAAAAGTTGAGGCTTGTTGACAACCTGGGGACACCATTGGGCCACCTTAGGGGCTCAGTTTCCAATGACCAGGAATCACCCCAAGTACCAGAGCTCCATGTTGGAGCAAGAGGACCCACTGCCACCAAGTATGCGCCCCTCTTGGTCCCGTGCAGCGAGGGCGCTGCTCAGCGAGTATGCGCTCCTCTCGGTCCCGTGCAGCAAGGGCGCGTGGCTTTATTAAGCTGGTTGGGTTTTATCTTCCATTGGTGTATTTACTCAGAGCTGGATGTGTGAGTGTGTTGACCATAAAACAAGACCTGGGAGCAAAGCTCGTCTGTGACTGGACAGCACGTTTCTGCTATGAGGAGGACGCACGGTGCAGACTTAACATGGAATAGAGTTCATTTGTGAGTCAGGAGTGCAGCGCAGCCGTGACCCGGGAGCGCAGCGCAGCCGTGACCCGGGAGCACACCCCGTGACCCGGGAGCGCAGCGCAGCCGTGACCCGGGAGCACACTGCAGCCGTGACCCGGGAGCACACTGCAGCCGTGACCCGGGAGCACACTGCAGCCGTGACCCGGGAGCGCACTGCAGCCGTGACCCGGGAGCACACTGCAGCCGTGACCTGGGAGCGCAGCGCAGCCGTGAGTGATCATTTCCGGCCACCTTCTCTGCTCTCCACTCCACCAGGCGCTGGTTATTTCTCCGTCCAAAGTCTCTTCAACAGCTGCTGCTCCAGCAGCTGCTGCTCATGGTTCCTAAGGCATCGCGCAGTCCCCAGCCCGTCACGCAGTCCCCAGCCCGTCATGCAGTCCCCAACCCGTCACGCAGCCCAGCTCTCAGCCCTCAGTTTACCAGGTCACACCGAGGGGCTTCATTAGTAGTAGAACATGTCAAAATTAGTCGCCTAAGAATGTAAACAGCCCTGGAAGCAGAACCGAGGTGGCATCCAGCCATCTGCTCCTTGCACCCGTCTCTGGTCTCACCCTGCACCAGATGAGAGGGGTCTGAGCAGCCGCTGTCCCCAAGAAGCAGACGTCGGAGGTGTCAGCAGCTTGCTCTGCTGTCGGGGGCTGGGGACCCAAGACTCAGCGGAGGGCTGACAGCAGCAGCTGGCGTGACATGGGACTCTATTTCTGAACCAAGCCATCCTTCATTATTTGCAAAGGCCCCGGTTCACAGTGGACTTGTTCTTACTTCTGCAGCTGCAAACAAGGGATCTCCAACTCCCCTCTGCCCACACACAACCCCGTGCCCCTTAGCCTGACCCCAAGTGAGCGAAGAGGGCTGCAAACTCCTCTCACTGTCAGAAGAATTTACCTTTAACCATGTCCTGCATTCTCTGCCCTCCCTGCACATCTGTCAAATGCGTGGAATTACTGCAGAACGGGAACTCAGATCTCAAAGCTCCCTCAAACTCTCTCTCTCTCTCTCTCTCACACACACACACAAACATGCACAGGTGCACACATGCACACGCACACTCACATACTCATATACTCCAACATATACACATGCACACTCACATTCATATACACATACACCTACACATACACTCACACACTCACAAAGTCATGCACACACACTGCACACTCACACACGCTCATATACACACACATATGCTCACACAAAATTACACACACTCATACACCCTCACACACTCACAATACACATTCATACATGCATACTCACACATGCACACTCACACACACTCACATACACACTCACACACACACATACTCCCACACTCCCACACATACACTCCCACAATACACACACACACTCACACTCACACACCCTCACTCACATACTCACATATACACACTTTCACCCTCACACACACTTTCACACACACTCATATATACCCACATAATACACTCACACATTCACACACAATACACATTCACATACTCACACTCACACACTCTCACATATACACATTCACATAATACACACATTCATACACACACTGACACACACACATCCTCACACACCTTCACACTCACAACCCTCTCACACACTCATTTGCACACTCACACATTCACATACTCACACCCTTACACATTCACTTACACACACTCATAGTCACAGACACACACACTAACTTATTCACACACACATTCACACCCTCACATCCTCACACACTCACCCTGTCACACACACACACACATTCATACCCTCACACTCACACGCACATTCACACCCTCACACATCCTCACATGAACTTACACACATGTGCGTGCACACACACACGCGCACACACACACACATTCCCACACTCACACATCCTCACATGAACTTACACACACACACACGTGCACACACACACACACATCCTCACATGAACTTACACACACACACGCGCGCGCACACACACCCAGCTGGGTCTCCCAAGGCTGCTCTCGTGGCACAGGGCGGGGTGCTCCTGCAGCAGCCGCGGTCCCTCGGCCCACGGATAAAGAAGCGGCTCTGAGGAACCAGTGCTGGGCAGCTGCTGCCTGCATGTCTCGGTCTCCAGGACTCTCACAAGCTGGCCTGGAGCCTGGGGTTTGCTCTGATGTTCATAGAAATGTCAGAGGATATGTTTGGGGTCTCCACAGCTAGATAGGACACAACGCCCTTGCAGACTTGTCCAGGGCACGTGAACACTTAGCAGGATGGTGCCATCGTGGGCACAGGCAGCCTTTCCAGGGACAGGCGCCAGCTGATTCGCTGCCCCCACGGCCTGCGCTTCTGATTCCCAGGCTGCTTCTTCTGCCCCCAGCAGCTGTGGTGACACCTTTCTTCCCTGCTCTCTGAGACCACCAGGGACCCCATCGGCAGCCCCTGACTATGTGCTTCTGCCATGCCACTGGCCACAACCTGCCCAGCCTGGGCCGACTCCTGGCCAGCTGTGTAAGTCCTGCAGTGCACAGGTCCTGCTCCTGCAGTGCGCAGCTCCTGCCTCCTGCAGTGCCACAGCTCCTGCTCCCGCAGCACGCAGCTCTTGCTCCCGCAGTGCTCCTGCTCCTGCAGCTGCTGTGTGCGCAGCACAGAAGCTGCGCTCACGGACACACCCTCTCCTCTGCCTCTGAGTGACACATCTCAGCCTCCCGCCCGGGCATCTCTCCATCCTCACCAGCCCCTCCCACCCGCTGAGCGGCTTCAGTGCGCCTGACTCACTCTCTGTGAAGGGATGGGGTCTCCCTCATGGAGCCCCTGCGGGACACATGCCCCTCACCCCAGGGCCTTGGCATGTGTCTCCTCTCCCAGAAGATTTCACCTTAGCATCACCCCCACCCCTAGAATCTCTGCTTCTCCATCTTCCCGGTTCCTCTGCTTCTCCTGGTCCTTCCACCCCAGAGAAAGATCTTGGTGTAGACTCGTTTCCATGAGAAGACTCAGCCCCCAGCACCCAGCACCCAGCAGGCCTCCTCTCAGCACATGGGCTGCATCTGGCTGGCTGTGAGCAGACAGTGGATGTCTGTGGCTTCCGTGGAGGTCTCGGCAGTGGTGAGCCTGTGGGAGCATCTCGGGAACTCATCTCCTTGAGAGGGGCTGAGTCAGGGCTTCTGGACCGTCGGTGCTGTGGCTGGAGCACAGCTGACCTTGTTGGTGGAGGGTGGAGAAAAGCCGGGGTCAAGAGGGGAGGGGCAGCACGCCCACCGTGTGGGTATTTCCCATGAAAACGCCCCCGTTCTGTGAGGCCATCGAGAACACACCTGCTGTCCACCGACGCTTCTCAGAGACAGCGCAGGAAGCCTCTAGACCCTCAGCTGATATTCTGGCCTCCTCAGAGCGTCACAGTCGTTAGTGTGTGACTGTTCCCTAGTTAGACACGCCCACGCACGCATCCTTGCAGCCGGGAGGTGGGGGGGACCTATGACACACAGGCCAACAAGGGCGCGATCTCCCAACCGTGGGAAGTCGTGCGTCGTGATGGGGTGGGCCCTGCAGGGAGACAGCCGCGTGGAGGGTCCCTGTCCTGCCAGGAGCCTCACCCTGCTTCTGTAAGTAACCCCAAGGAATCCAAAGTAACCCCATGAACCCGCTGGCTTGTCAATTGGACCTTTGTGTAGTCATTACTTGGTCTGTCTTCAAACTTACAGACAGTTGTGTGGTGTCTGCCCAGAGAACGTGTTCACATAGCACCCCCAGCCCCAGGCCACATGTCCTTGCCGAGGGGGGTGGCAGGAAGCTCTTAGAAACGAAAGCTTCTCCCACGGGACCAGCTGAAGCAGGGGACGGCGGGAATGTAGCGCTCTGGACCGTCTAACGCCAGAAATCTCCAGCACGGCATCCTCTCGGCCTCCGTCAGTTCCGTGCGACCACCCTCACGCTGTCAAGCCCACCTTGGACTTAGAATGCTGTCAGCTATGGAATCCCCGCCCCACCTCCTCACCTCAGCGGGGTCATCAGCCCTCAGACACAAGGTGGTGTGCGAAGCACAGACAAGCACGCACGTGAGCGTGTCATGCACACTCTTGCAGTGCTGACCTGGGCCACAGACAGCCCATGAAGAGCTGGCATCATTGGGCATGAGCGGCCATCCTTGGACCAAACTGCTTTGAGGCCGAGCTGGGCAAGGTTCTGTGTGTGGGCGGTGGTCTCTCTATGTGAAGGTCTGACCAGCGCAGGCGATGCAGGCGGCTCTGATGCAACACACGGCGAGGCCTTCCGGGGGACCTCCTGGGCTCGCACCCTGCAGTCATCTTCCTGCGTGCTTCGAGCCCCAGCACCTCGTACTGCGATCACGAGGAAGCTGATGCGGCACATTGAACGCACTCTCAGCCATGAGTGCGCGGCGCAGTGCAGGGTGGTGCGACTTGACCTCTCGTTCACCTGTCTGCACCACAGGCCTCGTGCCGTGGGCTGCAGAGGAGGTAAAAGGCTTATCTCGGCGGTGATTTCTACTTGGCTGCCCACAGGCGTGGGCAGCAAACAGCCCATCATCACTGAGTGTCATTGCACCTTTGGGTCCTGCAGCCTCCTGCGGTGTTTGCGGGCTCAGCGCACACAGCAGAGGGCTCTACCTTCGGATCCAGCCCCACGCGGAGTGCTCCATTCTCCCAGGTGCAGCGCTAACACAAGACGTCAGCCAAAGCTCCTGGCAAACGGAGGCCAGCGTGGGGGACGGAGCTGCTGAGTGCTGCATGCATGTGTCCCCGTGTGACCTGTTGCCGCCTGCTGCAGACTGCAGGCTGAGCTGCTCATGGCCATTGCCTCCGTGTGGGGAGAACGTGCTGTAGTGTGATGGCTTACTTTACAGTTATGGCCTTGATACTGATAAATGCCTTGGTAGTGTGACAGTGTACTACAAGGTAAGTTCAACATCATGCGTCTAAACAGTTGCTTTCACGAACTACTGCGGGGACCGGCTAGAAATCTTTCCTTGGTGTTGTTGAAAATTTCCCCACCATGCACATGTGGTTGTGGAATACAGAGACATCATCCTGAACTAGGCTGGAAACATCCCCTGAACGTCCAAAGGTGGAGCCGGAGAGACGGCTTAGGAGTCAGGCCTGTGCCTCGCAAACAGAAAGACCTGAGTTTGGATCCCAATAACGTGTAAAAACGCCAGGCAGAGATGACAGAGGCCTGCACTTCCAGCCCCAGAAGGCAGTCTGGGAAACCCCAGAGCAAGGCAAAAAGGAGGGAGAGTAAGCCAGGATGATTTCCAAAGCCACCCTTGGGTCTTCACAGGCACATGCAGTGCCTCCAACACACACGCACGCACGCGCGCACACACGCACACACGCACATACACGCACACACACGCACGCACGCGCGCGCACACACACACGCGCACACACACACACACACACACACACACACACACACACACACACACACAGTGTCCACCAGTGTCTGAAGGTGCTGTGCACCCCAAGGTGCTACACGGAAGTGCAGGGCCGAGTGTGGGGGTCAGTCACGGTCTTTTCCTGCTTTTGGTCGCAGGAACCGCAAAGTTCCCAGACAGGTGGACACTCCTCCTTCTTACCCCAAGGCTCCTCCACTGTCCTGGGGCCTGTGGGGTTCGGGGCAGGGCTGTCTGCTAGCTGTCGGCTCTCCTTTCTCCAAGCCCAGACGCCGCACATCCAACGAAGTGCCCAAAATGGGGATACCGGGCGCCTCCCACACGGTCCATAGCGCAGCCAAGGCGGCCTCCAAGGACCTTCAGGAAACGCAGAGCCTGGTGAGCCGGCCAGCCGCCGACCCCCGCAAGCCTGGCCTGACCGTCACAATGCTCAGCCCCTTCTGCCCACCTGTGCCGGGTACCAGCAGTGTGTCCCCAGCACCGTGAGAGGCTGCGCGAGACAGATTCTTGCTGTGCGTCTAATCCGCGATGCGCAGTGGCCTGCAAGCTTGGCCCATGGTTGTGGTGACAGATAAACACGCAGGTATCTGGAAACGGAGGCCTCGGCCGCTGCGGGGCAACGGGCCGCTCTTCCGGCAGCCACGGTGTCTTTAAGCCACAGCGCAGAGCAATTGTTCTGAACACGTGCGCAGGCCCGAGACGAGCCGCCACTCCTGCTTCATGCTGGGGAAGCGGGCAGATGTGCCAGCAGAGACCAGCTGCTAGAATAATTACGTTCCGCGAGGCGGGCGGCCCCACCCCAGCCCAGCTTGGGGTTCTCAGTGAACTCTCAGAAGGGGTCCTGCTGACACTTAATTGTGCCTTAGAGCGCCAAGCGGGGAGCTCTGCTTGCTCAACTTGAGAGCCGATTGGTAAGGGGGTCTCTCCTGTGTTGCAAACGCGTCTCTAAATAGATCCTGAGGCAGCCGCGCCTGCAGGCGAGATGCAGAGGAAAATGGAGAAGCCAGGAAACAGACACCACACTGGGTCATCTCTGCTCTCTCTCTCTCTCTCTCTCTCTCTCTCTCTCCCCATCACAAGTCGTCTACCACTCTTCACATCTCAGTGATAGCCCTAATCAGATATTTTGTTCTATAAATATTTGAGTGTTTGATGAATTTGGAAACGGCTCAGTCAGTAAAGCACCTGCCTTGCAAACAGGAGGATCTGGGCTCAATAGCCAGAACGCAGGTTCGAAACCCGACAGAGGCAGGAAGTACCTCAGGACTGCTGGATAGCCAGCCTTGCCCACTTGGCAGGCTTCGAGTCAGCTAGAGAACTTGCCTCGAAAAAGCAAACAGAGGGCCACATCTGATAAAAGACGCCGAGGCTGGCTTCCACCCACACGTTGCACAAATGCATGCGTGCACACATATAGCTACACACGAGTGCATGTGAACACATGCCTGCTCATACTCGTGTACCTGCACACGAGTGCATTGCGCCCACGTGCCTGCACACGAGTGCACACAGTAGGTCAGTGTTTTTGACTGAGGAGCACATGCACACAGAGGGTGCTGGAGGCATGGAGTGCACGACGGAAGTGGGCACAGGGCAGCGGGGTGGGGATTCTGTGGACACCACCACTGCCTGCTCCTCAACTTCACAAGCACCTCACCGTCAGCCCACCCATCTCCCACCCAGGAGCAGGAGGCTCCTCCCAGGGCTTGGGCTCTGTGTTCGGATCCTGGGCATGAAACCACTCGGTGGACTCATGTTTTGCAGATGAGTCGCTGACGGCACTGCGTCCTGCCAACCCACAGCTGGGCCTCGGGTCTTTCCTTCCCTGTCCCCACCAGCCAGCCTCGCTCGTCTCCTAGACATGGGACTCCTCGCACCTCACTTCCCAGCCTGTCACCCCAAGGGCCTTGAGAAAGATTATCCCAGGAGCTGTGTGAGACTGAAGACGGCAGCTGCCGTGGCTGCATTCCAGGCTGGAGGCAGCTGTGTAAAGTCAGGGGTGTTTCTCCAAGCCGGGCACCTCTCATCAGCACTTCTTTGCCACATAACCCCTCGGGTCGGCCCACACGCTACCCAGCCTGCACACGGTGCACATGCAGGGATGCACGGCATGCAGCAGACTCACATATATGAGCCCCCCACACAACAGTGCATGTTTCTACAGAAGCCCAGGACCCTACAGAATACATACCCCACAGCTGCTCCAGCTGCTAGGAGGGGGACCTCTGGGGGGCTTCATGGAGGCATACTCCACAGCCCTCAAGGCCTGCCCCTCCCCCAACCATGACACAGCTTCCTCCAACAGGGGAACCTCCTAAGGGTGCCAGGACCTTCCCAAATGTTAACATTCGCTAAGCATGCAAATGCTTGGCGTCCTGCGCGTGACGCAGGGTGTGATGCGCTATGACATCCTATGCATCATACAGCAGCAGCCAGTATGTATTAAAGTATGTCAAATAGACCTTTGTGCAGCATGCCCTATCTGTTGCAGTTACTTTTCTTCAACTGAAGCACAAGTCACACACAGCTAACTGAGCGGGGAAAGGGAGACTCGCTCGGTTTATGGTTTCGGAGTCTGTTTATAGCTGAAGCCGCGTGGCAGAAGTCGCGGCGGACGGCAGCACAGGAGGCCAGTCAGGAGGCAGAGAAGCGAGAGAAAAGGAACAAGTGAGGCCCCTGCTGTTACCCCCCTTCCTCCAGCGAGGCTCTGCCTTCATTTTCCCAAACCCCAACACTTAGTTGAAGATGCAAAAGCATGGGCTTGCGTGTGGGGACGAGGCGCGCTCAACGCATGACAACATCACCTATTTTAACCAGATTCTTGCGTCTCATCCACCTGGAGCTCTCTCCTGGATTTCGGTTGGAAGCCATAGACGACCACAGCTGGCCACTTCTGAATCTGATTCCACACAATCTTCAAATCATTTTAACGCGTACGAATGTTCTGAGGCACCCCCCGCTCGCTGGGAGCGTCACACTCCTGCAGCCTCTCTCCCCGATTCCCACCACGCTTGACCTGCTGAAGACCCCGCCATGCTGATTTTGCCGAGCCGCCCGCAATTTTGCTCCTCCGGCTTCCATCAGATACGCTGGACATCGCGGGAGCTCTGAACACATGTTTCTCCCGTAGATTTTGACAGAGTGCTGTTATTTCCTGTAGGAGATCAGTTCAATTTCCTGGTCAGCAGCTGAGCACCACATCCTGGGTTGGGGGGAGACCATCTCCCCGCTGCCCTGAGTGGGTCTTGAACCATGAAGACGTCTGATTGAGGAAGCGATTGAAGGTGTCGTGCCCACCTCAGCCTTTCGGGGCGATGATTACCCATCTCTGCTCATAAAGACTATATTGCATGCTGGAGCTGGCAATATAGAGATCTAATTAAAGGCCTCCAGTGCTTTGAACTCTCGGCCGCCAAGCACGACTGGCCACGCACGCTCTGGCCGCCCGTCCTGACAGTCAAGGGCAGCATCTGCTGCTGCTGCTTGGCGTAGAAGCCTCTGTCTCGCCATCAGAGCAGAGCCGCAGCCCCGGCGGTGTCCTGTGCTACAGCTGCGTGGCGAGTCCCATGTCCCTTCCTCCCAGTGGGACTGACTTGGGTGCTCCCGAGGTGGTCGCCCCGGGACTTCAGCTCTGAGGTCCAGCAGAAGGCCCGCTGCAGGCGATTTAGAGAGGACCCTGGGAAGAGTCAAGTCTGCCCGAATCCCAGCGAGCTCCTGTCAGTCATGTTCACGGCGCCTGTACAGAGGCCCGAGGCTGGCAGGGCCGGAGCAGGGTCCAGGCGTCTCCCACACACAGAACAAAGCCCGGGACGTCTTCTCTGCCACGCGGACGTCTGCTCGCTTTTCCCACGACTCACGTGACTAATGAAAGGGTGCTGGGGAAGTCCTTCAGCTGGTCCTGCCACACTAGCCGGGACACTCCAACTCTGAGTGGGACGCCCACATTCTAAGAAGGGATCCATGAGATGCCACCTGGCTCTGCCAGTCCAAGCTTGTTATCCCCAACTCTGTCTTGGTCTCTGCAGAGATGAGACGCGTGCGCCTGGCTCCGGGAGGAGCTGCCCCCCAACAGTCCCCGTGACCTTCACCTAACCTGCTTCTCCAGTCCCCTCCTCTCGTCCTGGTCCCCTGAGGACCCACAGCCTGGCACCTTGGCCTGGGCACTTGAGTCCTAAGAGCAGCTGCAGTCCAGGGGCGCGGCCCACACCACCCCCGAGAACCCGTGTCCAGCCCGTGAGCAGGAGCGTGCTTGTCGCCCACCTGCGAAGCCCGCTGCTGCCACTTTCTCTCCTGGGTCTCCTCGGGGCGCCCGGCCAAGCCAGCGCAGGGTCGCTGGTTTCTGGAGCACTAAGCACGTGTTTGCTCAAGCTCTGGGTCGGCCGTGCTGACTGCCCACGACTGTTCTCGAGACTCCTAGCGTTTGTGGCTGCGAGTTGAGGGCATTTGCAGTCCCCCCAAGCATAGACATCACCCTGCTGGGGCTCACAGGGTGGGCTGCTTTCACTGCAGTAGTTTAAATTTTAGGGGGTGGCATTGATGAGCTCTCAGGGCCATTAAGAAGCTGAGCATGTGGGGTGAGGGTGGGGGGCTTGCCACTGACTTCCAGACTTTCCTCCGCCCCCACCGGAGACTGAACAGCCCTGCGTCATCCTTTCTATGGTCCCTGAGTTTATCTGACGTCACGTGGGATTGAACCAGCAGCCCCAGGCAGGTGCCCCACCATCCAGCCGATGTGCCGAGGCGTGAACGGGAGTCCAAAGTGGCCGGTTCTTGTTTCCTTCTGTTGCTGCGACAGGCTGCATCATCTTGGTCCCCGCTTTAGAGAGCGCGTTGTCAGCACAGCCGTCCGGAGCCCTCCTTGTCAGGGACCTGCAGACTCCACGGCCGCCGGCTGCGCCCGGAGAGCAGCCGTCTCCCTCGGGCTGGGCCGCTTCGTTTTGACGCAGTGAAATGATGCGAGGTAGAGGATGAGAACCCGCTCCGGCGTTGCGACCGTGTGTTTCCAGGGGTGTGGGGGGAAGGCCTCTCCCTGAGAAGGCGGCGCGTGCCACCCTTCGGCAAGTGCAAAGTTCAAGGTCATTTTGGAGTGCTGTCAGCACGGACTTGCCTGTGGTCCTCCGTGGCCTTCCCACAGGAGCTTCACGTTCCAAGGCTCACACAGGCCTTTGCTGCAACCTGCCCTCCCTCCAGCCCCAGACAGCACGCTCCATCCCGGCCGCGTTGTCTCCCCCACCCAGGCACAGCTGTCCGCAGACTGCGAATGAGACGCAGAGCCACTGATGCATCTGGGCATCCACTTTGTGAAGAGTTGGTGATTCAGTCGACGCAGGGCAGCTCCAGGCTTTCGATGTGCGGCTAGAGCGGCAAAGCAGGAAGGACAGCATGAGGCGGACGAGGGACGCCACTCTCCTGGGGGCACCCACACACCTGCCACACCCTGAGGGACACCACTTCCAGATCTTTGCTGTAATCACCCATATGCGTGCACATGTTTGTGTGTGCATGGGTTTCTTTATGTATGAACACGTGTAATTATTTGTGTGTATGCAGGAGTACACGTGTGTCAACGTGGAGTATGTATGTGTGAGCATGTGTGTATGTGTGAATGAGTGTGCACGTGTGTGTGTTTTGTTTCTGTGAATGAGGAGCAGAGTGGCTGTGTCCTGCTGGAGTCAGGAACAGGCTAATGCCTGGCGCCCCTGGGGGGGAGTGGGGGTGTCTACTACCTGACCCCTGTCCTGGTACCCCACCATGTGGATGGCTTCTCAGATGCCTGAAGGAAACCACAGGATATCTGCAAGTAGACTGCGGCCACGGGGCCGCCGAGGCCAGGCCGGCTCTAGTCACACGATCCTAAGGGCCTGTGGGCTCCGGAAGATCCACCGCAGGCAAGACGAGCCCCGTGCACAGGTCGGCCCTGCTCGGTCCTCCCCTGAGATTCAGAGAAAGCTGTAGTTGACGCAAAGCCAGGCCTGTGACTGGTCCTCGGGTAAACGTTGCTGGCACAGCTGACGGGCCTGGCAGAACCAGCTCGGAGGACTTGCTGCTTCTCCGGGTTTCAAAGGGTCCATCCATTGCGCCAGAGGCCTGGTGGAGCTATTCAGTCCCTGACGGCAGGAACGCGTGTCAAGTCTTCACGCTGGGACCAAGCAAGAAGCACCACGACTGTGAAGGAACCTGTGATTACGTCATCAGCTGGGCCTACTCCTAAAGGTTCCCTAGCTCTCCAAGAAGCCGTAAAGCGGGGACGAGGGTTCCAAGCTGAGGGGGGAATTTCACGGCTAAACCACAGCGGTCCCTCCCATGGGCCTGTGATTGACAGGTATGGAAGCTCTGCGCAGACGAGGCTGTGATTGGCAGACTCAGGACCTGGCACCAGTGTGCCAGGTGCTTTCTAGCTACATGAGCAGGCTGCTTGTCACGCTTTCCTGGTTAGTCTGCCAGGTTTCTCTCCAGAGTCCTGTCCTGGGTCCACATTAAACCAAGAAATCCTTCCACAAGTGGTATCTTTGCCCACTCGTGACTTTGTCACTGTGGACTAGTTTTGGCTGATTTCACAAGCAGAGAGACCCTTGGGACCCTCTTGCCTGACAGCCACCGTGCTAAGGAGGAGGTGAGCGTGGCCAGGGCTGAGGGACCCACGTCAGCGTTGTGCGCTGTAACTCTGGGGTGCAGATGCATTCCAGACAGAGCCAGCGGCTCTGCAGGAAGCTGCGATTCCTGTGACGTTACAGAGAAGGTGGGAGGCTGCATGAGCAGATGGCAGGGCCAACCCCGGCTCCAGGAGCGCTTGAGGCCGCCAAAGGTCCAGGACCCAAGCGCGGCACCTTCCTGCAGTCTCCGGGGATCTACCACTCACTCAATCCCATGGGGTTACTGTGGTAGCTGCTTGCAGGCGTCAACTTGACACGTGAGCTCCAGGCACGTCTGCCAGGAGTTAGTGGTTGAATTAGGCCTAGCAAGCCTCGGTCCATTGTCTACCTGATGGACAGTTAGACAATGGGAAGTGGCTCTGGGAGGTGGCGCTCTTTGGCGTACTTGGACAACGTGTAGGCAAACTGCGATGGTTATGATTATATATTTTGTTTACACAGAACTTTGAAACAAATTTTTGCTTAGACATATCTGTTTTCATTGTAAAAATTACTTTCTTGTAGCAACATAAGACTTATTTTTAAAATTAAGTTAATTTGATAATTTCTTCCTATAAGGTCATTTATATCTAATGAAGTTATCAGTTCATCTACTGTTTGTTTGTCTCATTTTTCCTGGTTTTCCCTTTTCCCATTATAACTTTCATAGTGTAACATTTATGCACTTGTATTCCATATTTTTGATTAAATAAATATTTATTTGTAATAGGAATTGTGTTATATATTCAATATTTGATTTGAATATGCAGGTTTTCATTGCATATCTTCATGTTTAGCTAGTGGTAGAACTATTTCAAAGAACTGCTGTTGTAAAAGTGATCTTGCCGTATTACTTTGGTCCAGCAGACAAATTGAGAGCTAGTATTTTTCCTTTGTTTTGTTTTCTTTAATCACTTACTACATAAGAAGCTTCACAATAATTGCCTTTGGACCAATGGATAAGAACATATTCTAGAAAGCCTGTGATACACACCAGCGTATTAATTCTCTTAGCAGTACGTCCCTTGCAAATTCCCTGAACTAACGCCGCCAAGCCAACTTTCACTTTTTCCAGCTTTCTGCGCATCGTTTACCACACTCTTACCCCGCCGTGCTCCCTGTGACGTCCTGCCCAGCACCGCCCTGTGGACTCGTCTCCAGCCTTGGCTTCTCCCATGACACCCCCACACGGGCCTCCGGCTTCCGCTGCCCCTCCTGGTTCACGCCGACTGGTCCTTGGAGCGCGTCTGCTCAGTGAGAGAAGCTCGGCACATCATCAGGGCCTCCCTTCTACTGGTTTCCTCCCTGAGCTCATTCATAGGCAAGTGCAGGCCACGCCCTCAGCCCAGACCCGGATAACGTGGTGTACTAGAGGTTCCACGTACCCGGGGAGTGATGGTACGTGACAGTCGTGGAGGCTGTCAGGAAAGTATCAGTGGCTTTGGCTATTTGATGGGGGCACTTGTCCTGCACCCTCAGAGAGAAGGCCGGCGTGGTACCCATCAGTGGGCTGAGCAGTGGAGCAGCACCGGGCACAGCAGGACCCACGTGTTCTGTCCGCTCCGCTGTAGGGCTGGCCCGAGAGATTTAGAGGCGTTTAGTGGAACCTTTCCATGACACAATGGTGGCTTCATTGTTGATTCGCCCCGGTTCAGAAGCTGCCTCTGCCAGTCACTGAGGGTGTACTTCAGACCACGCACTTACGCCAAGTCGGGCAATCTCAGCACTTCATTTTGTCGCTTGCCGTGCATGTGTGCAATGCATTTGCATATGTGGTCCATATATGCAGGTGGATGGGGATGGCCAACATTAGGGATCACCGTCGGTTGTTCTTCCATCGTGTTCTGTTGAGCTTGGGTCCCCCACTACACCCAGATCACCCTACTAAGGCTAAGTTGTCCAGCTGGTATTTTTGTGTGGGATCCGGGCATCTAAACTCGGTTCCTTTTGCTTGCACTGCAAGCACTTTAACTGCTGACCCCTCTCCCCAGCTGACGCACTCAGACCTCACTGTCTGGCTAAAGGAAGCAGAGGGAGGATGCCTTTAACCCCAGGGCCACGCGGAGCAGCGACCACCACGTGGAGCAGCGACCAGGCCTTGGCTGCGCACGCGGAGCCCCGGGCTGCCCCTGACTGCTAGGGGCTCTGAATGTGGCGCTGTGGATCGAGCTTCGCTCGCTGTCTCTGTGCTCGGAAGGTGAACCCAACATGTCTGTACACAGCGTGACTGCACGAGGAAGCCATACACCCCAGCGACAGTTTGTTTCCTCAGCGCCGTTAAATCCTTTAATGAGAGCACGTGAACAAAGCCAGGGAAAATAAATGGTGCTGCTCGCAAAGAAATTAAGTTGAGGACCTGAGCCCATTTATAATTATTGTATTTCAATTAAGCTGAGCAGGGCTGGGCGAGCAGAAAGATAAAGGAAAGAGTTCCGGAACTGGCTTCATAAATATTTGCAAAGCGTGGAAGGAGCGAGTTGAGGAAGGCCTGCCACGTGCAGGTGGCCCTGGGTAGGGCCTTTGTGCTAATTGTCACCCCAAATAGCAAGATTTGGGGCAGGCAGCCGCAGGCCAGGGGAGCAGAGAAGGCCTTTCCCCACGTTGGAGTAGGCACAATGCTCTTCCTTTATTAATTCAACGTTAAGGTGGAGTGAAAGGTCCCAGAGAGCTGGGGTTAGATTTTAGTCTGTTCTCTACTTCAGAGGTCAAATAGATAATTTTCGTGAGTTTGCATTTAAGCACTATTTATACTGCATCTAAAACTAGTCGCGATGACAACCTATTTCAATTCTGGGAACGGGACGGACAGAGTCGCTGGCCGTCTTCTTATGAGGGTCTTGTGTGTTCAGCCTGCCCTGTTTCCTCGGGTGAAGGGGACATAAGCAGAGCTGTGTCCCGGTTGGGAGCAGGTCTCGGAGTGTTAGGCGCACAGGACAGAGGTGGGGATCCCCGTGGCCCGAGTCTGGAGGTCTGCAGCCCCGAGCGGGGTGCACAGGACACTGCTGTCCCCACACACTGGCCGTGGCCTGCGCTCTTTCCCAGCGTGCACTGCTCCTGACTGCATGCCATCACCGGAGCTCTGCAGAAGTCACAAACATAGGTAGATGGGTCGGAGGCAAAAGCCAGACCCCCTTGGCGCACTGCGCCATGGGTGGTCCATTTCCCACCAGGATCTTGGGGTCAGCCTGTGTTTTCTGGACTGGTGAGCAGAGTTTATCCATGTGAACAGCACAGCAAGGGACAAGACTCTCCCTGCGGTCCCCCCGAGCCTCAAATGAGGAGTAAACACTTGTGGGGACTCTACCAGCTAGAAAAAGATTCCAGGTCTGTGAATTCTAACACCGAGCATGGCTGAGCAGGGAATTGATAGTCTCGAAGTATCCTTCCAAGAAGAATTTGCTTGTCATGTTTTATACATGCATGTTGCAAGTCAGATGGAGAACACACAGAACACATACACACATGCGTATGCCATACATACATACACAGAATTGTGCATACATGTTGTACATACACCCCTCCTATGAGAGAAAAGGTTGGCGCTCTGTCCCCATCCAGCATCCGGGGGCTGCTCCAAAACTGCAGAAGACCCCTGACCTCAGGCCATTCCCGAGGGGCTAGAATGTGCGGGCTCAGAACTCTCAGGGCACAGAGCCAGCACGTGAGATCGCAGGACAAAGCACTGTTGTAGCCGTCGCCTCCGTCCCTTCCTTCTTTCTCTCCTCTCTCTGTCTCTCTCTCACTTTCTTTCCCTTCCCTGCTCCTGGAACCAGGTTTCACCTCCTAACCCAGGCTGCCCCGCCGTGAGATCCTCCGGCCGCTGCCTTGTTGCTGCAGGGATTGTGGGAATGCGGGTCCCACGGCGTGCTTGGGTTTCCGTGTCGTAAGTAGCTCTGTCCCGTGTCAGTTGGCCCAGACTTACCAATTCTCCAGCAGACTTTTGGAGAGCCAGAACTCGCACCCCAAGGAGCCTGGGGGTCCACAGCAAGGGAGGGAGGAAGACTGCGTGGTCCTCTTTGTGGCTGTCCACGATGTGCCAGGGCTTGCGGAGCCCCTGGGGACCCGCTGCCCCGGGAAGCAGGGCGCTCGGTCGTGGAGATGCTGTGTGCCGCACTGAGATTGATGTGCACGTGACGGGACCCCCGCAGCTCCCGCCAGGGGGAAGGGAGAGCGCCAGTCTCATGGGTGGAAGTCTCCGGCCCAGTCCCGCAACCCTCGGAAGAGCCGATGCCCGGGGAGCAGAGGCTCTGCCTGCTGCGGGCCGACCGCCCCTCCCAGGGGCTCTGGGCTCCCCTCCCGCCGCAGCCCTGATGGCGTCTGACGGAGTCAGAGCGAAGGGCACCCGTGGGCTCCTGCTAGCAGCAGAGAGCGGTCTAGGAGCCAGAGTGACGGTGGCGTGCTTGATGACTGGCGACCTCAAGAGAGGACGGAGGGGCTGCGGCCCGCGAGGCCAGCGCGAGGCCTCCGCGCCTGCGCACACTGCAGCCAGCCAGCCAGAGCGAGGCCTCCGCGCCTGCGCACACTGCAGCCAGCCAGCCAGCGCGAGGCCTCCGCGCCTGCGCACACTGCAGCCAGCCAGCCAGCGCGAGGCCTCTGCGCCTGCGCACACTGTGAGCGAGGAGCACCTTCTCGGACACACCCAGTCCTGCCAGCGCACTGGGCCAGGGGTCTGAGATGTTCTCCGACTTCCTTCCCCATCTTGTTGGAATGCAAAATGTGGGTTTGTTCCCTGCTTAGATCTCCATAGGGGAAGATGTGTGCACATGTATGTGTGAGTGCATGCATGCATGCGGGCATGCACAGCCCAGCTCTGCAGGAAAGGTGTGCATGTGTATGTATGTACATGGTTTGACCTCTGAAGGAAAAGTTGCATGTTTGTGTACGTGAGTATGGATATGCATGGTCTTGCCTCTGTAGGGAAAGTGTGTGAGGGAGTATATACACATACATGTAAGCATAAACAGCCCAGTTTTTGTCGGGAAGGGTATATGTGTGTCCATGTGTGTGTGTGCGCACATGTGAACATTTATGGCCTTGCCTCTTGTAGGAAAAGATGTGTGCGTATGTGTGCGTGTGTGCACATGTGTGCATGTGTGTATGTCTCTGTGTGTGCATGCGTGGCATGGGCATGCCCAGCTGTGCCTTCACTAGGAAAGGTGTGCACAGGTGTTTGTGCGTGTCTGTCTTTGTGTATGTCTCTGGTATGTGTATATGTATGTGTAAAGGTGTGTGTATGTGCGTGCGTGTGTGTTCACGCACATGGGCGTGCCTAACTGTGCCTCTGCTAGGAAGGTGCATGTGTATGTGTTTGGGTCTCTTTCTCTGTATGTACGTGTGACTATGTGCACAAGGCATGCTTAGCTGTTCCTTTGCTAGGAAAGGTGTGTGTAAGTGTGCATGTGGTTGTACCCAGCTGTGCCTCTGCCCGAAGATGTGTGCATGTGCATGCATGTGTGTCTGTGTCCACGAATGTGTGTGTGTGAATGTATGTGTGTGCATGTGGTTACACCCAGTTCTGCCTCTGCTAGAAGGTGTGTGCGTGTGTGTGTGTTTGTGTGTATGTGTGCACGTGTATGTGTGCATGTGGGCCCAGTGCTCTCTCTGTATGTGTGCACGCGTGTGTGCATGCATGTGACTCTTGCTCTCTATGTCTGCATGTGGTTCTACCCAGCTCTGCCTCTGCTAGGAAGGAGCGTGCATGTGTGTGTTTGTGTGTGCACGTGTGTGCATACAAGTGCGTCTCGCTGTGTATGCACCGTGACTCTGTTGGGATGCAACTGCTATTCCCAGAGAACAGGTGGCATTCACGGGCAGGCTTCTCCGTCCAGGAGTTGCTGAGCCGGGCGCAGTGGGTGGGGGTCTGGTGGAGGGAGGGCAGCTGGGCGTTCATGGCGTCCAAGCCACACGCTAGGTGCCCCCTGTGCAGGCCGGCGCGGTGGACCCTGGCCTCCGCCCTTTGTCAAAGAGACACATCGGCTGCACAATTGCTTTAGCCCAAAGCGCTTGACATTCACCCTGGGCAGATAATCGAGGAATAACATTTGCGTTACAGTTTAACATGACCTCGGCCTCTGCAGCTCCTTTTAGATTAGCTTCTGGGGGAAAAGCAAAGAAAGGAAGAAAAATGGTCACTACGCGGGGCTGAAGCAGGAGGCGGAGACGGGTGCTTATTACTGCAGGCACTGCAGTGCCAGGAGTCGCGCTGCCCTTTTCCGCTGTGGGTGAGGGACTATTAAGGGGACGGCTTGAAAGGCGGGCGGGGAGCATGCGGGGCGTGGGTCAGGCTGGAAGCAAAGGTTAATGGATTGACTATTACCTGCGTAGGAAGCACAGGGAGCCAATCCCAGGAGGGTTCAACGCCTGCCTCTTCTGGAGCTGGTGAGGGGGTTTCCAGCCCCACACTGGACAATGAGCCGCTTGCTAATTTTCACAAGACATTCAAGGCCATTGTAGCCATTTACGCTGCATCCAAGACAGAAGGACTAGGTCTGGCCTCCCAACGACTCCCTCCGGGCTGGGCTACGGGTCAGCTGTTCTTGGGGTGAGCTGCGGCCAGCTGTTCTTGGGGTGAGCTACTCGTGGAGTCCTGGTCAGTTTGTGAAGTTCAGTGTAGGTAACAAAGGGGCGTCTGCAGAGAGGAGCCAAGCATTACTCAGCATTAGATGCTGCTTGCTCACGCCCCAGGGAGAAGCCTGTCTAGAAATCCCTGCAGCTGAAGCGAGGGGGGCTGATGCGTCCTCGGCGGGACCCGCAGGGACAGGGTCCCGGGCGTCCCCTGGGTGCCAGGTGATGTGCCAGGCACGCCCACACCCATCGAGCCGCCTGCACGTGCCTCTCCTGTCATTTGTGCGGCTCGACCTGGTGGGGAACAGCGGCGTTGCTCAGTGGCTTTGTCGAGGGGAACACAGCTGTGCCCGCCACACTGCAGCAAAATGGCATTTTTGATCCTTTCAAGCAAAGTGACATTGAGTTCTGTCTGGCATCCTGGAATTTCTTCAATGTCCTCAGCTCAGGCTGCTGACCTGAAAGTTCACGGGGTGATTCACAGACTTGCCTTCCCTTCATCCAGCAGACATGCCGCATGAGAGGACAAGGGGACCCAGCCCTGAGCTTGGGCCGCGGCAGCAGGCACGGGTGCGTTTAGATTCACCAGGACGTGTGAGCAGACGGCCCGTCAGCTGCACTGCTATTTGCACTTATTTTTTTATTTGCTCATTCACTCATTCATTTTACTCTTTCCTGGGAAGCACACAGAGTCCCTGGAGTCCCAGAGTGACATCCGGTATGCAGAGAACAGCTGAACTGGGTTCAGGGGGGCATCCAACCCCCAACCCACAGGCACACAAACAACTCAGGAGCCAGAGAGCACAGTGCAGCCTGGGAAACACCCGCCACGCACAGCTGGACTGTGACGCACATTCATCACGACTATCGCTTCATTTTAAAGCAGGCGTCTAGGGTGGGTTTCAGCATTTTAGTGAGGCACGATCTTCCGCCCTGCACTGACCCCGCACGGGAGAGCTTGGGGAGGACCCACAGAACGGGGAAGAGAGAGCTACAAGAAGCGCGCAGAGCTCTGCTCGCGTGAGCTGTTTTGACCGACGTCTTCCTGCTGCTTTGAAAGCCCTCTGGCATGATGCTGGGGGTGCTCGGTAGCTCAGGGGCACCAGACAGCAGGGCCCACTCTCTCCGCGGCTCCTGTGACTCCTGGTTACGGCTGCCTTTCCTCGCTGGGGTGGCGCAGGGTCTCAAGGCCCCTCAGTGCTGGCTGAGCCTCGGCCCTGCAGAGTGTCCATCCCCGAGTACAAAGGGTCCTGCTGAAGGCGGCTTCTCAGCCCCCACCCGGCTCCCAGGCTGGGAAGCATGACCTGCGACCCCAGCTGGCTCCTGCTTGCTATTTAATTAAGAGAGAGGCTCTCGCTGGAGAGAGGGCGGGGGCCTCCTTTGTAATTTTCGCTGACCAATCCAATTACGCACATAATTGCCAGTATATTTCAAAAGCTGCGAGTGTGAGGATCGTCAGCCCAAACAACGGAGACTCAAGCAAGCGTTCAGGAGACACGGAAGGACAGCGCTGCACTAAATCACGCTGACTGGTACTGCTGTGGTGGCCGAGAGAGGGTCAGCAACGGAGCTTCAGCGGCAAAAGCAGGTGAACTGTCTGTGACTGGTTCTCCCCACCATCCCCAAAGTGTGGGTCCATTTACCGTCTCCACGTGCGCGTGTACATGCACGCGTACACAAACACACGCATGCAGTGTCTGCACACTTCCTGCTGGTGGAGGGAGATCTCGAGGCACCACAACCAACTCTCCCTCGACCCCAGATTTTACCACACAAAGACACAACAAGAGCAAGTTCTCCCCCCTCGAAAGAAAGTGCGTTCAGTTTCAGGCGGACTCTGCTCGAGCGCTGTATCCTTCTGCATCCATTTATTTCAGGATACTTAAGAGCGACTTCTGTGAGATTAGTGAGCTGCTGATTATTTTTGTTGAGAAATGTGTCCTTCAACGCTCTCATTCATTGCTGTTGAGAGATTTCTGTTTGTCACCACGCCGTGCCCTGATAAATGACTGAAGGCTGGCTGCCACACTTTATTAAAAAGTAATAACAATTTTTGTATGCACCCTTCACATTGTAAGGGGAACCATGAATCAAAGGACACTGCCTGTCGGGGCCTGATAAATGGGCCGTTTACCAGCGGAGGAGTTATTTAGAACTGGCTATTAATTTAAATCACATTTATCTTCTCTGAGTCGGGGAGGTGTCTGGGATGGGGCTATGAATGACCAGCCGTGCGGCTAAGTGCACAATATTTATTACCGCCACCTCCACGCCGCCACACAATATGTTAAAAAAAAAAGAAACAGTGCCAATTACCAGGGTTAATCTCGTCAGGGTAATGACAAATCTCTACCCAACACCAGGCAATTTTTATTCCTGTACTTTTCTCCTCTATGAAGGCTTTGCTTATAATTTTCTATCATTAAAGTCAATTTCCCCCTCTGTGGGTACCCGTGAGAGAGTCCCCTCTCCCTCACCCTCCTCTGGAGAACATGTCCCGTGCACCTCTCCCGCAATCGAGTAAGTTTTTTGGGCCCGTAACGAATATGTGCTGCTGGCATGATGCGTGGCAGATATTACACAACAGATTGGCCATATTTTATTATTAAACATTCCCTCATTAATAATAATGCTCTCTGCAAAGCTTTTCAATTCGCCTAGTTCTTAATATGCAAAATAACAATCAGGAAGAGCTGATCATTAGCATTTTTTGGCCAATTAACTTCAGTGTGATTGATCTAGCATGGAAGATGTAAGTTATTTCTCATAAGATGCATCTTAGGCGCATATTAACTCCAAGTGCGAATAATTCCAGTGGCTGTCAGAGAGCGACGTCCCTGCCACCTGTGCCCTGCACGCCATGGGCATGCGCTGGCCCTGCCCCTCCAGGCCTAGGAGCCAGGTGGCTTCTATGCCCTAAACGACAGGCCTCGTGTCACCCTCTCGCCACAGTGTTCTGTTCAGTCGGCTTTACAAACAAGCCCGTGCTCAGCAGAACGGACATTGGGTGGGTGTGCCCGCACCACGGCCTGTGAGGCTGGCACCACGGCGCTGCAGCTCGCACTCGGCCGGGCAAGGGGAGCAGTGTCACGCTGATGAGAGGGTCCAATGTTCCAGATGTTTTTGTCATTGAAGCGCATGGGACAAAAGCCCAGGGCATAGGAGCACATGATACAGGAAGCCACGGTAAGGATGGAGGGACCTCGTGCTGGGCCAGTGTGGGTGGACGACAGAGACGTGTCCTGCTGGCCAGTGTGGGTGGACGACAGAGACGTGTCCTGCTGGCCAGTGTGGTGGACGACAGAGACGTGTCCTGCTGGCCAGTGTGGGTAGACGACAGAGACGTGTCCTGCTGGCCAGTGTGGTGGACGACGGAGGCGTGTTAGCTTGTCCCGGTCAGTGTGCTGTCATCAGTAAGACATTGCAAGTGGAAGCTGCTCTGCAGGCTCTGGGTTCACTGGAGTTTCTGGCTCAGGTTCTAGCGGCTCGGGAAGCATTCATGGAGGAAAGTCGGAGGAGCCTGCTCCCAAGGCTGCAGGGAGGGCGTCTGCTTCCTGCTGCTTCTGGTCTTCCCCAGGCGTCCAGCTCCGGCACCTGACTTGTCCTTGCCCTTGGGTGGTCTTCTCGGCCTAAGATAATGGCTCATGGCCAGTCAGTGGAGGGACTGTCTGTGTTCTTTACGTTACTTCCTTATTTATTTTTATTTAGTATTTGTTTATATTTTATGTTGTGTGTGCATGTAGGTATTCATGGAACTGCGCCTGTGTGTGCATGTGTGTCTGTGTGTGCATGGAGATGTGCATGGAGCTACGCCTGTGTGTGCATGTGTGTCTGTGTGTGCATGGAGATGTGCATGGAGCTACGCCTGTGTGTGCATGTAGGTGTGTCTGTGTGTGCATGTAGTTGGGTCTGTGTGTGCATGGAGATGTCCATGGAGCTGTGTCTGTGTGGACATGAGCGAGCTCGTCATTCCCTGCTTGTGGCAGTCAGACAACATCCTTAGGAATTGGACCTCACCTTCCGCTTTGCTTTTGAGACAGGGTCTCTCTGTTGTTTGCTACTGGGCCAGCTGCCAACTTCAGGTGATTCACAGTAGCTCACTGTCCCCACCTCCCATCTCGCTGCAGGAGCAGTGGGATTATGATGCACACTACCACACCTGGCTTTTGGGAGACTTCTGCATCACCGTGAATCTGTGCTGTGCAGACAGTCACCCACCATGAGGGCTGTAAGCAGGCAGAAGCCTCTGCAGGCCGCCTTCCCCACGAGCCAAGCAAAGCCCTGGGAAGAGAGAATGCTTTCTAGGGAGCACGCAAGACCAGCAATCACAGCGACCTTCAGCGACCTGCTTCATTTTTCCGACACGAATCTTTCCTTAAAACTCCTTTTACTTTGGGAATGAGGAACGAAGCACCAACGGAGGGCAGGGAGCAGCGTATGAAGACTTAATGTCATCGTCACCACCATCGCCTTCATCACCACCATCACTCGTGTTATTGTCACCATCACCATCACCATCACCACCACCACCACCATCATCACCATCACCACCACCACCACCATCATCACCATCACCACCACCACCATCATCACCATCACCACCACCATCATCACCATCATCACCACCACCATCACCATCATCACTATCATCACCACCATCATCACCATCAGTGTCACCATCACCACCACCATCATCATCATCACCACCACCACCACCATCATCACCATCACCACCACCACCACCATCATCATCACCACCACCACCACCATCATCACCATCACCACCACCACCACCATCATCACCATCACCACCACCACCATCATCACCATCACCACCACCACCATCATCATCACCATCACCACCACCACCATCATCACCATCACCACCACCACCATCACCACCACCATCACCACCATCATCACCATCACCATCAGCAGCAGCATCAGCACCATCATTATCATCACATCACCATCACCACCATCATCACCACCACCATCACCATCACCATCAGCAGCAGCAGCAGCACCATCATCACTATCATCACCACCATCATCACCATCATCACTATCATCACCACCATCATCACCACCACCATCAGCAGCAGCAGCAGCAGCATCACCACCACCACCATCATCACTACCATCACCACCATCATCACCACCACCATCACCCATCACCGCCACCACCACCATCATCACTATCATCACCACCATCATCACCATCAGTGTCACCATCACCACCACCCTCATCACCACCATCACCATCATTATCACCATGCCCATCCCCAACATCACAATATCCAATGTCATCGCCATGACTACTACTGCCATCACTCCAATTCTCTCTATCATCATTGCTAGAAGCATCGCTGCCATTACCAGAGAACCACCACATATCTTGTATTTTCTTGCCTAACATTTAAAGTCAACACACACCACCTACTCATCATCCTTGTGCATTGCCATTTTTATCTTCTACGTTTAGTCATGTTCTTGTCATGTTCCTATTAAATATTAATTAGAATGAATTAATAACTGGTGTTTGGTTAAGTTTGTAAAGCTGAGCAGTCTCACATATCTGTGGTTTGCAGTGATGCTGTTCTCCAGACCCTGGTCCTAACCCAGGGCTGGGTCTTCGATTTTTAACCTGGAAAATGCCCATCAGAGTGGACCCCAAGGGAGGATGCTGAACACACAAGCTTCCTGTTGTGAGTCCCGGAGACACTTGCAGAGGACGGCCACGTGGACGACAGGGGGGCTCAGTCTCCACCTGCACGGTGCCATAGTCAGATACGTGTGTCACCTTGGCAACTGAAGGCTGGAGTTCTGGGCACAGTTGTAAAGAACTGGAAGCCGAGTTAGGCCCTGAGCAAGCCTGCAGGACATTGTCTAACTGACGGGAGTCCCGGCCCATGGCAGATGGGACTAGTCTCTAGGCAGATGATAAGATGGAAGGCTGGCGGAGGAAGCTGGCATCCTTCTATGTACTTGGTCAGACACGCTGTCCTTCTGTCAACATCCTGTGGACGTATGGATATTGTGGGGCCAGTTCCCTCGGCCTTTGGCGTGGACTCTCCTGCCAAGCCGGAGTAAGAACTGTAACCAGATTAGTGCTAAGAGAGAATAAAGCCTCAAGTTTCCCTATCAGCCTTTTAGTGGTGAATTATCGGCAGCACACATGGAATGTCTAGAAGAAGGGCCCAGAGCAGAGGCTTCTGGGGGCCCGGAAGAGTGTGAAGGAGGCTTTGGTTTAAGGGACAGAAGGGTCGCTTGGAATATCCAAGGCTCTGGAGTGGCAGGCGGGTTGCTCAGCATTTTACACGCCCTCCATGACGCACTCACTGAAAAGGGTTAAGAGTGTGATTCTATAAGCTGTTTAGATGCTGGAGCATCATCTAAACAGAAGAAAAGCCAGCAGATTATGACAGGATCGCACAGGTCAAGTGCACCCCTCGCAAGCACGGGCAGCTCACACTGAGGCCAGACACAGAGCTGACCAGGGCCGGAACCCCTCTCCCATCTCACACAGTGTGCCTTGTTGTTTATTGGCAAAAGCAATCTGGCAGGCGGCACGCTGTCTGCAGCCAGAATCCAATACAGAAAGGTCACCCTTGCCAACGCCCTAGCCAGAGGGTATTAAAACTAACGCGAACACACCTTTTTAATTTAACTGAATTGATTAGACAACAGTCCAGGGTGTCACGGGTCAATAGGCCCAAGCTAGCAGCCAGCAGGTCAGTAGACAGAAGGGGTCTGGGGCTGTGGTCACCAGGATGCTGGGCTGCGTGGGGCCACACCATTCCAGGAGCCTCCAGCCCTTGTCTTTGCAGATGAAAAAACACCTACTGGGCACTCAAGGTTTAAATTGAGGCACACACAGGGCTAAAGGCCTCTGAGTTCACTGGGTTAGAAATTAAGTTCGGTTCGAAGTCAAATGTGCAGGAAATCTTGAATATTTCAAAGACGGGAATTAACCTGCACCCAGGCATTCTGGGAGACACGGCCGTATGTGACCCTCAGAGCTCAGAGCCAGGGCCGCCGCTCTTCCCAGAGGACAGTGTGGAGGCAGAGTCCTTGCTGAGATGTGAGAGTCAGACCCCTTGCAGGTAGGTAGCTGGCAGCCACCATGCCCCCAGGGACACAGTGATGCACTGCAGGGGAGGTGCGGGCCTCACGCTCCAAGCTACAGAGCAGGCCCAGCAAATGCCAACAGTCCCACCCGAGCCGGAGGGAGGAAAATGAAAGAAATTACAGTGACACTCCCAGCGCTTGGAGATGTTGGCCGGCTGAGTCTTGCAATTAGACACGTCTGTGCTGAAGTCACGAGATTCTGCTGCCAGTCAGGACGGCAGTAACTTGAAGGGCACGACCACCCGGCGGGCGTCCCTGAAAAGCCTTTCTCTCTGCTCAGTGCAGCTTCTGGAGGACGCGAGGTACCACCGTTCTGCCCACGTGGATGCAGCTCCCAGGACACCACCCAGGCCTCAGCTCTCCGTATCTGGAATGTTCCCACTGAGACAGCTGCCAGTAGAGCCCCGCCCAGAGCTGAGCTTGTCGTCACGGGGTCCCCAGCACACGAGACACCCCGGAACTGGGAGGAGCAATGGAGAGCACTGGACAGAGGGGCAGTGCCCTCTGCAAAGCAGGGCAGCCCAGCTGCGTGGGGAGCAGCTGCCACAGACGTGGGAGGACGTGACACTTTCCCCCTACCTGCTCCTTGCTGCTCAAGGTAAGTGCTGGAGTGCGGCACACAGAAGCGTTTCTGCGACCTCCATTCTGCTGCCACGAGAAGCCACCTCGCTGTGGTGCACAGGCAGGAGCAGAGGACCAGGCCCGACAGACTCTCGTCATCACAGGTCGCAGCCTCTCCCGGAGCAGGTGATCTGCTCAGAGCGCTCTCCTCGCCAGAGCTCGTGACCTGTGCTTCCCGGGGGGCCCAGGATGGCGTCTGTACCCTGTTTTTGTGAGAACAACCAAGGGCGACTTTTGTGTCCTTGGAATAACTCACTTGGCCTTGCAGTTGCTTTACTTTTTGCTATGAGACTTGACCGAAGCAACTCGGGGGAAATAGAGGTAATAATTTGGCTTACGCTTCCAGTGGGATATAGTCCATCACGGCGAGAATCACTTAGCAGAAAGTATGGCTGGAGGCAGAAGCAGGAGGCTGGGTCAGGCCACACAGCCATCAGGAGGCCGAGAGAGAAAGAGCAAGAGGAAGCAGGGCCGGGCCACCCGACCTTGAGGTCCCCCTGTGACATGCCCTCTCCAGCAAGGTTCCAGCTCTTCAAGGTGACACCGTCTTCCCCAACATCAAAATCAGTGAAGGGCTCGAACATGCGCCTGTGGGGAGAGTCAGCTGGGAGGTGACTCTGCCCCGGAGTGTGATGGAAGTCAGCGCGGAGGACTGGTTCACGGGACTTGCAGCGTGATTAGCAGAATCTTCTGATTCGTGTCCACAGCACCTGGGCACACGTGGTGAGCTCACCCAACTCTGACCTTCAAGAGCATATGGTCTGAAACAAGAGCAAAGACACGGGATCTGGGAGGACACGTCGATCGATCGTGAACTTGGGATGAAACCTGAGGCCTGACACCTGCAGTGACTGTGAGCAGACGTGCAGTGGGGCGGGACAGCAGGGTGGGATGAGCCCACGCAGACGCACAGAGGGGCGGGACGAGCCCACAGCAGGGCGGGACGAGCCCACACAGACGCGCAGCGGGGCGGGACCTGCAGTGACCCTGGGCTCACGAGGACATGCGAACAGTCAGGGCAGGACCACAGTGACCTGGGCTCACTCAAGGGTGCGGCTGGGTCAAGCTTCTCAAAGTCTCTCCCCTCCAGATCCTTTTTCCCTGGGCTCTTCACAACTCCAAGCACACAAACCTGTGAGACAGGTGCAAGTTGAAAACGTGCTGTTCTAAGTCAGGAAGGGTTTATTCCAAGACTTCTTGGTATGCATACGGTCTCGCTGCTTATTAAAGATGGAAGCAAATCCGCATGCTAGTGATAGCTGAGCCTAATTATGTCACATCAAGAATAAAATCCTGGTTGGGTATGTGTCATAGTTAAGCACAGGTGTCAACTTGACTGTTGAGGTTTTGAGCTCTGCGCACATTTGTAGAGAATTAATGGTTGAGTTAAACCCAGAGCAAACCTGCAAGAGATTGTCTGGCTGATGGGGAAGGCCCAGCCCATGGTGGGTGGGACTAGGCCCTGGAATAAATCATAGAGAGCTAGTTGAGAGAGTCGGCATCCTTCTGTTCACTTGGCCAGACATGCTGGTCTGGCAAGTAAGGATCGTCCCTCTCTCAGCTATTATGTGGTGGTGGTGTGGCCAGTTCCCTCGGCCCTGGTGTTGGTGCGAGCTCTCCTGTCAAGCTGGCCTGAGAAGTAACCAGGGATCATACGAGAGAATGAACCCTGTTCCCTTAAGCCGCTTGATGGTCGTTTATCAGCAACCATGCAGGCGGCTGCAGCAGTGTGATAGGGCAGGACCCAGAGCTTCTTCACCAGCTCCCAGAGCTGACTGGTGTCTTGATTTTATAATCGTCAATGCTGCAATGCCGCCGCAGCGACACATAGTACAAAGTGACAGGCACGCCTGTAGGACTGCTTCAGAAATTGTCCAGATAAAACCAGCACAGAAATAAATTCTATTAACTCATTCTGGAGCATTTCAATGAAACTCAAATCAGGGGGTCTAATGACAATTTTCACATAAAATAGTCTAACACCGTACAATCTAAAAATAGAAAAATGCGATACTTGTATACAGAGAGGTAACAGTATTTCCCACACTTTAAACATGATGTTTCTAGAGAAGAAAACGTTGCAGTTTTCTTTGCAGTAGATACGCTGCAGTTCACAACACGCTGAAGTCTCTGTGCTGAGCGGCGCTGTTTCGAGAGCCATTTGTCGGTGTTGTGTGGTGTTGCCCGGAGTCAGTGGACACGGGGCAAGTTGCACGTGGTGTGTTTAGAACCAAGAGAGCACCAGAGCCCCGGTGCGACACGGGCCGGCTCCGTGAACTCCAGCATCTCACACAGACAAACCGGCCAGAAACGCCAAGTAGCCTCGTCACTTTTTTATTTTAAATATTTTTCAAATCTCTGCTTGTTTGGAAATCTTTAACTGCTGCCAGTGTTTTCACTACCCCTGTACTCAGCCCCACGACCCCCCGTACTCAGCCCCACGACCCCCCCAGTACTCAGCCCACGACCCCCTGTACTCAGCCCCACGACCCCCCAGTACTCAGCCCACGACCCCCCGAACTCAGCCCACGACCCCCCGTACTCAGCCCACGACCCCCCGAACTCAGCCCACGGCCCCCCGTACTCAGCCCACGGCCCCCCGAACTCAGCCCACGACCCCCCGTACTCAGCCCACGACCCCCTGAACTCAGCCCACGACCCCCCTGAACTCAGCCCACGACCCCCCGAACTCAGCCCACGACCCCCCTGTACTCAGCCCACGACCCCCCTGAACTCAGCCCACGACCCCCCTGAACTCAGCCCACGACCCCCCGAACTCAGCCCACGACCCCCCTGTACTCAGCCCACGACCCCCCGTACTCAGCCCATGACCCCCCGTACTCAGCCCACGACCCCCCTGATCTCAGCCCACGACCCCCTGTACTCAGCCCACGACCCCCTGTACTCAGCCCACGACCCCCTAAACTCAGCCCACGACCCCCCGTACTCAGCCCACGACCCCCCGAACTCAGCCCACGGCCCCCCCGTACTCAGCCCACGGCCCCCCGAACTCAGCCCACGACCCCCCGTACTCAGCCCACGACCCCCTGAACTCAGCCCACGACCCCCTGAACTCAGCCCACGACCCCCCTGAACTCAGCCCACGACCCCCCTGAACTCAGCCCACGACCCCCCGAACTCAGCCCACGACCCCCCGTACTCAGCCCATGACCCCCCGTACTCAGCCCACGACCCCCCGTACTCAGCCCACGACCCCCCTGATCTCAGCCCACGACCCCCTGTACTCAGCCCACGACCCCCTGTACTCAGCCCACGACCCCCTGAACTCAGCCCACGACCCCCTGTACTCAGCCCACGACCCCCTGAACTCAGCCCACGGCCCCCCCGTGCTCAGCCCACGGCCCCTCTGCCGCCGTGCTCAGCCCACGGCCCCCTGTACTCAGCCCACGGCCCCCCGTACTCAGCCCACGACCCCCCTGTACTCAGCCCACGGCCCTTTGTACTCAGCCACGGCCCCCTGAACTCAGCCCACGACCCCCTGTACTCAGCCCACGGCCCCTCCGCCCCCGTGCTCAGCCCACGGCCCCCCGTACTCAGCCCACAACCCCCCTGTACTCAGCCCATGGCCCCCCCGTGCTCAGCCCACGACCCCCCCGTACTCAGCCCACGGCCCCCTGTACTCAGCCCACGGCCCCCTGTACTCAGCCCACGGCCCCTCCTCCCCCGTGCTCAGCCCACGACCCATGTAGCGCATGACTCGCGGGTCCATGAGCTTGAGTCCAGAGCTCCCTCTCTGCTCTCCTGGGACACTGTACCGGGAACTGTCATCGGTAGCGCAGGACCGTGTCCCCGGACACTTCCCATGTTGCTTCCAGTCTTGTCGAGACTTTCCTGAGCGGAGAAAAGCTACAGTCAGCCGCAAGTGTGTGCGCATTGACGCTAGACCAGGGGGCTCAGCCACGAGTGTCCCCGCCCAGCCGTGTCCTTCTAAGAGGAAAGCCACCCATGGCTTCCCAGGTCCACTTAGGGGCAGGCAGGTTGCCAGTGCCCTGGCCTCCATCTCCTCTCCCGGTGAGACGCGCCCACCTGCCCCGCTGGCCCCAGGACCCTGTGGCTTAGCAGGACAAAAGTGCTCAAGAATGGCGCTGTTGTGAGTGTGAGATGGCCGTTCACTGAACCTGCAGTCAGTGAGGGAGGAAAGAGAGAGGGGGGGGAACTCTCAGCCTTCAGAAGTCAGTTCTCTTCTACTACGTGGGCCCAGAGATCAAAATCAGGTCCCAGGTTTGTCTCCTGGCACCTTCACCCACAGAGCTAGCTCACCGGCCCCAGCGCAGACTATCTTAATCTTATTTTTCACAACAATGCTAATTTAAGTTAATCTCATTTTCTAGATAATACTATTAATATTAGTGAAGAATGCCTGCTTTGTACTGGCCACTCATTTACACTAACTGTCTGCAAGCACTCTCTAAAACAGCTAAGACTTCCTCTCCCATGAAGCTTGGAGAAAACTGCCCTTTTCTGTCAGAGAGGAACCGGGGCTTGCCCAGGGGCAGGAAGCAAGGGGCTGAGGGAGCGTCTTCCCAGCGGGCTGTTTGGCTCGGTCTGGGACCCTAATTGCCGGCCGCAGCATCCTGCCCCTTCAAGGAGCTTTCTCAGCAGGATCCAACCCTGCTCCTCGCGCCCGTGCAGCAAGCGCCGTGACCTCTGCACCTCGGTCCCGGGTCCAGCTTCATCTTAACCACACATGGACACGGAGGTGTTCATAACCCGCCCGCTCCGAAAGGTCTCGTGGTGATGTGAAGTAGATTTGGGCTCCTTCCACCAAAGCTGGTTAGATTGGGGGACGCAATCTCCAGTTTGGATTCTGTAAAAGAAGATGGACCCAGGCAAGGGGCCGACTGAGCTGAAGGCCACCTGGCCATATTAAACGTGCAGGGAGAGACGCTCTAGATCTAATACATCACGCGGGCCCTGGAGGAAGGAAGATATGAACTCCAAATAGCATCTCTAATAATCAGAATTACTTCCACACAGAAACTTGCCCAATAAAGCTGCACGAAGCACGCCAAGCCCTAATAACACCGTCTAGAAGACCCCAAACTGCAATCCTGGCGTTCCAGCCTTTTCATGAGCCCAGTGCAGCTGACCCTGCAGGTCACCCAGACCGCCTCGGGGGCGGAGGAGAATTTTCTAGACTTCAGGGAACGAGATCGTAGATAACCCTTGCTTGGGGAGCTTCTCAGCTTCAGAAAACCAACCGCTCATGTCACTGATCTTACGAGGGCAACAGTGTCCAAGCCCCCACTTGAGAAAGCACCTCAGAGCCTCCCTCTGCCCAGCCCTGCACCCCACGACTCTCTGGTGTGCGTCTTGGCCAGTGGCCCCACACTGGAGTCTCCACTGCTGTTAGGGACAACCCCTGTTAGGGAGCACCCCGCCTGTGGAAGGGGCTCCTCACCTGCAGACAGGGAGCACGGAGGGAGCGCCCCATCTGTGGGAGGGAGCACCCTGAGGAGCAGCTCCTGCTCCATTTCTCCTGCTTCTCACTGTCCATTGCAAAACCTTCTTGGAGCTGAACGGCCTTTCTCATCCAGGGAAGGTAACTGATTTCCCCACTAGCATCTGCGAGCCTGGAGTCATTTTCCCACGAATGCTCAGCTTTAATCGCTCTGAATTTGGAAGTTTAAGAGCCTATTGTGCATACAGAAACCACTTTGCCAACCGTGAGATGCTGAGCCAGAGGTGGCAAGGGGCACCAGCGGAGGTCACCGCAGTCACGAGACTCCAGGAGGAGGCGCTGCCTGCTCCGTAAGCAGCCCAGAGCAAGCTCTCCGGGCACAGCTGTCTGCGCGCCCGTGTCCAAGCCTGCCTTCCCTGACTCACACCTGCTCGATTCCAGCTGCGGCTCGGAATCCCAGCATGACTGGGGTCCACCTCACCGTTCCCATGGGAGTCGCCCACAGGCTCCTGCGTTTGCATCTTTAGCTGGAGATATCTGGGAAGTCTTGGTGACTTTCAGAGGTGGAGTTTTGCTGGAGGAAGGCACATCACAGGGGGTGGGTCTTAAGGTGGGGGCCCCGCCCTGCTTCCACCAGCAGCCTGCTCTTGCAGTTGCTGTTTGCTCTCTGCCTGCGTGATGGGTGTGACCTGAGCCGACTCCGGCTTCTGCCGCCCGCCCTGCCTTTCTGGCCATCATGGGCTGTGTCCTCTGGAACCGAAAGTCGAATATATCTGCTCTTCCTCCCCTGGAGTTACTCTGTACTAGTACCGTCCCAGCAGTGAAAGAAGGTCACGGAGGCAGCCAGTGTCATGTAGCTGTCGGGCCTGTGGCCACAGCGTGGTGGGCTAGCCTAGGCTTGCTGGACATGGCATAGTGGGCTAGCCTAGGCTTTCTGACTGCAGCATGATGGGCTATCCGAGGCTTGCTGGCCACCGCATGATGGGCTATTCTAGGTGTAACTGTGAGAGAACACTCAAAGTCAAGCAACTTAAGGGAGAAAAGGAGATTTATTCAGCTTACGGTTCTAGATGGGAGGCACAGTTTCTCAAAGCAGAGGTGGCATGGCTGGCTGGCCAAAGCTGGAGGAGGCTAAATCACTGCAGACATGTTGGAAGCTGAGAGCTGTAAAACTGCTTGCTACAAAGGCAGACTTCTCCCGGAGGTAGGGTGAGACTCATCCACCTCAAGGCCCACCCCTTGTGACTGCCTTCCTCCAGCAAGGCTCCACCTCTCAAGGTGCCATGACCTTGCCAAACACACGAGACTGTGAGGGTCACATTTCAAACCATGACACTCCATCCCCTGGCCCCCACAGGCTCATTGCCATCTCATTATGCAAACCATACTCAGTCCAACTTTAAAAGTCTTCATAGACTACACCAGTAGTTCCAACACAGCCCAAAAGTCCAAAGTCCAAAATAAAAGTTACATACTTCCAACATACAATGACACGGAATAAACATCTCCATTCTAAAAGGAAGGAATGAGGGCATATCCAGGAAAGATCGGTCCATAACAAGCCCAAAAAACAGCAGGACAAACTCCAAATCTTGTAGCTCCAAATCCAACAGGTGAGCCTCTCCTTGAAATCATCTCAGTTCCAAAGGGCTTTGGTTCCACCCTCCAATGCAGCTGCCCATAGAATACGTTGCTCTCTTGAGCTGACTCCTCCCAGGGTATACAGCTCTCCTTGGCAGGTGTCCCACGTTGTCTCTGGAATCTCTAACATCTTTACTTCTCAATGGCAAACCAGGCTTTAATTCCACAGCACAAACTGCCCTTCTTGGGCCTCTAAACTGCAGACTTCTGACACATGCTGTCAGAAGCTTCCATCATTTTTTGAAATCTTGGAGGAGGACCACCATCTCCTCCCTCTGCATCCTTGATACCTCTAAAACCAGAACCATGTGGACAACTTTGCCAAGACTGGCCCCCCCTTGAATCACAGCTGATTCTGCTTCTCTATGCTGACCATGGGGAAAAGTTCTTTCACACCTGGACAGTTGTTTTTATAGAGGTGGATCCTTGCTTTGGAACTCCACCCTTTAGCTCATTTCTTGTAAAAGGATTTGCATTCTTATGGGTGGGAGCCTTCTCTGAGGATTTTGCTCTCAAGCTAGGGCCTCTCCTATTATCCAAATTGAGAGCAGGCTTTGATTTACAAATGGAGCTAATCTGTTTAACAGCCATTTTGTTCCCTGCTTCTTCCTGGTTCAATTCTTTAAGTTTGGCTTTGTATTTTTCATCATCAGATCTTACAGTTTTTGCTTTTTCCTGCCTGATTCTTTGCTCTTTTTCACAACTCTGAAGACAACTAAAAAGTAACCATATCACATTGTCAAGACTACATTGCTTTGAAATTTCCTCCCCCAAGCACTCCAGCTTAACTTCAGGCAAGCTTTCAGGACCAGGGCAAAACTTCACTAAACTCTTCGGCCAACACATGGCTCCATGTGTCACTTGTCCAGTTGCAAACACAGTCTCTGTTCCCCTCTGGCCCACCCCTGGTGACTGCCTTCCTCCAGCAAGGCTCCACCTCTCAAGGTGCCATGACCTTGCCAAACACATGAGACTGTGGGGGACACATTTCAAACCATGACATTAGGTTTGCTGGCCACAGCATGGTGGGCCATCCTAGGCTTTCTGACCGGAGCATGGTGGGCTATCTTAGGTTTGACTGCTGCATAGTGGGCTATCCTAAACTTGCTGGCCAGGGCATGGTGGGCTATCCTAGGCACGCTGGCCGTGCCGTGGGGGGCTGTCCTAGGCATGCTGGCCGTGCCGTGGGGGGCTGTCCTAGGCACGCTGGCCATGCTGTGGGGGGCTATCCTGCTCTCCTTAGGGCCTGTTGGCTGTGGCTGTTTCCACATTCTGTTCTCTTGCATCTTGCAAATGCTTGTGGGCACCTCTGAGTGGAGCGCCACTGACTTTGGAAGCCACCTCAGTGATTGGGGCTAGTGTCTAGCGACCCTGTTCCCGCTTATGTGTTTGTCATCTCTGAAGCACCTTTGACAATCGCTCCAGCCCAGCACGTCCTGCGATGCCTCTCTCTGGGGACTGCTGGACCTCCAACCTTCACTCCCTGGCCACATGTCCTGACCACCTTCTGCTGGCCTGTTCCCTCACACGATGTCCTCAGGCAAATGTCCTGCGCACATGCGTTTAACTCCCGTAAGTCCTATCTCGTCCTGCTGTCACGTCCCAAGGGACGGTCTGCAGGGATGTGGACTTCGTCCTAGGGCTTGCTCTGAGCAGGGATCTCTCCTAGGGATGCTGTCCTCTGCTCTGAGTGTGTGTGTGTGTGTGTGTGTGTGTGTGTGTGAAAAAGAGAGAGAGAGAGGTGCACATAAGAGAGAGGGGGAGAGAGAGATGTGTATGGTAGAGAAAGGGAGAGATGTGTGTGAGAGAGATGTGTGTGTGAGAGAGAAGAGAGAGGGGGAGAGAGAGGTGCACATAGAGAGGGGGAGAGAGGTGTGAGAGAGAAGAGAGAGAGGGAGGCGCATGTGCCTACAGCAGAGGGCCTTTCCCATGTTCTTACCCTTCATGACAATATGGTGCTGCAGTGCATATATCCTTGTGCGGCTCCAGCAGGTAACAGCTGATTAACACTGGAGAGTTAATGTGGTCAGCCATGTCGTGGAGACACCAGGCCATGGCGGCAGCCACTGGCCGTACGGAAGCTGTGGGCTTGGAGATGTCCCGGTCCAGCTTCATTTACACAAGCGGACAAGCAATCAGATTCGGTTGGTGGCCTAGGTTGCAGACCCCTGCTGTGAAAGGGTCGTGCCGCAGTGGCCCGAGCTGGGTGCTGCAGCGCAGTGGACGGAGTCCAGCGTCCTGCAGCGCAGTGGACGGAGTCCAGCGTCCTGCAGCGCAGTGGACGGAGTCCAGCGCCCTGCAGCGCAGTGGACGGAGTCCAGCGTCCTGCAGCGCAGTGGACGGAGTCCAGCGCCCTGCAGCACAGTGGACGGAGTCCAGCGCCCTGCAGCGCAGTGGACGGAGTCCAGCGCCCTGCAGCACAGTGGACGGAGTCCAGCGCCCTGCAGCGCAGTGGACGGAGTCCAGCGTCCTGCAGCGCAGTGGACGGAGTCCAGCGCCCTGCAGCGCAGTGGACGGAGTCCAGCGCCCTGCAGCACAGTGGATGGAGTCCAGCGCCCTGCAGCGCAGTGGACGGAGTCCAGCGCCCTGCACCTCTGGTGGGCACCAGTACGTGGGTACTCAGGACCCACTAACTGCTCTCCTCCGGCTGGCTCTCCGAAGCATCTAGGCTTTCCTCCATGTTAAACTAACTGCAGTCGACGTTACTAAGGCACTCTACAGGACCCCGGTTCACTGCATTTTCCTCCATGTCTGTTTCACGGCTGGGCTTCCCGGGGAGAGCTTGCGGTTCTCCACTCAGTTCTGGGGTCACACTGCAGTTGGCCTGGTGCATTGACTCTGGGACCCCCCCACCCTGCAGCCCCATCACACCAAGGACGGCCTCGCCAGCGTGACACGCGGGCATCGCGTCGGTGGACGATTGCTTCAGTCCCATCCAATGAGCTGAGCACCAGGCCATGATGGATAAATTGTGTTTTTATAATTTGAGATAATAACCATAAGAACACAATAAAGAACTCCTAATGAAGAAGTTGAGGGATGAATTATGCTAAATGGCAAATAAATTACACTGGATGATAAGGCTTATGAGGCCTGGGACTCCGGCTGGCAGGCCTGCAGCTGAGTGCCAGCCCAGGCAAGCCTGGCACATGACGGCTGCTCAGTAGGTCCTTGTTGAATATTTTTAATAACTTGTACTAGCATCTAATAAATCTATCGCTTGATTTACTTTGCTTTCTAAGAGATGAAATCTTCTCAACACCTCCGAATATTCCCTTTCTGGATCCAAGTCAGGCATCGAGCAGGGTCCAAGCTTCATGCTAATGAGAGTGTTTTGCAGCTCGTGCCTGACTTTGATGGGGCTTGGCCAACGGCATGGCACTCCGTGCTCCACCACTGAAAGCCCGGCGCTCTTCGCAGGATGCATGAAACAGAGACAAGGGCAGGAGCAGCGGGCACCCGGCCGAGGGCAGCTCGCTGCAGCGCCCACGGCTGCTCTCGCCACTCCAAGCTTGGGGCAGCATGTCGGTTCCGTGCTCCTCTCTGCCTGTGGACAAACTCTCCCTCCAGGGCTCTAGGGTCCACTTCCCTGTTGCCATAGTTATTGGGTTTCCAGAAGCCTATGGGGGTGTGGAAGGTGCTCTAAGGGCCCTCCAGGGAGCTTGTGGCTCCCGATTGTATCTCGTTTGCCTGCATTTGCAGGATGGAGCAGGAAGCCAGCCTGTCCACAGAGCTGGTGACTCACGGGAGAACTTGTGAGTCTCGCCTGAGAACTTGTCTCTTCTCTGCTGAGTTTGGGTGCAGTCTTCCCCCCTCCCTCCAGTGTATTGGGGTGAATGAGCTGGTGTGATTCTCCAAACACAACACAGAAGACAGAGGTGCTAGTTCACAGAGCGCAGTGCTTCTCTAAACACAGCACAGAAGACAGAGGTGCTAGTTCACAGCACACAGTGCTTCTCCAAACACAACACAGAAGACAGAGGTGCTAGTTCACAGCACACAGTGCTTCTCTAAACAACACAGAAGATAGAGGTGCTAGTTCACAGCACACAGTTCTTCTCCAAACAACACAGAAGATAGAGGTGCTGGTTCACAGAACACAGTGCTTCTCCAAGTGCAATGCAGAAGACAGGGGTGCTGGTTCACAGAGCACAGTGCTTCTCCAAACAACACAGAAGACAGAGGTGCTAGTTCACAGAGCACAGTGCTTCTCTAAACAACACAAGACAGAGGCAGACGGTAGCCCGCAGCGCACAGTGGAACATTGTTTCATAGAATAAATTAAAACTTAAACATGAGATGCTTCTTGTACTTGCACTTCATGACTTAAAAGAAAGTGTGTCAAAGACACGAATGGTGCAAGAGCGACAATAAAGACCAGGTACCCAGTGCTGTGGCCCCAGGTCCAAGGGGACGGGCCAAGCTGCTACTGAGTGTCAAGGGTGATTTTCAGGGAGACGTGGTGACAGAAAGCAGCCTGAGGCTTCCAAGTGTTCCGAAGGAGGCCGAGGAGCTGCGAGTTCTCGGAGCAGCTGCTTCTGTTTGGTGGAGGCCGCGTCTCTGACACGCAACAACAAGTCAACCCCTAGACACCTGCGGGGGACACCACAGCTCACAGGAGCACCTGGCACCGACTCGCCCCTACTTCGTGTCTCTAGGGACCCAAGATTTTCTCGTTCCTTCCAGCCGAGAGCCATGAGAGCTGCTGGCCTCCCTGCGGCCTGCAGAGCAGACTAGATTGGTTGGCTTGGTGGCTGCGGTGCTGCGACCGTGGTGATGCTGTCCACATCCAGCTGGTCACTGCTGACCGGTCCTCTGAGATACTGGACCGGGACTTTTCAAGTGACATCACGTACGAATAGACCCAGGGGCCGTCTGCTGGGGCGTGCTCACCTCTGTCTGTCAGAGAACCAGAGGAGAGCTCAGCTGGCCGTGCTGCATGAGGAGTGACCGCCCTGAACGAGGGGACAACCCCGTGCCCAGCTGACCGCCCTGCACGAGAGGACAACCCCGTGCCCAGCTGACCGCCCTGCACGAGAGGACAACCCCGTGCCCAGCTGACCGCCCTGCCTGACAGTAACCACTAAACTTTGGTGGAGACTTTGACCCAGAAGATCCTCCCGCCGTGCCAGCCCCGATAGATGTCTGACAAGAAAGGTGTTTACCTTGTTTCCTTACAATCAGCTCCTCTTCCCACAGCCTGGACATTGCTGGCTACTTTGCATTGAATGCATCCATTTCGCAGAGCATTGAATGCATCCATTTCGCAGAGCATTGAATGCATCCATTTCGTAGAGCATGGCTCTCTGTCCTGCTCATTGCCACAGTCAAGGACTTTGGACTGTTTCTTCTATGAGGACCCCTCATGGAGACCACTCCCACGCAGGTTGCTGGGACTTGCTGGATATTCTAACAACAGCTTCTGCTCAGTAGTGTTTTTTTTTTTTTATTCAGTTGTGCATGTGTGTGTGTGTGTATGTATGTGTGTGTATGTGTAGAACCACGGGTGAATTCTGGAACCACCATGGATGCCTCCACCTCCTCCTGTTTACTCTGCCCCGGGATTCACAGGCTCTGCCCTACCAGGACCAGAAACGCAGGCTGCCCCCCGCTTCCGCCCGGTGTCTATACGTGGGGTCTAGGATCTGAACTCAGGACCTTCCGCCTGCAAGGCAGAGGCTTAACCCCTGAGCCGCTTCCCCAGCCCCACCAGTAGTGTTTTAACAACGGTGTCAAAAGCAATAAGAGCTAAGAACTCCAGGGGCTAAGTGCTGTTGCTCCAGGGCCCAAAGGACCCTGTCTGGCTGCTTCAGCCTCTGGTTTCTCTCAAAGCCAGACACAGACCCGGAGACCCAGGGAAATGCCTGCTGGTCCTGCACAGGAGGCTGCAGGGAGAGGCTCCATGCTAGCGTTGCCCTTCCGTCTACAGGAGCCGCGGCACCCGAGGGAGGAGACCGTGTTATCCTGGCTCCCACAGCTGCTCCGAGTGAACAGCAGATGCGCTGCAGGGCGGGTCAGCAGATGCGCGCAGGGCGGGTCAGCAGATGCTCACAGAGTGGGTCAGCAGATGGGCCAGCAGATATGCACAGGGAGGGTCAGCAGATGCACCCAGGACGGGTCAGCAGATGCGCGCAGGGCGGGTCAGCAGATGTGCGCAGAGTGGGTCAGGAAGAGAACTGTGTCCCTCTCAGACCCCACTTCAGGTGTCCCCACTCGGGCTGTTGGTTGGGAGCAGGTCTTGGTGCCTTGGGGAGCTGCGCTCTGAATCTCGCCAGGGCCAGGCTGAACCTGGGGGAGGCACTGCAGCCCCCTCTGCAATTGCCTGGGTTGTGGTCCCTGCGCTCAGCCCGTGGACGTCGCCCGCTCCCCTTCTCCTCCTCCCCCGCCCTGGGCACTCTCACCACAAGGAAGGAAAAGGAAACCGTAAAGGGGTGAGGTCATCTCTCGCCCCAGATGACGGTGACCTGAGACACTTTTCAGGCCCTTTGGTGGGTTCTGAGATGAACGCGATGACTCCGGGCTGAGCGTCTTGGACATCAACAGAGCTCAAAGAACAGCCCCCCACCACCTGCCAATGACTGACAGCAAGCATAGTGGTTCTACTTGGGGTGCAGCGGTGACTCCGCACGAGGATCGTCCACAGCCACGAGCAGGTGCCGGGGCGGAGCACAAATGCCAGAGGTGGTGGCGCACCGCCCCAGACCACAGTGCGCATGCCGCCAAGCCAGAACGCAGCCCTGGCCGGCCGGGGATTCTACCTGTGTACGCCGAGGACAGGTGGGGAAGCCCGGGGGCTTCAAGGACTAGGGAACCATCATGGTCTGCTGTGGCCGAGGGACCACCGGAGGGGGCCAGTCCCTGGAGCAGCTCTTGTGAGTCCTACAGGACTTCGTGGTCTGGAGGGGAACCAGTGAGGCCGCTCACAGCTTCCTAGAGACACAGCGGCTTCTGAGTCTTCTAAGAGGGCCCTGAGCTTGGAGGCCACTTGTCTCAGCATTCCTTTTATTTTCTTTTTCAGTGTGTGTGTGTGTACTCAAGCACACGTGTGCTTACACACACGCGCGGCTGAGATCGTGTGTGCGGTGCAGGAGTACATGCACGTGGTACTCAGGCAGAGGCCAACGTCCATAGCGGAAGCATCTTCAATTATTCTTCCTTTGTGTTCTTTCTGAGCGTGGTCTCCAATCCAATCCAGGCCCACGCGTAGGGCTAATCCATCAGCTGTCTCGCTCTGGGGACTCTCAGTCTCTGCCTTCTGAGGTTTGAGTTAGACATGGGCTGTCCACGCCAGCCTGGAGTTTTCTGTGGAATCTGGGAATCTTTCAGCTCTGCATTCCTGTCTCAAGATTCTTGATCCTAAGAGTGGCAGGAAGAGCGGGGGATCTTTGCATGGTGAAGAGAATCAGCCCGCTTTAAGGTCTCATACTAACATAGGACCCAGCTTTTCTTGCAGTAAATTTCTAAGAAGATGCCCATAAGACACATTCTTGGGATCTTCAAAGCCCCTCAGTCCCGGCAGCAGGCCGCTGCCTGGCCCTGTCTCTGCCGTGCTCTGTTCTCAGGGCCAGATCAGGCAGCCAAACTGAAGACAATAATGTTTCTCAGAAAACCTTGTTTTAGCATCACAGAAAGGGGCTGCGCTGAGCAGCAGACCCACATGCTGGGCTGGGAACCGATCCGCTTCCTTCAAGTCTCAGAAGCAGTATCTCTTTGCGATGGGTGAGAATATCTTCGGAGCTTTGGATCATGCAGCCAATTTCAACTCATTACAACTCTCTTCTCCCCAAAATGCACCTGGAAATGATAAAAAAAAAATCCAGCTGCCTATTTTGAGTAATGTCAGCAAACTTTTCCAAGATTTTACAGTTTGGCTCCAGCACAGTCGGCACAGGGAGTTTCAACACCAAAGCACGAGATGAGTAGCACAATTGCTGCTGCCGAAGCCAGATCTACGCGCTGGGCTGGGTCCGCAGTTAAAATGCGGAAGAGTGTCATGGTGAGCTATGTAAACACACAAACCAAATGCTCTGGAAACAAAGAAGGTCTCACCCAGCCGGACAAGAGCATTCTGACAGAAACTTCGTACGAGACAGCGCTGCTGCATCCTGTGCTAGAAATCTTTTCATTTAGAGATTCTTCACGGCACAGCCAAAATGTCTTAGTTGATGTGCGGCTCTGGCGGAGGAAAACCTCTTAGTGGGTGAAGACTGGATGAAACTGCTTGCGTGCATGTGCCTCTAGGGATGGCATGATTGTTTGCGTGCACACGCATGAGCTTGGATGCAAATGTATTTCCATGTGTAGATGGCAGCCCTTGCTTGTCTATGTATATGAATGGCAAGGACATGTACATGTGTGTGGATGTGTCCTTTGTGGTGTGTGTGCATGACTACACATGGATGTGCATGCATATTGTGGGCATGAATATGTGTATACATGCGTGTGATATACATTGCACATGAATCTGTGCAGATACGCACGAGTAGATGTACATGTGTGTGGATGCACATGGCACACATATAGGATATGTGTTCATGTGTTGAGCCAGGAAGGCTGGCATAGGATTGGTCCCCAGGATATCTATAGACACGTGTCGTGGTTCCTTTGACAGGACACGTGACTGGGTGAGAGGAGGAGACAGCTTCGTCACCACCAGGGCATGAGCTCAGCCCACCTGCTGGCTGCTGTCCTGAGCCTTCTGTGGGCTCAGGTGGGCACGTGCCACAGGGTGGGCTCAGGGTGGGCACGTGCCACAGGGTGGGCTCAGGGTGGGCTCAGGTGGGCACATGCCACAGGGTGGGCTCAGGATGGGCATGTGCCACAGGGTGGGCTCAGGATGGGCATGTGCCACAGGGTGGGCTCAGGTGGGTACGTGCCCACAGGGTGGGCTCAGGGTGGGCATGTGCCACAGGATGGGCTCAGGGTGGGCATGTGCCACAGGGTGGGCTCAGGGTGGGCTCAGGTGGGCATGTGCCACAGGGTGGGCTCAGGGTGGGCATGTGCCACAGGATGGGCTCAGGGTGGGCATGTGCCACAGGGTGGGCTCAGGGTGGGCATGTGCCACAGGGTGGGCTCAGGGTGGGCATGTGCCACAGGATGGGCTCAGGGTGGGCATGTGCCACAGGATGGGCTCAGGGTGGGCATGTGCTACAGGGTGGGCTCAGGGTGGGCACATGCCCACAGGGTGGGCTCAGGGTGGGCACATGCGCACAGGTGGGTTCAGGGTGGGCACGTGCCCACAGGGTGGGCTCAGGGTGGGTACGTGCCCACAGGGTGGGCTCAGAGTGGGCATGTGCCACAGGGTGGCTCAGGGTGGGCATGTGCCACAGGGTGGCTCAGGGTGGGCATGTGCCCACAGGATGGGCTCAGGATGGGCTTGTGCCACAGGATGGGCTCAGGATGGGCTTGTGCCCACAGGTGGGCTCAGGGTGGGCATGTAGTGCCCACAGGTGGAGCTGTGGCTCCGGCACTAGCGCCAGCGTGTACAGATAAATGTCCATGTGGAGCCCCGTGTCCACTACACTTGCTTTCTCTTGAGCTTCCGGAGGGGTCACGAGCAGGATGGTGGGCCCAGCGCCTGCCCACGGAGCACACTCAAAACCGAGCTTCCTAAGGCTCTGCTGGAGACCAGGATGGAAGCAGTCATGAGCCAGGCCTGTCCTCACAGCTGAGTCTCATTCACAGCAGGGCGACCCTCGCACGCAGGCTGACCTGAGGGTGGACCGTGTAACTCTCCACTGTGAATGTCACTGAGCTCTGCAAGGTGGAGGCCTAGCCCCTGAGCCATCTCTCGAGCCCCGTCACTGAGTTCTGTATGTTGAGTGCTGAATGTCTGATTCGTTCACACTCTCCACTTGCCGAGAGCTCGGCCATCTCGGCACTAGGCCTGTCTCGATGCCTCTCTGCCTTGAGCTCAGCTGTCAGCACAGGTCCACCACACCACACTGACCTTTTGGCTTCCTGTGAACCCGACCCCTGTCATAGGAGCTGTGACAGAGCAGCGTGGCCATGCCTCTCGGGTCACTGGTTTGCCAGGGGATCTCCACGGGTGGGATTCCATTCCTCTCAACCCTTTGACATTCCTCAGGAGCAAGATCAAATGTTGTGTGCCAGTATCAAGTCTTTATAACCGTAGATGATAAATATTTCAGCGTCTGTAATTCAGACACAAGGCGGCGGGGTGTCAGATCAGCCACCCGGGTCAGGAGGAGGTGAGCGCGTGAGTGATGGCAGGTGCCTGGCGTTCAGCCGGCCTGGCAGGTGCATGTGAGCCGGGCCTGCGTCAGTGAGGCCCTCAGTGTCTCTCTGTCTTCTTGCGTGCAGGGCGACAGCCAGGTGGATGCCAACACGCGCCTGGCCAGGGGGACCCAGGAACACGCGCGCTGCATGCCGACAGCCCCAGCCCTGCTTCTGCAGAGACTCCTGTAGGCCACGGTGACTCCCTGAGCTTCAGACCTGTGGCCCAGCCATCAGGATCCCGCGCCTGCTTTGGCAATGAGCACCCAGCTGCCAGGCACACAGAACTTTTGCCTCCTGTGTTAAATAATGTAGGATTATAACAGCCTCCCTTAGGACCCTCGGCTTTGAATTTGCCACCCCTCATGCTTTGGAGAGATAGCATGTATTTTTCATGATCATGTGGAGTCACAAAGTGCTATGTGCAAGTTGGGTTTCATGCTCCTGTGTCTTCGGCACGCAGCTCTCCTCAGACCACCTCCCTCATTAGACAGACACCTCTGGAAGGGCTCTGTCCCCAGCAGCAGGGCTTCCCTCCTCCTCCCAGCCTGAGGTCAGCCGGCCTACGACCCTGCTCACTTCTCTCAGCCCTGACTCACTGAAGATGCTGGTCTTCTCTGTGCCCCCCAAGTTTGCACCAAGGCTCCTCTGAAAGATGCTCTCTGCTGATGCCTTAGCCTTCCCGAGGGAGCTGAGCGTGCCATCCCCGCCGTAGCTCTCCGCAAGCATTTAGCACTGCTGAGACCGTGGCCTTCCCCCACGGCCAGGATGACGGCCACGGCTGGACCCCTGCCACGGCTGGACCCCTGCCACGGCTGGACCCCTGCCACGGCTGGACCCCTGCCACGGCTGGACCCCCTGCCACAGACCCCCCCATCATGCCCTGCTCTGGACTAACGCGTGTCTCATGGTTGTGTCAACTAGGGTGCATCTTCCCGTTGAAAGCAAAGCAACCACTTCCAGACTTGACTGTGAGCGGGATCCAGCGGGTCAGGAGAGACATGTTACTCACCAGCGTGCTCTGCAAGGACAGACTCATGATAAGCCCCTGGAGAATGCGAGGACCGGCCCTGGCCACTTAGGGGCACGGGTGCAAGTGCTGTGAGAATCACTGATGGTCTCTTAGAGACGTGGGCACAAGCCTTGTGAGAAGTGACAATGGTCCCCCAGGAAATGGACACTTTTTTTTCTTTAAGAAGAAGCTTTGCAAATGTGAACTCACCTAAGTCCATACTTTATTAGAAATTCATCAGTCTTTCATGTAGCCAACAGGAGCCATGGCACGGCGCTGGTCTAAAAGCCCTGGCCCTAAAATCCTCTTCGGACTCCGAGGACCGTGCATGCAGACAGAGGCTGCCCTGAGACCAAAGGCTGCACAGGTGACGGGGACCCAGCCCCTCCTGCCCATGGGGCCATGGTACATGTCTCTGACAGCTCATCCTACATTTTTCCACGCAGAAATATAGTCCGGGTCCTAATTCTTGTTCCCAGGGCCAGATGCATTGAGCTTCAATATGGATGGAGATAAGAAGAAACCAATGCACTGTGTCATAGGTAAGCACAGGTGTCAACTCGACTGTTGAGGGTTTGAGCTCTGGGCACAGTTTCAGAGAGGTGATGGTTGAGTTAAGCCCGGTGCAAACCTGCAAGAGATTCTCTAGCTGATGGGGAAGACCCAGCCTATTGCGGGTGGGATTAGGCCCTAGAATAAATCAGAAAGCTGGTTGGGAGAGTTGGCATCCTTCTGTTCACTTGGCCAGACATGCTGGTCTGGCAAGTAAGGATCGTCCATCTCTCAGCCGTTATGTGGTGATGGTGTGGCCAGTTCCCTCAGCCCTGGTGTTGGTGTGAGCTCTCCTCTCAAGCTGAATTGAGAACTGTAACTGGACTGTTGTAAGAAAATAAACCCCTTGTTCCCTTATGCCGTTTGATGGTCATTTATCATCAATGTTGCAGGCTGACTGCAACAGAATTTGGTACCCAGGAAGTGGTGTTGTTAATAAATCTGACTAAGTGGATATTGTGGCTTTTGAACAGTTCTGCTAGACAAAGTTGGAAATGCTTGAGAATTTTCACTTTGTGGATTTACAAATACCGTTCTTCAGAGTTTAGTGGGCCAATTGCTGAGAGAGATTATTTGGGCCCAATTTGTGACGAGGACTTTGGTAAAGCTGAATTTAAAGATGCTGGACTGGTTTGCTTGACAGAGGAGAGCTGTGTTGGCAGCTTTGGAGGTTTGGATGTGCAAAGGGCAGGCAGCAGGATATCTGCTGCTGTTGGAGAAATGAGTATCAGTGAAGGAAAACCTAGTGACTTGCACTGGGACGGTGGAAGACGTGAAAACCACCATATGGCAAGTTCGTGGTTTGAAAACTCAAATTCCTTCAGGGGCCGAAAGCCCAAGTTAAAGCCATTTCTTGCCCTTTAGATGTTTGGCTGCCTAAAAGAGGCTTTTCCAGCATCAGCCCATAAAACTTGGTACAGCTGTGGCTCGAGTGGACTAAGCTACGTTTCAAATTCGCTTCAGAATCTTCGGAATCTGGCAGCATCCCCCAGGTGGTACTGGTTTTGGTGTGTGATTACAGGGTTTATGAAGAGCAGCAAAAGCTTGGCACCAAGTGGCAGACGTAGAGTCTTGTAAGAGAAGGTGAGGCTTGTAGCTGCAGAGGAACCCTGAGTACTGTCTGAGATGCCAGAACCGTGGGATGTGTGCTGAGGACGGCTGCGAGTGGAGATTGAGCCTGGTTCAGGGGAACTCTGCTTTTACAACTTTGAGCTACAAACAGGGACTGGGAATGCTAGAATCTGAGTTACCTTGATTACATGATGAGCAACAGAAGATGGACACTGAAGTACAAGGAGGTGGTAATTTGTTGGACTTTGGTCTTAACTTGATGTTTTTTCATTGTTACAATGATTCTCTTTGGAATATTTAAAGATTTTATTTGCATATTTAAAGAAAGACGTTTAATTCCAACATTTTAATAACTGAAATTTTAGTGAGAATATTTTAAATTTGTTTATGAAATGTGTTTACATTTTTAAGATAACTTTTAACATCTGTGGGAACAAGGAAAGGTTACAGTTTAAAAGTGCTATTGTTTTGTGTCAAATTGACAAGAGGTGGAGTGTCATAGTTAAGCACAGGTGTCAACTTGACTGTTGAGGGTTTGAGCTCTGGGCACAGTTGTAGAGAGTTGATGGTTGAGTTAAGCCCAGAGCAAACCTGCAGGAGATTGTCTAGCTGATGGGGAAGACCCAGCCCATGGTGGGTGGGACTAGGCCCTGGGTAAATCACAGAGAGCTGGTTGAGAGAGTCGGCATCTGTGGCACTACCGACTCAGGGAGGCCCTGGCCCGGCTCCGGAATTCAGGACAAGCCTGGATGTACAGCCATGCCCTGGAGGGTCCCAACAGAGGACCATGCAGGCGGAGGGATGAACAACCAATGGGAAGCGGCCGTCTAACCTGCCCCTGCAACGGACACCTAGCAAACAGTTAAATGACTGGTGGCTGTCCCCCCCACCCCAGGAGGGATGGCAGCACCTGATTGGACCCTGACCCTATATAAGCCCAAACGCCCTTAATGACTGAATCTGCGGCATCTCGTCCACGGCTGCTTCTCCCCTGATTCCCGGGGTCTGGTGGTGACCCTGTCGCTGGCTTGCCCATTCGCCTCTAGCCCCGAGGCCCCGCCATTTCCCCCTCCCCCCACCCCCCGGCTGGCCTGGCGGGGGATGTGGCAACAGGCATCCTTCTGTGTACTTGGCCAGACATGCTGGTCTGGCAAGTAAGGATTGTCCACCTTTCAGCTGTTATGTGGTGATGGTGTGGCTAGTTCCCTCGGCCCTGGTGTTGGTGCGTGCTCTCCCGTCAAGCTGGACTGAGAACTGTAACTGGACTGTCGTAAGAAAATAAGCCCCTTGTTCCCTTGTGCCATTTGATGGTCATTTATCAGCAACCATGCAGGCTGACTGCAACACACTGTGACTCGAGGCTCCTCCCACCCCAGCGTCCCTGTGGCTCCAGGCTCCTCCCACCCCAGCGTCCCTGTGACTCGAGGCTCCTCCCACCCCAGCGTCCCTGTGACTCGAGGCTCCTCGAGGCTCCTCCCCAGCCCAGCGTCCCTGTGACTCGAGGCTCCTCCCACCCCAGCGTCCCTGTGACTCGAGGCTCCTCGAGGCTCCTCCCCAGCCCAGCGTCCCTGTGACTCGAGGCTCCTCCCCAGCCCAGCGTCCCTGTGACTCGAGGCTCCTCCCCAGCCCAGCGTCCCTGTGACTCGAGGCTCCTCCCCAGCCCAGCGTCCCTGTGACTCGAGGCTCCTCCCCAGCCCAGCGTCCCTGTGACTCGAGGCTCCTCCCACCCCAGCGTCCCTGTGACTCGAGGTTCCTCCCACCCCAGCGTCCCTGTGACTAGAGGGTTCTTCCCACCCCAGCGTCCCTGTGACTAGAGGGTTCTTCCCACCCCAGCGTCCCTGTGACTCGAGGCTCCTCCCCAGCCCAGCGTCCCTGTGACTCGAGGTTCCTCCCACCCCAGCGTCCCTGTGACTAGAGGGTTCTTCCCACCCCAGCGTCCCTGTGACTCGAGGTTCCTCCCACCCCAGCGTCCCTGTGGCTCGAGGCTCCTCCCCAGCCCAGCGTCCCTGTGACTCGAGGTTCCTCCCACCCCAGCGTCCCTGTGACTAGAGGGTTCTTCCCACCCCAGCGTCCCTGTGACTAGAGGGTTCTTCCCACCCCAGCGTCCCTGTGACTCGAGGTTCCTCCCACCCCAGCGTCCCTGTGGCTCGAGGTTCCTCCCACCCCAGCGTCCCTGTGACTCGAGGCTCCTCCCCACCCCAGCGTCCCTGTGACTCGAGGCTCCTCCCCAGCCCAGCGTCCCTGTGGCTCGAGGCTCCTCCCCACCCCAGCGTCCCTGTGACTCGAGGCTCCTCCCACCCCAGCGTCCCTGTGACTAGAGGGTTCTTCCCACCCCAGCGTCCCTGTGACTCGAGGCTCCTCCCACCCCAGCGTCCCTGTGACTAGAGGGTTCTTCCCACCCCAGCGTCCCTGTGACTCGAGGCTCCTCCCACCCCAGCGTCCCTGTGACTCGAGGCTCCTCCCACCCCAGCGTCCCTGTGACTCGAGGCTCCTCCCACCCCAGCGTCCCTGTGACTAGAGGGTTCTTCCCACCCCAGCGTCCCTGTGACTAGAGGGTTCTTCCCACCCCAGCGTCCCTGTGACTAGAGGTTCCTCCCACCCCAGCGTCCCTGTGACTCGAGGCTCCTCCCACCCCAGCGTCCCTGTGACTCGAGGCTCCTCCCACCCCAGCGTCCCTGTGACTAGAGGGTTCTTCCCACCCCAGCGTCCCTGTGACTCGAGGTTCCTCCCACCCCAGCGTCCCTGTGACTCGAGGCTCCTCCCACCCCAGCGTCCCTGTGACTCGAGGCTCCTCCCACCCCAGCGTCCCTGTGACTCGAGGCTCCTCCCACCCCAGCGTCCCTGTGACTAGAGGGTTCTTCCCACCCCAGCGTCCCTGTGACTAGAGGGTTCTTCCCACCCCAGCGTCCCTGTGACTCGAGGTTCCTCCCACCCCAGCGTCCCTGTGACTCGAGGCTCCTCCCACCCCAGCGTCCCTGTGACTCGAGGCTCCTCCCCAGCCCAGCGTCCCTGTGGCTCGAGGCTCCTCCTCTCCCCAGCATCCCTGTGACTCGGGCTCCTCCCCACCCCAGCAATGCCGTGACTGCAGAGTTGGGCGAGGCTGGGATGTACCAGGGTTGGTGGCACTGCAGCTGCAGCCTTGTGGAGACAGGCTGACTCTGCAGAAGGCCAGGTGGGGTGACTGCCAGGGGGGCACAGCGGGCATGGTGCCCATGACAAGCGTGGCTGCGGGGTGTGGTCTGTCACGAGCAGCACCCAACTGGAGCCTCAGGGTCAGAGTTCAGCTTGAGACATGTGCAATCACTGAACAAGGGCCTCTGCTCCTAAGTCTTACCAGATGGTTCCACGGCAGCCAGCATCCTCCATATTGTCTTAGGACTCCCCAGTGTGGGTGTGCGTGTGGGTGTGCGTGTGCAGGCAGGCGCGCCCGCGCGCGTGTGCACCTTGGGAGGCTCTCTGTCGGTCCTCGCTTCGCTGTTTGAGACGGGGTCTCTCACTGATGGGGAGGTCAGGCGTTCACTAGACAGGCTGCACAGCGAGCTTCGGGGTCCTCCAGTCCCACTTCCAGAAGTGGGAGGATAGACATGCACTTTAAGCGCATCTCCAGGGTGAGTCACCAGAGCGGGAGGTGGGAAAGGAAAGGAGAGGAGGGGCAGGGCTGAGACGTGCTAGGGCAGAAAGAGGCTCAGGGAGGCGGAGAGAGGGAGGGGGTGGGTGGGGGCCTCAGGACGGGAAGAGTCTCTCGGGGTCTTTGCTGCAGGACCGTAGCCAGTGCTGTTCTGTCTATTGCCTTCACATCCTTACCCCAGCTGGGCTCTGGGCCTTGCTCGGCCAGTACTTTGTGTACGGAGCCATCTTGCCTCCCCATGTTGGAGCCCTGGCTTCACTGTGAGATCTGCTTGCTTCCCGGCAGACCCTTCAGACCCAGAGCCGAGGGGCTGTGCGGCGCAGGCGTTCTCCCTTCTTCTAGGGAAGGCTGCTGTCAGCTCCGCTTTGCTCTTCCTCTGTCATTGCTAATTACCCCGCGGATCCGCCTCCCTCTTGGACAGAGAATGATTTTATTTGAGCCGTGATCATTGACGATATCAGACTCAAAATGGTAATTTGAACAAGGAGACTCTTCAGCCTTCCGTACGCAACCACCATTAGAGGCTGCCTTCAAATTCAGGGCGACTTTCCATGTCAGGGGATTTGAAATCCTGTCGAATATTAAAGCCCCATCTCTACCTTTAAAATACACTTTCACGGGGCTGGAGAGGTGGCTCAGGGGTTAAGCCTCTGCCTTGCAGGCAGAAGCTCCTGAGTTCGGATCCTAGACCCCACATATAGATGCGGAAGCAGGGGCGGCCTGCGTTTCCGGTCCTGGTAGGGCGCAGCCTGTGAATCCCGGGGCAGAGTAAACAAGGAGGAGGTGGAGGCGTCCATGGTGGTTCCCGAATTCGTTCATGGTTCTACACACACACATACACACACATACATACATACACACACACACATACACACATACATACACGTGCACACATGCATACACCCACAATTGAATAAATAATAAATAATAAAAAAATTAAAAAATAAAATAAAATACACTTTCACATCTGTGCTCCCCGGGGCTGTCCTAGTCTCTGGGTGATGATGCTAAGGGACATTAAACAGCTGGTGAGTCGGGCTCAGCGTGGATCACTCAGCGGAAGCGTATGCTTTTGGAATAATGGATATGTGGGCTTCGGGAGCTGAGCCGCGGCCCGCAGACAGAAGCGGCTGCAGGTGTTGACTCCCTGGGACTGTGAGCAGGTCTCCAGATCCCCCGGCCCCTTCCTTGGCCCTGTTGCGACACCGCGGAATTTCCCAGAAGGTACCTGAGATTAAGGGGGGTGTCCAGCTTGCAGTGTTGGGAAGAGAGGAGCAGGCCATGCTGAATCAGCCAGAGCTGCACCCCAGCCTGCGGTCTAGGCATAGGATGTGAAAAGTAACAGAACAGCACTGGCTACGGTCCTGCAGCAAAGACCCTGAGAGACTCTTCCTGTCCTGAGGCCCCCAACCAGCCCCCTCCCTCTCTCCGCCTCCCTGAGCCTCTTTCTGCCCTAGCACGTCTCAGCCCTGGCCCCTCCTCTCCTTTCCCTTTCCCAACTCCCACTCTAGTGACTCCCTGTGAAGATGCTTCTGACCTGCCCTAGGGTGTTCGCCATCTTATGAGTGGAGACTCTGCCACCCTAGACCTGGATTCTGAGTGTGGTGTGTAAAGGAGGTCCCTGGGGATGGGTATCCAACCCTGAGTGCTTTGCTCAGTAGAGTACCTCTCAGCCGGAGGGGTCCTTGATTCTTCCGGGAGAAGGATGAAATGGAGGGGGCCTGGGCACAGGGTTCAGTGCTGAGACCCCATCACCAGGTGGAGCACTCAGGCTCCATCACTGGATGTGGACCGGAGCGATGAGGCTCCGTCCCTGGATGTGGACCGGGCGATGAGGCTCCGTCCCTGGGCGTGGACCGAGCGACGAGGCTCCGTCCCTGGGCGAGGATCGGGCGATGAGGCTCTGTCCCTGGGCGAGGACCGAGCAATGAGGCTCCGTCCCTGGGCGTGGGGTTCGGCGCTGGCTCCGTCCCTGGGCGTGGACCGGGCGACGAGGCTCCGTCCCTGGGCGTGGGGTTCGGCGCTGAGGCTCTGTCACTGCCTCTCCAGGCTTCACAGCTCCCCTCAGTGGGTGTCTCTGCACCTCCACCTGCTTGTAACTTGTGCACCTTACCAGGCCACTGTCCAAACTCCGAACCATGCCCCTGGACTCACCCAACTGCCAGGTGTGCCCGGCCAAGCCACCAGATGCCTGGGAAGCCAGCCCCATCAGCAGAGTCGTGGCTCTGGGGCCCTGCGCTGCACAGAGCGGAAGCCAGGGGGACAAGGTTAGACTTTGCTCCTGATGTACAACATAAAGCCAGTTCTGAGGCCGGGGCTGGGTCAGTACAAGCAGACGCTCGTCAGAGAGAGAGAGAACACTCGGGGGTCTCTGCTTGGGACCTCACCATGCAAAGCACACACTGGCCACCCAGTACCCCGCTTCCACCCCTGGGCTCACAGGGCACATCCTAGGCACCCAGCACCCCTCTTCCACCCCCCTGGGCTCACAGGGTACATCCTCCAATCAAATGGCTCAGATTCCAAAGCCTCAGTGGTTTTCATCTATAAAATAGAGATTCAATTGTGGGTTTTGTAAGCCAGGCTGTGGCCACTGTGAAGATGTCTGCAAAGCCCCAGTCATGCCAGCAGTGTCAGTGGGAAGTGCGGTGTCAGTGGGAAGTGCGGTGTCAGTGGGAAGTGCGGTGTCAATGGGAAGCTAGAGATGGGAAACGACCTTAGGCGCATTCTCCAGATTCACAGAGGAGGCGGCCCGGACCTGCGAACTTCTTTACCAACGACCTCAGAAGCAAAAGTAAAACACAGCAAATGAAATGCTGTGGGAATACCTCTTCAGCTTTGTCCAGAATATGGAGTATTCCCAGGAGAGGCACACTAGTCAACAGACAAACACTCTCTGGGGACAGCTGCTGACAGTTTCCAGCCCCTGAACACACGAGAGACGCAGCTGGCAGGGTTGTGTGCTTTGTGTGAATATTTTTCTCGGGGAGTTTTTCTTCTAGAAAGAGCACAGAGACGTGCGTGTCGGGTCAGAAAGAGAAACAGCTTTGTGCACGCTGAACCAAGGCCTCATGAGGGCTGCCTGGCATATCTGCCCTGGGCGGGCTCTCCCAGGTCACGGGGTGAAGGGTGAAACCCCCATCAGAACGCGTCTGCATTCCCGCCTGCAGCAGGCCAAGTCGCGTCTGCAGAAAATGTAAACAGTCTAAGCTTTTCATTTGCCTCTATTAAGGCGCAACACGCGGTCTGCGTTTTATGTTAAATGCTCCTTTCTGTTTTGATCATGGTTTTGTCTTGTGTGCAGGCTGCACTGCCAAGGGGACACCACCCACAGCAGCATACCTTTACGACATCGCTCTTACTCCGGTGGCAACTCAATTAATTAGGGAGATTGGGATCTCGTCTAATTGTACACTTTGCTAGCAGAAACTTGTTAAAGGCATCGCATGTGAAATCTCACCCACAGACGCCTTGAACAAATCCAACAGCTAGGAAGAGCCTGGCGTGTGTCTGTGAGCCGGGAAGGCGTCCGTGTGCAGCACAGCGCGCACCGAAGCAGCCGCCACATCCTGGGTCCTGGCTCCAACTCATGCCTGTGTGTCTGGCGTTTCACCCCAGGCCAGCCTTCCGGCGGAGTCCAGGGTCAGTAACGACTGCCATCCTTGCAGAAGGCTGGCTGTCACTTAGAATTCTCCCCACGGCTGAAGTTCCTGCCTTAAAGCCGCGGCACTCTGCCACACCCCTAAACTCCGTTAGAAGGCTCTTGTCAGCAACTCCCACGGTGGGAAGAATGTCTTTGAACATCTTCAAAGACATGCTGCTTCTCACACAGACCCGAGTGCGCAGTTGCACAACAGAGACGTTCTCAAGCCTTGCTCACTGCCCACTTCCTCCTGGCTTCTCCCTGTGTGGCCTCATGCTTGCCTGGCCAGGGGAGATGGCTTCTAGAAGTCATTCCTCTCCCCACTTCTCCCCAAAGAGAGGAACCTCCTACCCGCAGTGCCCAACTTTCAAGGGAAAGTACCATAGTGTGACCCCTAAGATCAGAGTGGCCACTGGGACCAGGGGCCTCGGCTCCTGGGGGCTGGTGCAGCACTCTCTCCTGGGACAACGGTCCGAGGCTGACGCCGCCTCCCGGAGCCCTGCAGGACCTGTTGTTGCACCCACCCTCGGAGGGGGCCAAGAAGCTTCAAAGGCTGTGCTAGTGGTCTCCGGGGAGCCGCAGGTGACCTGCCTCTTGCGGGCTTGCAGCTCCTTCTCTCTCCCACACGGCAGCCACTGCGCTGCAGGGGAAACGCCCCGGTGCTAAGCTGTCTGGAGCTGCGTCGGTTAGTTTCATTCTCGGTCTCGCCTGAGAGGGGAAAGATGTCTGTCCAGAGGGATTTCTTGATGGGGGTGTAACTTCCCTCACATCTTATTGCATCCCTTCTCCCGCTCGAAAACTTAGCCTATCACACCTTAAAGCACACGACAGCCTGAAGAGGGCGGGAAGACAGAAGCGGCTGCAGCTCCAGCGCAGCGTAGACACAACTGGCTCCAGAAGGCGTTGGGCTGTTCAGCCTCTTCTGGACACGAAAGATGGTGCTTCTGTCCAGAGACGCTTCATCTGCTAAATACCAGGAACACCAGAGGGGCTGAGGAGAGCAGAAGCCACTGTCTCAAAAGCATGAGGGTCTCTCTCTCTCTCTCTCTCTCCCCCTTCTCAATGACCTCCTGCTTCTACCTTCAGTTACACCTCTGCTATGTGACCCCACCAGAAAGGACTATGTACATCTGGAACTATAAGCCAAACAAGTAGTCACTTGCTGTGCTAAGTGCTTGAGTCTACACACTATCTCAGAGCAAAACAGAAAAGTAACTACAACAAATTCACAGGGCAAGCTGGCTAGATAGTCCCAGATCTGTGAATTCTGTGTCCAGTTGAGAGATCCTGCTATACTAATAAAAACAGACCATAGAAGACACCCAACATCAATTTTTTTAGTTACCTTTAACTTTTTTATTATTATTATTTCTGCTCATACAAACTTAACAGGTACACCAATCCCCTCCCTCCCTTCACCTCCCCCCGATCCCCCTGCTCCCCCCTCCCTTTTCCCCTACTCCCCATTCCCCAGTGCCTCCCCCTGCAATCCCCGGAGCATCCTTTACTGTGCATGCCAAACTCTCCTCTGGGTCCTCCTCTCCGATGAGGTGCAAGGACCCAGGGGCATACCCCAGAACCCTTTCCTGTGTTCCCCTTAAGCTTGGGAACACTGCTGTGACTGTCAGTCCCCAGCCTCCCTTTAGTCCATGCTGGACTTTGTGGGGTCAATAATGTCCAACATCAATTTTGGATCTCAAACCTCATGCAGAAATACGTGCAAGTATACCAGTACCCACACATACACACATGCGAACATGCACACACACAGATGGGGCTGCGTATACACATGCAAGAAAACAGGAAAAGAAAATAAAGCCAGTGTGACTGTGTCTGTACAGTGCCTGCTCTTAGGAAGGCTCCTTACAGAACAAGCCAGAAGTCACTGCCCATGTGGCAGTGAATCTTCTCTGGTGCTGTCAGACAACCTTCACTTGTGACTTGAAAGAGAAAAGGAAGATTGATTTGGCTCAGCTCCAAGTCCAGCATGTGAGCATTGTTGAAATCTTCTCAGGTCCCAGGGCTTTGGCTCCACCCCTCCAGTGCAACTTCCCACAGAACATATCGCTTTGTTGGGCTGTCTCCTCCCATGATACACAGCTCTCCTTGACAGATGTCCCACATTGGTTCTGGCATCTCTAACATCTTTACTTCTCAAAGGCGAAGCACACTTTAATCCCACCATACAAAATGCCCTTCTTGGGCCTCTAGAATGTAGGATTTCCATTCTGCCACACATTCCCTGGCTTCAGCTGCTCTCTGAAACCTGGAGGAGGAACTCACAACCATCTCGCTGCTGAATCTTCAGTGCCTCTAGAACCAGTACCACAGGTACAACTTTGCCAAGTTCTGCTATAACCTCCAGGTGGAGATTGGGTTCCTTGAATCACAGCTGATTCAGCCTCTCTGTGCTGATGCTGGAAGAATCTCTCTCGGGTCTTTGCTTTAGTGGCAGAAGCAGAAAATTCCTTTGGAGCTCTCCCTTCAATTCTCTTCAAAAGGAACTTACGTTCGTATGGATGGGAGACTTTCCTGAAGAATTTGCAGCCTCTTCTATTGTCCAAATGAACAAGAGGCATTGGTCCACTTATGATGGTAGCCACTTTAACAACAGCTGCTATTTTGTTGTCTGTACTCTTCTGTTCAGCTCTTTAAGTCTGTCATCACATTTTTTCCCATCAAGCCTCACAGTGTTAATTTCCTTATACCTGATTCTTTGTTTTTGTTCATCATATATCTGAATAAGAGTGCTAAAAGGTAGCCGTGTCACACGGTCAAGACTACATTATCCTGAAACTTGTTCTGTCGAATATTTGAATTTTACTTCAGGCAATCTTTCAGGAATAGGACAAAACATGGCCAATGCACTATTCCATTTGCCACTTTTACAGTTCCCAATAAATCTCTGTTCTCCTTTGGACCTTCACATCTGGGCTTTCACTGTCTGCATCTCTCACAACATTTCTGTCTTCCAAACTTTCACTAAAATGGCTCTTTACACCCCATATCCAAGGCACAAACACTTTCCCAGTGCAAAGTCCCAAAATTGTCTATGTTTCTCCAGCAAACCTTTCCAAAGGTGCACCAGCCACATCACAGCAGCGGCCATAGTTCTCTGCTTCTTGACGCCAAGCTCTCAGCTTCATAGCAACTTCACTTTCTCCACCAGATCTTCTTAGACTCACAGCAACACCCCACTCCTGGTACAAACTTCTGTGGCGGTGACTCTCTCTATTGCTGTGGACAATACACAATCACGACTTTAGGGAGAAAGGAGAGATTTATTTGGCTTATGGTTCCTGGGGGGAGATACAGTCCATGGTAGGAAGATACATGAAGGCAGAGAAACCAGCTGCAGCCCTGAGAGCAGACTGCTAGCAGAAACGGGGTGTTTCTAACCAACCTCAGCCCCCACCCTGTAACACACCTTCCTCCAGCAAGGTGCCATCTCCCAAAGTGCCGTGCCCTTCTCAGACATCAACCAAGGATTCAAACACACAAGCCTGCAGGGAAAACTCACATCGAAATCATAACAGTTCAACCAAAAGGAAAATAATCAATATGAAAGATTGAGTCCATATGGAGAATTCTCCATGGTGGCATGCGAACTTTCTTAAGTATTTTTAAAGTATAGCAATTCATGAAAGAAAATAGCTCAATAGCAGTGACCTCACAGTGAGGGAGTATGGGGAGACTCATGCCCGTGTGCATGCAGCCGCCCTCTGGGAAGCAGTGTGTGTGTGTGTGTGTATGTTTCTTTTAAAGATGTTGTCTTAGTTCTTCAAATTTCTGTAAGCATTGATTTTATAACTAATCAGAGCCTAAGACTTGTATGCTGAGAGTAATTATTCTAACTGAAATAGAAAGGCTAAAGAGAGCTGGAAGTCACTGTGCCCACGAGATCAGCCTATCACATGGCAATAGGAAGCTCTGGAGACTGAAATTAAAATATTGGGACAATTGGGGGGGGAGTCCAGTTCGATTCCTTTGTCTAAGGAACAGCCCCCAGCCCCACATGGCCTCTCAGATGATGTGCACAGAGAAGTTGTGGACAAGCCCTGTGATTGGAGAGGCCCACATGCTCCTGAGAGGAGACAGAAGCTGGCTTCACAGTGGGCTCTGGTTTGGAAGTTAGAGGAACCTGGAGCATGTGGAAAAGCCAGGCATGAGCAGAACTTCTTAGGGGGTCTTGAGGACCATCCTGCTGAGGGGGGCGATGACTGACTGACTGGCTTGTGGTGGGAACCCACAGCCTGGCAGAAGCCCGCTATCCCCACAGAGAGTCAAGGAGGCTCTGACCCAAAGTTAGCTGCAAAGGAAGCCATGTGGGAAGCCGTGGTCCTGGGGCCCAGGAAGCTGCGAGGAACAGGACGTGGGGTGTGTGGCAGGAAGCGACTCCCGGCAGAGCGAGAGCATCGCAGGACCCTGCACAGCCTGTAAGAGACTTCGGGACGGAGCGCCCGGGGACGAGCAGTGCTGCAGCTTGGCACCCGAACAGCCTTGCAGAGGGGCCGCGCAAAGGGAGACAGGATTCACTGCCTTGTCTAAATATAAGACGGGAATGGAGACGAGATGGTGCTTTCCTGGCGGCGAACGGGCTCTAACGTTCCGCGGAGACAGCCGCAGCATTCAAAGGAATTATTGTATTTGTCATGAATTCCTCGGAGGGTAATTGCGAGTTGTGCTCTGGGCGGGCAGGAGGGTGTCTTTGATGCGGAACATGAAGGATTACTCGGAGGTGGAAGGTCAGGGGGCTGCACCTGACAGGTGTGTTGCTGGGCCTCGGCCAGGTAACACACTAAGACTAACCTGGGGCACATTTGCTTTTGAAAATCAAGCTGACAGCCAGAGACATCCAAGTGCCTGACATGCTGACAGCTTTATGTGTGGAAAAGGGGCCCCAAGGAGGAGCCGGCGCATGGCTGTGGGGCAGCCTTCCCATCCTGACCCACGGCCAGACTCTCCCCAGGAGGAGACGGCCGTCCCTGCCGCTCTCACCCAGTTCCCCCACGGCACAGAGCAGTGGAGGCTGCCGAGGGATGTTCAGTCTTGTCGTTTCCTGGACCGCTGGACACGCTGGGTGCGTGAATCCTCACAGGGAGGAGAGAGGTGGCAGGATGCTGATTATTGGCAGGTCGGTCGCGGAGAAATAAAACCTGCAGCAGACAGACACAGAGATGTGGCTGCAAGTGACCAGCTGCTTCTGCAGGGATGGGGAGAGTCGCGCCCCTGTGCATGACCTCACGGTGAGCGGGCACGAGGTTGGCCCTGTCCAGGCCTGCAGATGGACACGTGTGTCCTGTGGTGAAGAAGACCCCTCTCTTCCCTCCAAAAAGTGCTGGTCCTTTCTGCCTTGTTACCTGCCTGCTGAAGGAGTCTGAGGTCCTAGATCCTTCTCACCGTCACTCTTGGTCCTCAGCAAGGGGGTAAAGAGAAGCTCGGTCCACACGCCGTTGCCCCTGGCTGACAGGCACTAGTGCTTTCCTGATGCACGTCTTCCTGCGGGTGAGGCCGCGTCCCTGATTGTGACGCCCCTGCAGAGTTGACGTCCCACAGCCAGGCCTCTCTGGCACCGGACCCGGACGTCTTTGAAGAACTAGGAAAGGTTCACTCCATTCTGGGTCACCTCTGGGGCTCCACCAACTCCGCTGACCTGCTGCCGTGAGGCGAGGACCACGTGTCTACCATCTACGTCACTGAAGGCAAACATGGCTGCCCATTCAGATGCCGGGTGGATGCCAGTGACAGGTGGGAAGGAGGCAGACTGAGGCTGGAAGAGTGTCAGCCCCTAGGGGCTCCCCTGTGCCTCTGCGCTCTGGCAGGACGGGGTCCTTCAGCAGCGAAGCTCACCAGAGGGAGAGGGATGCTCTGCAGTTCTCTAGCCCTGAGGCTGCTCTGTAAGTCAGTCGGGGAAGGCGTGGACCTCCCTGACCCCACTCAGCTCTGCAGGCCGAGGGTTCCCAGTCCTTTTCCTCTTCTTTCGGTTGTGTGCCCCCCGAGCTGTGAAGCAGGGACCGCGGCTGCCGTGTTTTCCAGTGGCCCCTTCCGAGGAAGCCACGTGCTCCCAGCTCCCTTCTAGGAGAGCTGAGTGCCCGCACCTTGTGTGCCGCTGCGGTCAGTCAGCTCCGCCCCGAGGAGGCTACGCCACCTAGGAGGCAAACCTGCGGGCATGGGGTGGAAGCTTCAGACAGGGCTGATGAAGGGAGGAAGATTATCTTAAATGCATCTCCAAGGCAGGTGCCGCCAGTCCACAGCCGTGTCCTGAGCCGGGGTGGAAGGAGCAAGAGCGCTGAGCCCAGCACAAGATGCTGCTGGACGCTGGTGCCTCGCACGCTGCCCCACCAAGGTGTCGAGCGGTGAGCCGAGAGAGACACAGGTGTTTGAGGGAGCCGCGGACACACTCACCTCACATCAGAGCGTTGGTGGCACCACAGGAGAGACACCCCACAAGCAGCGCGTGGACGGCTGTGCCACGCACGCGCGCACAGAACTGCCCACGAATCCCTCCACTGAAACGAAGCCCTGCCCCACGGTGTCTGGCTAGACATCTTCTCTGAGTCTCGCTACGTGGCCCGAGACATCCTTTTCTTTCCCAATGTGATCAAACACACTGTGTCTCGATTGAGGTTTGGAATCGTTTATTTCAGGGGAAAGTCTGCAGCAAGCAGGGGTCGAGGGCTTCGACACTCCGCGAGACCATTAAGGTAATCCTTCCTCACACTCACTCCAGGGGTGATTTCAATTAAAGCTCTTCAAAATGTATCAGCCCCCTGCATGCCGGCATAAATGATTCACACCCACTTACATATTCACGGAGCAGAAGGCACTGAAGGGCATAGTGTTGTTATAACTTTTCACAGTTTCTTCATAAATTCAGCTAATAGGACTTTCCATTATTTAAAACCTTTTGTCCCACATGTTAAATGGCCATATTGCTCCTGCAGTGACGGCATCTAATCACCAAAGAGCATTTTGAGCATCTCTGGATTACGGAACCTCCCCGCCCCGGGAAGCTGTTTCTGCCACACTATCAGGGGCATTTGTTCTCCTGGGGGAGTGGAAACAAGCGCTGGGGCCCCCACGACACCGAGGAACTTTAGGGAACTGCCTCACACCAAGACCGATAGGATTTTGGAGCTGGACCCCAAGAACGTGCTTTGGCAGATTGCGGGCAGGACGCCGGCACTGCTGGGAGCACATGACTTAGGCTTGTGGGAGCCAGGTGACTGGAAGCAAGTCACTCCTCTAACGGCACTGTTACAGGAACTGCAAAGCTGAAGTCGTTTGAGAGCACTGTGGGCTTTCTTGTCTCCTCTAAATACAAAACCTTGGCAGGATACTTAGTAGCCCCCAAAGGCATCCCGGGCAGAGATTCCTGGGTCTCTTGCTTCATGGACTCCAAGAGTGAATGCAGGCTGGTTTGCAGAAGGGGTTTCACCGCAGGAGAGAGGCATTGTAGCGAGCCCAGGGTGGTCTGTCACTGAGCACTCCTGCTGGGCTCGTGGAGGCTGAGGCCGGGGGATGAAGCTGAGCAGTCCAGGCTCCTACCACAGGGCGTTTATGTTCCTCTCAGTCCTGGAGGGGCTGGACTGGAGCTTCAGACGTGGGTCACTCACAGTTTCTAGGCAGTTGCTGTCATTAAGTTGCTGCATAAAAGGAGAAGAATGCTTAAAGCAAGAGCAGAGCCAGCAAACCAGTGCCCTAAACACTTTTGTCATCTCCAGCCTTGGGCTGGGACAGAGCTGCTGACAGAGCGAGGACGTCTCTGGCTTCTGGCCCAGGCGGGATTGGTTGTGAAGGATGCGAAGCAGAGCCGGTTCTTCCCGAGGTCCTGGCCTGCACGTCCTCCCTGGCTTCTTTCTCCTGCTGTCCTCGTCCTGTGTGGAGCATGTGTTCGGAGAAGCCCATCGGCAAGGCTCGGGAGCGGGAGCAACAGACGCTGATGCCATTTTTATTTGCATTTCGCCTTACGCAGTATAACGTGGAGAAACTTCCGTGCATCTTAGATGTTTTATGTTTGCTGACGAGCAGACAGGGAGATCTGCAGCTGTTCACGTCAGGGTCGTCGTGACCTGGAGGACAGTGTCCAAGCGCCTGTGAGAGACTCAGTGGATCCCAGTTAATCGGGACATTTCCTTGGTGCGTGCTGCTTAGGAGCGCTTCCTCTCGGGCCTTGATTTCAAAGGACGCCCCACAGAGACTCTCATGTCAGAGGACTCTCCAGATGGGATGGAGTCGACCTCATGGATCCCTCAGATGGGAAGGCTCTCAGCTCGTGGAGTTCTTTCGATGGAAAGATCTGGACCTTTTTGATAGAAGGACTTGATCCCAGTGGACTCCCAAGATGGAAAAAGCTCTATCTAGTGCAAATCCTCGTATGACAAGGATTTGACATCATGGGACTCATTGGAAGCACAGGGATCCTTGGGTGGAGAGGACTTGATCTCAGGATCCCTCAAGTTGAATGAAATGACCTTGTAGGATTGCCCACACAGGAGGAGTGGGCCGCATAGAGAGGCTCAGATGGAAAGAAGCTGCTCTCAAAGGCCCCTCAAAAGGAGGGAGACTTGATCTTAATGGACTCTTCAGACGGGAAGGACTGATCCTAAAGGATTCCTCTAGTGGAGAAGACTTGACCTTAGGGAACTCATCCCATGGAAAGAACCTGATCTCACGGGCTGATCCTCAAAAAAAGGACTTGATCTCATGGGGATCCTCAGAGGAAAAAATATAGATTTTGGAAGATTCTATAGAGGAAGAGAATTGATCAAACAAGACTCCTCAGATGGAAATGTCATCATGGACTCCTCAAACAGGAAGAACCTGATGCCTTGGTAACCCTCAGACAGAAAGGACTTGATCTCATGGTCCCCTCAAATAGAAAGGACTTGATCTCCTCAGGAACACCTCAGATTTAGAACTGGATTTAGATTTGGAACTCCTTGGTGGAAAAGAATTGATGTCATGGGACTTCTTGGTAGAAAAGGACTTGGCCTTATCTGGAAAGGAACTGGTCTTATAGGACGCCTCAGGTAGAATCACAGGTGGACAATTCCAATGGTAAGGGCTTGATTTGTGAGAGACTCCTCAAAAGGACTGGATCTCAGAGCACGCCTCAAAAGATTGGGACTTGATCTCATGGAACTCTTCAGACAGAAAGACTTAAATGACTCCTCAGAAAAAAAAGAATGGGTCTCAGAAGATTCCACAGATAAAAGGAAATTTTGGTCATACAGGACTCTCAAATGTGTCTCATGGGAATCCTCAGAAGAATGGGATTGATCTCGCAGGACTCCATAGACCGCAAGGACTTGATCTCAGACAACTCAATAGATGGAAAGACTTGATCTCATGGTACTCTTCAGGTGGAAAGACCTGCGTGAAAAGGGGTGCCTTTGACCATGTGAACCCCAAATGAGGACAGATGTTTTACTGGTCTCTGTCATACAGGCATTTACAATCTATCTTAAGTGTTATAAATGTAAATTTGTGCTCAGAGGCACCCATGAAATTCCAGTTTCTTCTGTCTCTGTACAGTGATTTGGACAGACACTCATGTTTAGCAACAGAAAGAGACATTTTCACCATGGAGCATCTTAAGACGTTTCATGCCTCCCTGAGTGACTGACGAGGACGAACGCTGATGGGAAGGAAAGGGCGCACCTCAGTGGTGAACCTACTGGTCTGTGATACTTGCTGGAGCATGAGTCATGTCAGGCATATGTCATCAAAGGCAAAACAAATGATGCACTGTGGGCCACACGGGTGAAAAGATTTGAAAATAGGCAGGAATCTGGCAGGGAGATGAAGATTGTGAAGGGGGAAGGGAGGGAGATGGGATTGAGGATGAAGGGGTGAAAATATCTTAAATTCACTACGTTCATGTACACAACACTAAAATAAATGAAAAAGAAAAAAGCACAAACTCCTTGAAAAAAGAAGAGGGAGGGAGAGAGAGAGAGAGAGAGAATACTTTTTCTAGGATTCATTTGCATATTATGCATTCTTTCTGTTCTCTGGGCATGACGTGCTATGTTAAACTCAGCCAGTCTCCTCTGTATTGATTCCTCATAATGTTGAAGTCTCTGGAGAGCCCTTCAGTGCTGTTCTTCTTCCTCAGACTGTTGCTGTGGGGTGACTCTCTGAATCCTGACTTCAGATAAGGATGTCTCGGCAGGCTCCACTGCCCCAGCCACCCACAGGTCCACCACCTATGATCAGGAAAGAAGCCCTCACTGGGTCTCAGTCCTGTGCCCAGCTCTGGACCAAGGCCGCTGATGCTCACTGTAAATCATGGATGGCCTCCCAAGTGATGCCCATCTTAAGCCTGGCTCTCCCCTTCTCTATGGCAAGCCCGGCTCTCCCCTTCCCTGCGGCAAGCCCGGCTCTCCCCTTCCCTGCGGCAAGCCCAGCTCTCCCCTTCCCTGCGGCAAGCCCGGCTCTCCCCTTCCCTGCGGCAAGTCCAGTTCTCCCCTTCTCTATGGCAAGCCCGGCTCTCCCCTTCTCTTCGGCAAGGCTCTCAGGGTCTCTCAGGGAACAGGTCTGAAGGACTCTGGGAACGTCGCCACACTCTCTAGGGTGCCATCGACACTGCCACTTCCCCAGGTCCTGAGGCTGCTTGTGACGTGTGAATGCTCGACCTCGACACACGAGCAGTACTTGATGGCAGAGGCAGGGCTCATGGTGTGGGGGAGGAGCCTTTCCCTGCCGGAACATCTGTAGGGCCCTTGGCAGTTCTTTGTTAAGCTACACGACTGTCCAGGATTGTGGGCGTTGGGAGTAGTCCTGGTGTTAACTAACAAAGTTCCACTAACAGTCCCGGTCCTCATAGCAGTAAATGCTGCCCTCTGCCTTGTGTGTCTAGCAGAAGAGAACCACTGCTGCCTTCCACGGCAGAGACAAGCAGCACAGGTCAGACGGAGCCACCATTGCTTAGCTGTGCCCTGGAGGCCCATGACTGGTTCCCTCAGGAAGGCAGCAGAACTGAATCTACATGGCAAACTTAAAACACTGGAGAACATGCACAAAGATGGACTTAAGTGTCACTCAGGAAAGGATCGACAGGATCAACAGCGGACTGGGAGCCCTGAAATTTCACTAACTGTGAAAGCGAAGAGGAAAATGCAAAAAATGTTCTTGCCATCTTTTTAAAGCTCTAGGAAATAAAAAAAGGCCTGTCCCAATCCAAGGAGTGTTTGCCAAGGAAAAGCAGCTGAATCCCAGGAAGTAAGAGCCCGGGCTGCGCCGACTTCTCTGGACTCCATCTCATCACCCCAGACTCGGGCAACGCTGGAAATCACCAGCTGTGTAATCTTAAAGAACGCCCCTAGGAGTTACCGAGGAACAGAGAACCAAGCCAGGATCCCTCAAAGCCCTCTTACCAGAACCTGGCACCTTGACCTGCTGGCGCCTAAGAAGATGCACACCTCCTCCTCGGAGCGGAGCAGAATAAAGGAAGTTATCGCTGAACATGGAGGTTGCCCGCAGCACTAGGGGACAGTAGGGAACCATCGTGGTAAGGAAACACACAACGAAGATGGAGAAGTCATGAAGTCCTCGTTCTCTGAACTTAGAAGCCAAGGGCGCATGCAGAGCTGTGCTCTGTCCATGGGTGCAGCACCTGATACTAAGCTCCGGCTTGTAGCTGACATTGCAGCTGCTGGCAGGCAGGACGGGAGGCTCTGGCAGAACTGGTAACTCGCCTGGCCATGTGCAGAGAGGGTCTTGATGTGCACAAAAAGCACAAGATGCAATGGTTCCGGCTCCAGCGCCCTTGCCCTGTCCCGACCCATCACCATGAGCAGCCGCACAAGGGTAAAGAACAGAGGCATCATGAAGTGTTCCGAGAGGTCAACTGAGGAGGAGCTGTGTGCGTGTGTGCGTGTGTGCGTGTGTGCGTGTGTGTGTGTGTGGGGGTGATCTCAGCTCCAGAATCACACCTTACAATATTTAAGGTGCATCATTTCCCTCAACAGTGAGCTCAGAGACATTCAAATAAACGAGGGAGCAGAAAGCGCAGTCCCCAGGGAGGTCAGATGTTGGGCATGTGGTCAGGCATTTTGCAAGGTGTTTAATTCTGCCAGAAAAATAAAATCATTTTGCTTTGTTTCCTTTTGTGTACACTGAGAACCCATTCTGGGTTTGGACCTTCTCTTGGCGTTTGGTGGGGCTTCTCTATGCATGTACACGTGCAACACACACACACACACACACACACACACACACACACACACACACACACAGAATATGTTTCCACCTTTCAAACCTGGGTAGCTGTTGCTTATCAGACCTTAGCTGGCCTCATGGGCTTTAAACCAGCCACACCTGACCTCGGGCCATGTAGGTCGCTAGTAGGTGTATATGCTGCCACCTCTGTCATGGGGGTCTCTTCCTGGGCTCCAGATGCAACCAAGTGGACAGAATGAACCGTCCCAACCTTGCATACTCACTGTTCACCATGACAGTGTGGGTTACGCAGGCGCAAGCCATGTCGCCAAGGCGCAGAGAGCCCTTTCCCCTCTCCTCCTGCCTGGGGGCTGCAAGGAGACACGCCCAAGGCAGCCAGCAGAAGGCCACGGCGGCTGATCTCCTTCCCCCATTTTCCAGAGCCGGGCGTCACAGATCCCTGCAGGTTCTCGGCCACTGGAGCCTTGATACATCTGTAGAGCAGCCCAGGCAGACTAAGACGGTGTGTACACCCTCTCCTCTATTTCACTGAAGCCCAAACTCACCGAAGCAAAACCTATAAACCTGTGAGGCTGGGGCAAGACACATGGAGCTCTCCTTCATGGAAGACAGCATGCAAAGATGGATGTAGCAGCGCAAAAGAAGAAGAGCACAGCTGCGACCTCGCTGAGACTAACTCACGCTCTGTGTGATGTGCAACCTTGCTGATACTAACTCACGTTCTGTGTGACGTGTGACCTCACTGAGACTAACTCACGCTCTGTGTGACATGTGACCTCGCTGATACTAACTCATGGTTTGTGACGTGTGACCTCGCTGATACTAACTCATGCTCTGTGTGACATGTGACCTTGCTGATACTAACTCATGGTTTGTGACGTGCAACCTCGCTGAGACTAACTCACTCTCTGTGACGTGTGACCTCGCTGAGACTAACTCACGCTATGTGACATGTGACCTTGCTGATACTAACTCACGCTATGTGATGTGTGACCTCACTGATACTAACTCACGCTATGTGACGTGTGACCTCGCTGAACTAACTCACACTATGTGACGTGTGACCTCACTGATACTAACTCACGTTCTGTGTGACGTGTGACCTCGCTGATACTAACTCACGTTCTGTGTGACGTGTGACCTCGCTGATACTAACTCACGTTCTGTGTGACGTGTGACCTTGCTGAGACTAACTCACGCTCTGTGACATGTGACCTCACTGATACTAACTCATGTTGTGTGACGTGTGACCTTGCTGATACTAACTCACGTTCTGGGTGACGTGCGACCTCGCTGAGACTAACTCACGCTATGTGACGTGTGACCTCGCTGATACTAACTCACGCTATGTGACGTGTGACCTCGGTGATACTAACTCACGCTGTGTGACGTGTGACCTCTCTGAGACTAATTCATGCTGTGTGACGTGTGACCTTGCTGATACTAACTCATGCTCTGTGTGACATGTGACCTCGCTGATACTAACTCATGTTCTGTGTGACGTGTGACCTCGCTGAGACTAACTCATGCTGTGTGATGTGTGACCTCGCTGAGACTAACTCACGCTCTGTGTGACGTGTGACCTCACTGATACTAACTCATGCTCTGTGTGATGTGCGGCTGCATTGATACTAACTTGAATTGATTTGTTACCTGAGTCCTCAGAGGGCCTCCAAAAGCCCTGCAAATCCATAGTGAAAGAAATTAAAATGAAATTTAAAATCCCACCTGCCAACTACATAAAAGGCATTAAGACAGGGGCTGAAGAACAGAAAAATGTAAAATTACACAGAGTAACAAAACACTAGAGATGGATCTTGCATGTATATGAACAGTTACATTAACAATAAGTGGGTTAAATTCGCCAGTTAAAGATTGGAGGAAGAAGTTAAGACACTTTCGGATCCTTTCTTAGATTCTAGTTTCAGGATATAAAAGACAGGAAGTCGCTGAAATTCAGAGACGAGAGGCCTTCAGAGCTTACATTTGGGCAGCGATTCTCACGTCACACTAACGCACTGAATGAGCAAATATCTATTGGGAGAGACACACAGCTCTGCAGCAGCAGCACAGTCCACAGCTGCTCAGCTTCGCGGCCTTGCGGCTACGAGGACAGGACCAAGCACTTCACACATGCCAGTTATTCCTCGTTACGGTGGTCACAGCAGGAGAATATGGCAGCCTCGGGAACCAAGGGAAACCACCACACCGGATCCACAGCAACAGCAGACGGCACGGACCAGTATATACCAGCTGCCACCAGCTTCACCAAAAACACTGACCGGATCTCCCCATCTTATCTACCTGCCCAGAGAACAGTCCCATGTTACAGCCGGGGTCCTCCCACGTCGAGCATATGATTGAGACAATCGCCTGCAGACGTGCCCAGAACATACCTAACAACGTGAGTCTTCAGAGGTGTGCCCAGAGGCCAGCCACGGTGTCAAGTTGGCAGATGACTCTAACTGGCACGAACACATTACTGCAGCTAAGAAATGCCAGGGGGAAAAGGCTTCTTTTGAGGATCCACAAGACAGCTATAAAAATGGCCACTGTGCAGGCCCATGATATACGGCTCAGCACCCCAAGTCTGCAGTCTCACGTGGAACCTCCCTGATGAAGCCCAGCTAACTCGGGAGCCGCAGACCCAATGCAGCATTGTGCTACTTCAACGAAATGAAAGAAAAAAGTTATATAGTGTCTCACGGGGTGGGGAGATGTGCAGAAACTGAATGTCTCTTCACACACGTTCTGCCAAGTCTGGAAAATCACATTCAGAAGATACCTTGATAAACTGACAAACGGAACAAAGTCGCACTACATGCAACATCACATGTAATGGAGAAAGACTCGGAGTTCTTTTTTACATTTCTTTATTTGTATTCTTTCAGGGTGCTACATATGTATCTGTGTCAGTTCCCCCTGTTACCTAACCCACATCCCCACCAGTCTCATTTCCTCCTCTCATGACCATCTGTGTGTGTGTCTCACTAAGTCCCAGCTGGGTTCCTGTTAAATGACATGTGTCTGAGCATATACTGGAGCAAGATAGATAGATAGATAGATAGATAGATAGATAGATAGATAGATAGAGAGATAGGCAGACAGATAGAGAGAGAGAAAGAGAGAGAAAGGGAGAGAGAGAGAGGGAGAGAGAGAGAGGCAGACAGACAGACACATGGCACTGGGGAGAGAAACTCCCCTTCCCACACCCAGCCCCACCTTTGTTGGTCTTCAAGGAAGGTGTGTTGGCTCTTGAGATTTTCCCTCTTCATGGTATAATGTAGATAGTCCAAGTCTTCTGTAGGTCTTGCAAAGACTCAGCTCAGTGAACTCACGGTTGAAGATTCAGATCTTTCTCCAAATGGGAGACATGCATTAGTGCTCAGGTTGTGGGGTAAAATGTAGAAGGACCAGCAAAGGAGGACTAAGCGTCCTTGTTAGTAGATGGCATGGGATCCAAAACCAGATTAAAGCTTGAATGCAGAGCACGTGAGGTTCCGTGCACGAAATCGGCGCAGAAGGCCAGGCTCATCCCGACGAGCTGGCGGTGCACCGCGGTTTGCTCAGGATCCTGACTCCCATGTGCTCACTGCGCAGTTCCCCAAGTACGAAGTCAGCAGCGGGCAAGGAGATGCCTGGCACGGACTGGTCCCGACCAAGGACCCCTGCCAAGCATGCAAAGCCCTTGAGTTTAGTGCTTGGATTCAAGTCACCCAGAGAGAAGCCAATGGGTTGGGTGGACTTGGGCTGAGGGTCTCTCTCAGCTACAGGGCAGGGCCACCTGAAGGGGCAGGACACTTCTGGAAGCAGAGAAGTTTGGAGGCAGGTGGGGCTACTTGGGAACAGTGCTGCTTGGGAGCAGAGACGCCTGCCCAGCTCCCGGGGCGCCACGTAGACCCACACGCTCCTTTGGTCTAGCTTCGGAGCAGTGCTTCTCCTCTTCAAAGGCATGTTGTGTGTTTGAGGGCACCTTTGCTAGGACCACATCTGCCTTCCATAGCATCCTGGACCGCTTGGCTGTGCCGATCTGCTTCCATTAGAACGGTCTGGGGTGGTCTCCAAAGCATCCAGTATTTCACTCAGCCGTGGGGAACAGACCCACGGGGCCAAGCAGATCCTGTTGCAAAGAAGGTCCAGGCTTTCCGAGTCATGTTTTCTTCTTGTTTAGTGTGCAGAAGGCAGCTTGCATCTCCTTAAACTCTTCCATTTTGCTGGGTTCAGACAGAACAACCCCAGACATTTCCAGGCGACTTGCTACACGAACCATCAAGTGACATGGCAGCTGGGCCATTACTTATCAACTTGCCATTAAAGTTTCAGAAGGTGTGATTAATTATTGAGGGATTAATGTCAAGACCCAGCTGTGCGCCCCAGTTTCTCCTAGGAGGAGTGCTGCACAGATACCTTCAGAAGGATTGGGGGACACAGTTGTAGGCTTCTTTAGCGGCTTGAGCTTCAGGAGCAGAAAGGAGCCAATTTCTCCTGGCAAAAACAGAAGTACCGTAGAAGCAGCGCGAGGACGTATGTGAATCGGCTTCGGCTTTAGCAAGTGCCAGGGAGGAAGCAGCGCTTTACAGAGCAGGGGAGAAGCCTGGGTCTGGGCAAATGTCTCCTGGGCACCTGGTGAGGACCAGGTGGGCGCCTCATAGGGTGCATGACTGATTCCTTAAATGTCTGTCACAACCATTGGCTGTTCTCCCATCTCCTACAGTTGAACATCACTACTTCTCCAGGAGAAAATCCCTTCTTGGAAACCCCTTGTCCTGTACTTCCCTTCCCGAACTGCCAGCCCAGGAGCATGACGTGAGGAGGGTGCCCCGCCTGCTGACGCCGCACGCCCTGTCCCTGTCCGTGGCAAATGGTCACATCAGTCATCTGACGTGGGGACGGCTGGCGCCAGCTCGGGTAGGACGCAAGTCGATCTTTAAATCTCTGACTTGTGCTACAAAATAGCTCAGAAGCAGGAGCGTGAAAGCCTTCATCATTTTAACAGTGGATTAAACCACATTAATATTTCAAATGTGCGCTCAGGGTGAGCTTGTTCGTGAACCTAATAGGTTTTGTTGGAATGAAAACAGACGGGTGGCTCTGCCCTTGTGCTACGCGCCTGGCTCTGTAAGGCGATGCCCTGCGGATCCTCACCCGCAGCTGTCCCTCGTGGATGAAAGTCCACCCATCCACCTGGAACCGAAACTGGCTGGGCTTGCAGGATGGTTAGCCGGTCGTGGCACCCCGTCTTTGAAAAGAGGAAAGATGACCTTGGGGCTGCCATGCAGGATGCTGGTCAGGGATGTGCAGGGTGAGCCCACTGCTGCATCGCACGCCAGCAAAGCTTCCTGGGGCGGTGAAACACACTCACGTGGGCTCGCTCGGGTGCCGGCTGTGCAAGGAGCACGTGTGTGCATCTGTGTGCCCGTGCGTGTGTGTGTGCATGTAGTGCCCGCACGTGTGTGTGTGTGTGCATGTAGTGCCCGCACGTGTGTGTGTGTGCATGTAGTGCCCGCACGTGTGTGTGTGTGCATGTAGTGCCCGCACGTGTGTGTGTGTGCATGTAGTGCCCACACATGTGTGTGTGTGTGCATGTAGTGCCCACACATGTGTGTGTGTGTGTGCATGTAGTGCCCACACATGTGTGTGTGTGTGTGCATGTAGTGCCCGAGTGTGTGCATGTTCATGTATTGCCCGTGTGTGTGTGCACGTATGTACCGTGTGTGTGTGCGCACGCATGCACCTGTGTGACTGTATGAGTAGCTCTGTGTGTGTGCCAATGCATTTGTGTGCTTGTGTGAGTATCTGAGTGTGTGCCTATGTGTATGTGCCTATATGTGTGCATGCCTGTGCGTGTGGGAGTGTCTTTGTGCACATGGTGAAGGGTAGAGCTAGAGGCACCCATTTTGGTGCACCGTATGTACTCCCTAATAGGTGGATGGATCCTAGTGCCAAACCCACTTAGTGACACACTCAAAGATAAATCACTGTAATACCTACAGTATTTGCAAAGATTATAAACAGGAGGGAAGGGGAAGGAGGGCACCGCCAGAAACAAGGAGAGAGGGGATCATGCTCCAGCAGAGAATACAGGCCACCATCAGGTACTGCAAGTAAGTAGTGAGACATCTGGTTAAGCTCACAGACTTTCCTTCCTGGTCACTTGCAACTGAGGGGGTTTGATCTCAACAGAAAGGGAGGGCATAGAGTCTGGTAGATAGAAGGTAATCATCCTGCAAATGGGAGACTGACCCCCCCACCACGGTCTCCTACTCTTATTCCATGTACCTTTGAATCTACTCTTATAATAAGACTCTACTTTAACAGCCTTTTATCTCTGGCTGGGAGGTGACATCAGGATGGAGCCAAGGGTGGTGCAGGAATAGCAAAGACTAGCAAAGGAAGAAGAAAAAAAGAATAACCATAATTCAGAACATCAGAGACCCTACATTAACCACCTGGAACCAGGCCAGCCTTATCTCTCCCCATCCCAAAGCTCAGGGAAATTTGCGGAAGAGGGGGTGGTAAGATTGTAAGAGCCTAAAGATGGGGAGAAGCAACGATATACAAGATACTCCATACACGTTAGGGCTGAAGTAATCATAATAGGACTTTACATGTCCTGCACAATAACCAACATGTCATTGACCCCCCCAAAGTCTAGCATGGATCACAGGCTCTAAGATCCTTAGAGCCAAGGGATTAACAGCCACAATACTGTTCCTATACTAAAGGGAAACACAAAAAAGAGCTCTAGGCAATGCCACTGAGTCCTTAAACCTCATCAGAGAGGAGGACCCAGAGGGAAGTTTGACATGCACACTAAAGGATGCTCCAGGAATGGGGGGGCACTGGAGAGAAGGGAGGGAGGGGGAAGGGGAAAAGGGAGGAGGGAACAGGGGGGTCCAGGGAAGGGTGGAGGGAGGGAGGAGAATGGGGTACTTATCAACTTTGTATGAGTGGAAGAAATAAAAAACATGGGCCCGGGAACTCAAAAGAAACTTTTCTAGGGACGAAATTGAAATGTCAAGTTTGTATAAGTGGAGTAAATAAATTAAAAAAAAAAAGAAACCAGAGTCGATGGAGACGCATCCAACACAATTCACGAGGAGAGCTGCTGAAAGTGTCCTCCCGTGGCCCCGGGCAGAAGCAGGCTGCGGGATGTGAGGGTGAGCAGCAGGGCTCCGGCTGCTGTTGGCAAGTCACACGGAACCTGGGGTGTCTGCAGAAACACAGTCTGTCTTGATTAGGGTCTGGCTGGGTTAGGGCGCTTGAGCCTAGATGTCCGGTGTCTGCTCATGCCAGGTGCTGAGCACATAATGTTGAAATAAACAGTGTCGGGGAGCTGGCGCCCTCTGGGATGGCTGGAATGGACGTTCGGAGGAAGATGAACACTGTGCCCTAGTAAGTGATAGCTAATGGCGCTGGGACAAAACAGGGACCTGGGGAGTGACAGGAGGCAGACGGAGCCACAGGAGGTTCTAGCAGAGAGAGGCCAGCCCTGGAGAAGGGTCCTCACAGACCCTGCGCTGACAAAGATGGTGAGGAGGGAGGGTGGAAGGCTGCGTCGTGGAGTCTGGGCAGCAGATGACACTGGGCAGGAGGCAGGCGCTGGATGCCAGAGCCCTCGGGATGTCAGAGGTGAGCAGACAAGGGGCTCCTGAGCTCAGAGGTGTGGCAACTGTCAGGGAGTCCATGTGCCTTATACACAACATGCAGGCGAGGGTGGGATAGAGGAGCGGAGATGTCACTCCTCAGTCACCTAGAATCCACGCACCACAGCAATTCCCAGCAGGTAATGCGCAGTCTCCATGGCCCCCCGCAGAGCTGACCACCAGGGGCTCACGGCCCCCCGCAGAGCTGATCACCAGGGGCTCACAGCTAATGTGTGGGACTGGTACAAATGCTATCCGAACACACATGCATGCATGCATGTGCAGGTATGACTGGGTGCACAGACAAATGTGTCAGGGTCACTGTGTGCACATGGGAGTGCAGTCAGGTGAGCTGAGAGCAGCACATTTAAATATGCTAATGCATGAATATTTAAGTGTGCAAATGTATGTGACTGCTAGCAGGTATGCATGTATGCCAGTGGGTGTGCGTGTAGCATGATGTGGGTGGATATTCCTGCACATAAACATTCTTCTGAATGTGATCATGTACACAAACTTTGGCCTGATTGTAGGTGGACATAATTGCACAGGCACTGTAACTAAATGTCTGCATGCATACGTGCCCCGTGTACATATGTGATAACAACCCAAGTACATTTGAAGAGATATAGCACCCTAACCCTAACCCTAATTCTAATGCTAACCCAAACCCTACCCCTAACCCCCAACTTTAACCCAACCCTAACCCTAAAATGGGAGTTGTCATCTATACCAATGTGGCCAGGCACCGTCATGGCAAACAAGACAAGGGCTGGCAAGGTTCTGCCAGTCACTTCCTAGAGCTCGTCTGTGGGGGCAAAACAATGTCCGTAAGCACCGAAGGCTTGTCTCGGGCAGGGTGCTTTCCTAGAGAGCAGCGCACATGAAGCTGCTCAGGATCAGCAGCAGCCTAAGACCCGGGCTCAGCTCGCGGCTTCCCAGAGAGGAAAGTAAGCTGTCAGATGCTCGCTGCACACACCATTCGCTTTGTTCAGAAACACCTCTCCAACAGCACAAGAAACACGAGCTCACGAATGTGTTCTCAGGCACCTGCACGTAGCACAGGAGGATTTGCACACAAGCAGGCATGTTTGCATACGTGCCTATGGATTCCAAGCATGTCCCGCATGCACAGACCCACATCACAGGCATCTATCTGCACAGCACGTGAGCAAATGTGTTCATAACACACATTCCTGTAGAGATGTTACACATGGGCACACCTGCACACAGCACACGAACACGTATGCATGAGAAAACATGCCACAGAGATATATGTACAATAGCAAGGGTTCATGTGGCTGACAGACACATGCTCACATATATGTGAGCAAATGTGTATGCACAAGCAAACATCCATCCCTGAAGAAATATGTGCACGTGCACGTTCACATGGGCAAACACATCACAGACCTAGTGTATGAGCAAACGTGTGTGTAAATCACAGGACCACGGAGTTGTGCACAAGTGCACCCCAACGGAGACGCCTGCTGCTCTGTTCTTATTCTCCTGCCCTTCATCTAAGCCCTTCAGATAACTGGGGAGACAGAATGCTTTTTCTATGTGTTCTGCCCAGAGCACCCTTCACCTGTGCCACGATCATGGGATAGAAGGTGGGATTAGTGGCCAGCGTCCTCAGGGGCATGACTATGATGAAGTTAGGGGCATCCAGTATGGTGGACATTGCTCTGAGGACAACCACATGACCAAAGCTCCACCCTTACCCCAGCACGTTTGCTAGGTGACGTTAGTGAGGAAATAATGGTCAACAGAGACATCTTTCTAGAGAGCAGTTTCTGTTCCCTTCCAATCCAATTAGTTTTCAAACAGCATTCAGGAAGTGACCATAGAACTTCGAAATTCCCTTCAGGGGACATTTTTGTGAGTGTGCCAGGATGTGGCTGTACTGCCACTGGAATGGATCAGAAATTCAGCTTTTCCAGGGCGTTTAACTTTGAAAACTATCAGGTCGAAAATATGCTATTGCACCTGAAGCTCATGTGGTCAGAATCAGTACTTTAAAGGGGGTGCCTTGCTGTTAGCTGCTTGTTTCTTTCAGTTGATGGTCGTATTGTCTGTAGTGAGCAAAAGACATCTACTGTGGATGGCCGAAATGCTCGTGGTTTGCAGAAGGCCCCTCAGAGTCAGGCAGTGGGGCAAGATGGTGGCTGTCCTGGGTTCCAAGCACCCACGTTCAGCATACCTGGACCTGGGAGAAGTCTCAGGAGAAGCCAGCTCACTGGGAAATCGAAGGAAGGACAAACTCTTCCAAGTATGAGAGAGGAGGATTCAGCTGGTCAGTGTGAGGCATGAATACTTCCCTATGAGGCCGTTTTGTGAAAATCCAGGCTCGCTCAGCGAAGGAAAGCCAGGCAGAAGCGGTTCCCCCACTGTTCCCAAGCGGAAGCCTAGCAACGTGTTCTTTCGGGACGAGCACCAGGAAACTGACACAACAGAACATGGCAACCCATCCGGGTGGCACTGCTTTTGATGTAAGAGTGAGGGATGCGTGAGGAGAAATCGAGGCTCGGCACCACGTGCCAGCTTTGAAATTCCTGCAACGGAAGGTAAAGCTACTTGGGCAGACGGAGAATCTAGGACACTAGAGTTTCCAGACTATGGGCGTGAAGGTTGCATTTCCAGGCTGGAGTTGGTGCAGAGAAAAGCTGTGTGCAGCCAGGAATAAGTGGGAAGGATGGGATCACCCAGTGTTTGGGCTGATTATATGACACAGACAGATGGGCACATTGCGTACCATGGTATTTGCATGTTAATGGAAGGGAAAAAAAGAAGAAAATTTGTACTATGATGTTATATGCTGGTGGCATTCAACCGATCCTGATTTTTCAGGAACTTATGGTTAAGAGATATTGGACATGTTGAAACTGACCTATTAATGACTGTTAATGACATTTTAAACTACTTTAAACTATTAATGACATTTTAAAACCACACTATTGGCTATGAGGTTTTTAAATTGAGCCAAATTTATTTCATACTATAAGATACCATCTATGGGGACAAGGATTGAAGTGCTACAGTTTACACATAGTGTGTTTGCATGTCAAGTTGAGATGGGTGGAATGTGGTACTTATCTGCAGGTGTCCACTTGACAATGGAAGGCTAAGCTGTGGGCACATTGTGACGTCATTGTGACATCATTGGGATGAGGCAGGCCCTGAGCAAATCTGCGGGACGTGGTCCCATGGCCAGCGCGACTCCTAGAAATGTGGGTAATATTGAAGGAACAGTGCAGTGCTTTGCCATAATGTCAAGTGATGTCAGTGGTCACCCCTCTCAACATTTCTATGGATACGCTGACTTTGGCTCCTGGTGGTGGGATGTATTCTCTTGCTATGTTACCAAAGGCCATAGAGGTGAGATAGTGGAATAGCCAATGAGGCAAGAATTCTGTATCAATTATCCAAATGTATTTTAAAGACTGCACCCATTTTCAGTATGAGTTTTGTGCAAGTACAAATTTATATGTACCATAACATGTAAAACTTCTGAAATATTTTAATTTCACATTCTTAGTGCAGACACATATAGTGCAGGAATTGAGTGGCATCACGTAAAACGGAGGAAATCGCCTCGGGAAAAACAGAGGGGCAAGAGGACGCAGAGGTGGAGGTGGGAAACTGCACATGGCCAGCGATTGTGGCGTGGTAAGGTGCCCTCCCTGAGGTGTCCCGCCTGGCCCTGGGGTGCCCCACTCACCCACAACCGGCCTTTCCCAGATGAAGCCCAAAGCTGGCCCAGCCCCAGCGCCGAGACTCAGGACCGCAGCCTGTGATCATGCTGCTGTTATGGCTGTGGAAGTCCAGCGGATGCTTTCAGGAATCTCTTTCTCTTCAATTCGCCGACGCCAACTGTCTTACTAGGTTCAAGCAAAGCCCTTTGAGGCGGTTAATATGAAGATTTAACCACGTGTCCACATCCACAAGGCAGCCATTCGCTCCCCAGGTCCTAAGGGGTCATGATTCTTGATCAGCAATGCAGGTCTGTCTTCATCCTCTAAGAGCTGAAGGGTCTCCCAGGAAGTGTGGGCCTGGCTGGTGTGTGCAACAGACCAACACCAAAGAAACCAGTCTGGCTCGTTGAACCTGTGAGCTCTCTGGAGTCACCTGCAGGAACCTGGGTTCTCAAGGGCATCTCTGGGAAGTCCCATCCCGTGTAGGGAGGACTCAGGAGATCAGTGGGAGACCTTGCAATTTGCAGGCAGCCCCTTGGAGAGTCACTTCCTCTAGCGACTGCATCTGATAGAGCCTTGAGGAGGACCCTAGCCTTGAGGAGGACCCTAGCCTTGAGGAGGACCCTAGCCTTGAGGAGGACCCTAGCCTTGAGGAGGACCCTAGCCTTGAGGAGGACCCTAGTGGATCTCCCAGGTGTTGAGCTTCTGGAGTCTTCCCTCCCTTCTCAGCGGCAATGTTTAAATCGATATGAGCAGTGCTCCCCACCATTATGGCAAAGTCCGGGGTGTGGCTCAGTGACCCCTAAACCTTTCTCCAGCTCTCGTTTCCATGTTACTTTTAGATTAAGTGGTTGTTAAATGTCCCTCATATCTGAAAACACATGATAATAAACTATTAACTGAATTGCGACTTCGTGGCCAATTGTTCAATGTCTGAAATTCCAAAGTGTTTCCTCTCCAATGTTATTCACGGATAGTTGCTGGAGCTCCACCTAGGACAGGCCTGAAGACAGCCTTGGAAAGGGCCAAAGTACAAACACAGGCATACTTCTGCAGCATCCCGTAAGGACCCCCTTCCAGGCGAGGGTCTGCTTTGTGGCTAGTCATCAGCCAACAGGTGCACAGAAAGCCCAGCCATGCACTGCTGGGCTTCCACAGTGCGGTGGCTCATGCGGCTGCTTTACACAGCATCCTGCCTTTGTCAGTGGGGTTTATTCCTGGATCCCAGGGGATAACAGGACCCAGCACCCACTTTCTCTCCAATTGAATTATATTACCTACCGAGCATGGTAGGAGTCCTGTAAAGAAAAGGTCATTTTCACTGGTTAACGAATGAAACAAATTACAATGTATACTTCCCATCTTAGAAAGTGTCCGGTGGTAGGTTCAGTCGGGCTGCCTGTCTGCCGGGCTCTGCCCTGTGTCTTCTCATCACGCCCAGACTGAAAGGCGGGCTCCTTGCACATGCATTGCGTTCCAAGCAAAGCTACAGGAACCTGGTTTAAGATCACCTGGGTATAGTGGGGAGCCTGGAAACTCACCTAAGATATGAGTATTACTCCTTCCCCTGACACGAGCGCACCTCAGCTCCAGAGGAGCCAGCTCCCGAAACCTGAACGCCCCAGCGACTTTTGTGGGCATCTCGGCGATTCTTTTCCTACAAAAATGTCCCGTGTTTGAATCTGTAGGGCCTCTGGGATTCGTATTCTGCTGCTTATGGAAGGACCTGTGTTCTGTGTTTGTGAATCACCGGGTCTTTGTCCATTTTTCTTTCAAAGTGGTGCCTCGATGTTACAAATAAACATACATCAGCATGAACATCACGGACCCATGAACATCAGCGCATAGGTATGTGCACACTCAGGCACATACTACATGCCCTTGAGCTCCTGCCCACGGAGTAGAGAGGCAGCCTGGCTTCCCATCCATCCCGCTCCGCCTCCACTGGACACCTTGTCTTTGACTGAAGACATGCCCGACGCGCAGCTGGTAGCGGCCCCAGTCTTGGTGACTTCACAGCTTTGCAAAGCCACAAGGGGACAAGTCACCCTCTCTCTGTCTGCTTCCTGCCTTGCTGTAGACTTAGCAGCAGTGAGAGTGAGGTCCGTCTCTTGTCTTGTGCCCTCCGCTGCCCAACACCGTGTGAAGACGACTTTATGTGTGATGCACGTCGAGGTGACATAATTCAGATCTGTTACCGTAAATGAAGTGAGTTATTGAAATCAATCCCACCTGCTCATTTTCAATTTTCACTGCTGAATTACCGTCCTCGTCCTTGTGACAAGCTATCTGACAGACACAACTCAGCGGGGAAGGTTTGCTTTGGTTGTAGATGGTCATTCCACGGCCTCTTGGACCACGTGTGCGGGAAGGGAATCATGACCGTGGGGGATGTGTGTGGAGATTCTTCAGCCCTAGCGGACAGAAACAGAGACAGGCAAGCAGGAGTCAGAGACAAGACCCCCCCCAGGACTCTACTCCAGAGACCCATTTCCACCAACTCCATCCCTGGAGTTCCCAGACACCCCCAAAACAACATCACCAGCTGAAACCCTGCTCTAACCGGGGCTCTGTGGAGGATCTCAAGTTTCATAGCTACCGCTGCCAGCGCATGGTGGCTTCTTACAGCCTGGGGGCTCAGGACTGTATCTTGCATTTTGTAAAGATTCCACTGGAAGTCCATTTTATTATTTAAAGTTTGTGCGTGCTTAGACAATAGCATGCATGCTGCTAAACCACCATGTTCTCTCATGACTCTCTCTTCTGACTTACAGCACAGCTCATGTTCTCTGCCCCTTGTGTGGGTCTGGACGTTAGGTTGGGACCCCCCTCGCGCCATGACCACCGTCCACAGTAAGGGACTTGGCCACCCTGTATCTTAAATTTTGCTATGTCATTATTCTTTTAAACCAAGTTTAGAAATAAGGTGTAATCCTTTGAACAAATTTATATAAAACCAGAGTTAGTCTACCTCTTAATTTAGATGTTACTTTATAAAATTGACACATTGCTAATAGGGAGAGTTCCATCCATGAGCCTGTTTGCTTTCTACTTATTCAAGTGCAGCGTGAGCATTTGGGAAGCATCATTCTCTGAACATTTACTGATGCTTCACTTCCTACCCATCTGCATACACGGAGACGTCTTTGAACACGCTGCGCCTCCTCCTCCGTGTGTTAAGTGTCTGGCGCTTAGACATTAGCGTGCACTTTTGCATATAATTTAAATGTATTTTTCATGTACTCACCCTAACAAACCATTCTTGTTAGTTTTAACATTTTCTGTTCATCTTTTGGATTTCTAGGTAGATATTTTTATTGTCCACAGATGCTAATATTGTCTTTTTCCTTCGTTTTTCTTAAATCAAATATTTTTCTCATCCCATAATTCTAGCAGAAAGAAATGACATTATTGACTTGAAGTCTATTTCTCCTTCTTAAAGTTAATATGGAAGTTCCCTGATTTTAGTTATTCACTTTGAATGCATCTCTTTAAAATTACTGAGAGACTATAATTTCTGTATGCACATTACCAAGACTAGTTTCTTTAACAAGATACTTACTTTGAGCGTCTATTTCTAGAATGATTTGTATATTTTTGCCTGTGGACTTGTTAATGTTAGGATGGTTTTGATGGTGTATCCAGTGCGCACAGATGGTCTCAAATCACGTATAGCACATTGTATGCGCAACACGCTCCAAAAGCTGCAGCTTGACCTGGGTTTCCAGGAAATGGTCCAGGGGGCGCTGACCTGTGGATGTGGAGGAGGACGTGTCCCCCTGAGCCTCCCTCCTCCTGACAGGACGCCTTTGAGCCACCAAAGTCCACCCTGGAGGTGCTGGGGTGGGCCTGTCCACAGCCAGCCAGTGCTGACACTTCTGGTCTCTGCCTAGCGTGGCTTCCTGGCTTGTGGACAGTCGCTGCTTCTGTGTCCTAGCTGGGGGGGGGACAGAATAGCATTCCACGGTCCTCAGGCTATGACCCCACTCAAGGCCTCACTTGCTAGGACAGAGGATTTCATTCTGTCTATTTCTCTATCATCTATCTATAATCTCTATATATCGATCCACCATTGTGTATTATTTATCTATTATCTATCTACATATATACCAATCAATCTATATCAGTTATCTACCTATCAATCTACCATGTTTATCTATCTATGTATCTACCAATTAATCATCTATTTATCATCTGTATGTCTATCAATTATCTAGTTTTCCATCTATTTATCTATTATCTATCATCTATCTGTCATAAATCATCTATCATATATCTCTATCTCTCTATCTCTCTATTTCTCTCTCTCTCTCTATCTACCATCTATTATCTGTCATCTCTCTCTATATATCAATGGTCTATCACCTATGTATCTATCTGTCAATCATCAATCTATCTGTCTATTTACTTGTTTTTATTCTCCATCCTTGAGCTAAGGTTTCTGCTTCGACTTGAGGGTGGACATTCAGACTTCATGACCACATGAAGTTTTATGCTAGCAGACAGTACAAGCCTCCCCTTGAGAATGGCCAGGGTAGAGCTGACCAATACTAGCCGTGTGGTCCACTGCAGATGTGAGCAGGGGCAGAAAGAAGACCCATCTCCAGCCCTCGGGATGACTGGAGCTGGGGTCACAGGTCAGGGTCTGAGGACCAGCTTGTTCTCAGCTTAAACTTAGATGGGGAGTCTCCCTTCTCCAGCAGAGCTGTGATCTAGTGTTTGCGGAGCAGAGGACCCTGGGTATTCTCAGAACTGCAAAGCAGAGACAGTGATGGATGGAAGTGAGTTAATGGGCTCTCCTCCTGGGATATTTGAGTGTTTGCTGAATTACTCTCTGATCCGTGATTACAGGCGTGTGACAGCTAATACCAGACTCCAGAGTACCACTTGGCTTGACTGTCCTGACTTTTCCCACGTGTGTGTCCCAGCTAAACAATCTCCATGGTCTCGTTAACTTTTTGCTGCAATTTGAATTCTACAGGGTTTGAAGATTTTGTGTTTCATCAAAAAAGAAGTCTGTTTCAGTTCTGGGTTGAGCAGATGCACAGGACGCGTCCACCCACTTCCTGACGATGCATCATAGAGGTATAATAAAGGTCGCCTCACATACACGTTGGGGGTCTTTATAATAAAGGTCCCCTCGCATACATGTTGGGGGTCTTTGAGATAGATTCCCAATAAGTTGCAACTTCAAGTATCAGTATTTTAACCATTCAAGAAATATAGGACAAATAGAAAATGTGTAACTGTTATAGTCAGATTGCATAATTTAGTTAAAAATAATTCCCACCTAATAAATTGTGTGCACACTATGGCCTCCTGAAACCAGCTGTCCCTTGGAAACCAAAGCAAGACCGGGACAGTGACCCTACCTGTCAGCCACAGCCACATGTTCCACCTTTGCACAAGGGAAGGCTGGAGCCAGAGCCAAGTCCCCCTGTTCAAATCGCCAAGGCTACCTCAATGTTACATTGGGGGTAGTGACCAGTGACTGACCTCATAGATGGGCCCAGGTTGCCAAGCAACTTGGCTGCTCTTGGCCACTCAGGTCCGCCACCTAGGTACCACCCATGGGCATCCCATGCAGGCACCAACGCAGGCTCTGCTCCCCCCACTACACACTGCCCACTGCAGACCTGGCTTTTCTAGCTTCCCGGCCCTGGCTCTAAGGTGCAGCAGGTCCCGCATCCTGAGGCTCTGATGTGGTTTCCTGGGCTACACTAGGAACTCAGGTTCCGACCGTGACTGTGGGCTCTGGGGGGCGGCGTCATCCGGCACGTCCACCCTCGGCTGTGCCCTGGGGTGTCATCAGCACGTCCACCTCGGCTGTGCCCTGGGGTGTCAGCACGTCCACCTCGGTTGTGTCCTGGGGTGTCATCAGCACGTCCACCTCGGCTGTGCCCTGGGGTGTCAGCACGTCCACCTCGGTTGTGTCCTGGGGTGTCATCAGCACGTCCACCTCGGCTGTGCTCTGGGGTGTCAGCACGTCCACCTCGGCTGTGTCCTGGGGTGTCAGCACGTCCGCCCTCGGCTGTGCCCTGGGGTGTCAGCATGTCCCTCAGCTGTGCCCTGGGTGTCAGCATGTCCACCCTCAGCTGTGCCCTGGGTGTCATCAGCACATCCACCCTCAGCTGTGCCCTGGGGTGTCAGCACGTCCGCCCTCGGCTGTGCCCTGGGGTGTCAGCACGTCCACCTCGGTTGTGTCCTGGGGTGTCATCAGCACGTCCACCTCGGCTGTGCCCTGGGGTGTCAGCACGTCCACCTCGGTTGTGTCCTGGGGTGTCATCAGCACGTCCACCCTCAGCTGTGCTCTGGGGTGTCAGCACGTCCACCTCGGCTGTGTCCTGGGGTGTCAGCACGTCCGCCCTCGGCTGTGCCCTGGGGTGTCAGCATGTCCCTCAGCTGTGCCCTGGGTGTCAGCATGTCCACCCTCAGCTGTGCCCTGGGTGTCATCAGCACATCCACCCTCAGCTGTGCCCTGGGGTGTCAGCACGTCCGCCCTCGGCTGTGCCCTGGGGTGTCAGCATGTCCCTCGGCTGTGCCCTGGGGTGTCATCTGGCACGTCCGCCCTCGGCTGTGCCCTGGGTGTCAGCACGTCCGCCCTCGGCTGTGCCCTGGGTGTCAGCACGTCCACCCTCGGCTGTGCCCTGGGGTGTCAGCATGTCCCTCAGCTGTGTCCTGGGGTGTCAGCATGTCCACCTCGGCTGTGCCCTGGGTGTCAGCACGTCCACCCTCGGCTCTGGGCTCTGGGGGCGGCGCCCTCCCACAGGAACTGGTATTCTGGAAAGATCCACGGCTTGACCTCTGCTCACTGACAGTCTGGCTGCCTGCACGTCCTTCTCACTGGTGAGCCGGGATTGCAAGTGTCTCACGTGGGATGGGGGCTGCTCCCACCTCCCTGGGTGGAGGAGCCGCGGCGTCCCCTGGGAGCACGGCCAGGGCTTGACTTTTCTCACGGCTGTGACAAGAGCAACTTAGGAAGCTCATTTTGGCTCACAGCCCTCACGGTCCGTCACAGCCAGCGAGGCTTCTGCGGCTGATCTCGCCGTGTGCGGTCGGAACGCCCACCATGCTCAGCTTGGGTTCCCTCCACTCGGCCCGGGGCCCAGGGCACACTAGGAAGAGTCTTCCCACCTCGACTCTCCTAAGGAGAAATTCCGTGGTGACCGTCGCAGGGGCTGGTTGTCGTGGTGATTCTCCATCCTAACTCCTCCTCCCAGACATCACCCTGTGTCACCCACGGCTGGCGACAGGCAGCATGCATGGAGCAACCTATCCAGCAGCTGCACGGATCGTTTCTGGGGAGCACTGAATTGGCAGCTCCCTGCTGCCCAGTCTTCCTGCTGTCTGTCCACTGTAGGATGCCTCCAAGAGACAGCGACTCTGAGTATGGGGACAACACATGAAGAGACCCCAACGATCTCCCTGGCCCCTGAGGACCGTACACACACAGGGATAGGAAGCGACCTTGGCTATGCCGGCGTCTGATGGCAGGGGCGGGGTGTTACCCCAGCAACATGTGTTGCCAGTGATCTGGGCTGAAGGAGACAACACAGCCTGTGCTCTGCCCCTTCCAGCTTCTCCATGCCTGCCAGCTCCCCGCTGTACCCCAGGGAGCTGGTGGGTGGCACAGCCTGCGCGTAGCAGCTGCTCACACGCATGTGTGCTGAGCAAAGCTGGGAGACGGGTCCCGAAGACCCCAAGACTGGACAACACATGTGACAATGTGAAGAGGTCGCAGGCCCGGGGCCTGAAGGCCCATTGGAGTCTTGCAGGGGGGGGATTGGGCAGTGCCTGCCCTGGCTGTGGGGTCCTGTGCATGGGCAGTGCTTGCTCTGGGTGTGGGGTCCTGTGCATGGGCAGTGCCTGCTCTGGCTGTGGGGTCCTGTGCATGGGCAGTGCCTGCTCTGGCTGTGGGGTCCTGTGCATGGGCAGTGCCTGCTCTGGCTGTGGGGTCCTGTGCATGGGCAGTGCCTGCTCTGGCTGTGGGGTCCTGTGCATGGGCAGTGCCTGCCCTGGGTGTGGGGTCCTGTGCATGGGCCGTGCCTACCCTGGCTGTGGGGTCCTGTGTATGGGCAGTGCCTGCTCTGGCTGTGGGGTCCTGTGCATGGGCAGTGCCCTGGATGGTGACTGTTCCTGAGCCTTTGGGGGCTTTCAGTTTGGGGAAGGGGCCTCATCGCAGCCTGGGGGCTCCCACTCTAGTTGTCCCCAGCCCCCCATGATGTGCAGTCCCTGCAGGTGGTTCCGGGGATTCTCAGCCTCCAGCCGTGACGTGTGGCTCTGTGGTGGGTACAGAGGGAAGGTACCCGCAGGCGGCTGCAGCCATTTCTCTGCAACTCCCGGTGAAGCTCAACTCCCTGCGGATGGCACTGCGGGTTCTGTCTCCCTGGCCGACTCACTCTCCTGAGGAAAACTATACGGCCCACCTCTAGAAACGCTGATTCTCGCTGGCTCAGGACCCCTGCAGCAGGCCGCAGCCCCCTCTGCTTCGTCCTGCACCAGTGCTTTGCAAGCACACCTGCCCTCCGCACCCGCTCTGCTCGGCTCCTCGGCCACGCTGCCGTCCCCACGCCCCGCACCCGCTCTGCTCGGCTCCTCGGCCACGCTGCCGTCCCCACGCCCCGCACCCGCTCTGCTCGGCTCAGCCACGCTGCCGTCCCCACGCCTGGCCTCCAGAGCACAGAGCTACCAGCTGCTGCTTTGTAAACATCTCTTGTCTCTCTTGCCCCTGCGGGCTTGTTACCGGACAGACCCTGCAAGACCGGCGAGGAGCTCACGGCGGCTGACCCGGTGGCACCTGGGCATCTTCCTTGCCAGGAAGCTGGGTTGCTGGCCCGTGTGATGTCACTCGCAGCCAATCTGAGAGTGCGGGCTCGGGAGGAGGCATTTCATGGGCGCAGGTGTGTGCGCTCAGATGTAGAGCCCGCTGCTCAGATCGCTCCTCCAGGTAGAGGACGCGGGGCTCCCGCCACGCTCAACCTGGCCATTGGGAAGATGGAGGAGCTCGCACGTGCTCCCTGAGCCACGCTCCTTCCTGCGCCTCTCGCAGCCTGCCGCCTGCAAGGTGAAAGCAAGCGGGAGAGAAGCCACGGTGGGGAACCTGCGGGGCTGGCTCTCGTGCTGTCGAGCGATTGCAAATGAGTGAATCTCGGGTCGTCGCTGATGACTTCAGATGGGACTTTTCTGAGTCTTCTCTGAAGGGCTCTGACTTGTCACAGGGGCTGGTGTAAACCCCTGCATCCTGGTGACACACCCTGCACGATTATGTGGAATTGGGGGAGGTGGCCGGGACTCTGGCCCTGCAGCTTCTTCCCAGAAGCTTGGTCACGGCTAACAGGGTGGGTTTATTTATGACAGCCCAGGAGATCCTGAGAGCTTCATGAAGTATTCTGTGTAAAAGAAATGCGATGTGTGTTTTACTTAGAAAGCCAATGGAGAAAAAGTCTGGGAGACTCAGACTTGCCCACCCACTGACGCTGTCTCTCTCCCAGCCGTCTTCCTGACTTCCCTTTGTGGTGGGCTCAGCTTTTGAGTGAAAGAGCCACTTTAAGGGAGACCTCTAATTCCAGAGAACAGTGATGGAGAAGCAGTTGCAAGTTGATGATCTGTCTCAAACAAACCGAAGATGGAGGGCAGCCTCTTACTGAACAGTGATTGGAAGTAGAGGAGCCCGGCGGGGGCCGGGAATGCGCATGTTGGCTTCCTTCACTTGTACATCTCAGGTCAGGTACTGAGGGGTGGGAGAAAGCATATTTAGGAAGCAGGGGTGCTAGGTTTAAGTTGAGTGTTTTTTGAGCCGGAGAAACTTCACACAAACAAAAAGCAAACAAACAACCGACACTTTCCAATGTTAAGGTTTTAAAGGTGATGGCTGCCATCTCTGTTGGTGCTTGTTCCTCCGGGACGCGTGCGCCCTGCTCTGCGTGGGGAATCGTGTCCTCCGGGACGCGTGCGCCCTGCTCTGCGTGGGAAATCGTGTCCTCCGGGACGCGTGCGCCCTGCGGGGCTCTGCAGTCCCTGAGCCGCTGGCATCTCTCTGTCTTGTCTTCAGCTGAGCTTCACTTTAGTCAAAGCGGAAACCACAGAGCCACCCACACGAGCGCCACCAAGGCAGGCCGCAGTGGCTGCCGGGCAGGGAGAGGCGGCCCAGGAGTTCTGTGCTGTGGGTGTTGCACAAGGTTTTCTGGATATTCGTGGGGTTGTGAGGCGGGCAACATTTCATCCGGTAACGTTTATTCCTCCGGAGTTGTGATGGACCAGGTCTCTGTTTTAGGGTAATTCTTCCCATGATTCTCTGGAAAGCCCATAGGGAGAATCAAAAATCCTATGGAGCAGTTGAGAGTCTGAGTTGTGAATCACGTGGGTGGGGCCGACCTCAGGGACCTCCTCAGTGGCGGGGGGCATGACAGGGGTGCCCTTGCGTTTCAGGATTTTAGAAGAAAACTTTTTTTACGTTTCAGGATTTTAGAAGAAAAAGCTAGAGGCGCGGGGATGGGGAGAGACCCGCAGTGCTTCCATGTGGCCTGAGGACCGTCCAGTGCTGGGTCTCCATGTGCACATCTGGCGTCAGGCGCACGTCTGCAGTCCAGTGCTGGAAAGCAGAGACGGGAGGGTCCCGGGGCTCACTGGCCAGCTAGACTAGGTGGTTCTGTAAAGACTTGTTTCAAACAACAATGTGGGGAGTGACTGAGGATGGCAAGCGACAAGCACACACGTGCGCGCGCACGCACGCACACACACACATTCGGACAAATATACGCACGGACACATACATGAATCTGTACAGAACAGAGAAGGCGCTGTGTTTAGTAAACAGACAACATGCAAGCAGGAGCAGGGCAAAGCACAAGACAGAGCCGCAGCAATCACATTCCAGCGTGAGATTTTGAACTGTGATCTGCAGACCTGTCTAGTTTTCAATCCGACAGAGAATAAAAGCGGCGAGTGAAAAATGCATGACCAGTGCCCCAGACACGAAAGATCACGGCGCATGGAAATCAGTGCGACTCTGCAAACCGACACAGACTTGTGTTTCTTCCAGTAATTTGGTTGATTTCAATGAAAAGCCAGCTCGGACTCCGCTGTGCGGCTGTCCAGCAGAGGCTGGCTGGAAAGTAACAGCTGCTTTGCTTTACGGTACCGCGGAGCCAAGGAGCCCGATGCCTGCTGCAGGCTAACAGGGCCTGGACTCGGGGGCGTGGTCACGTCTGCGATCCTCTGTGGCTCAGGGGCGTGGTCACGTCTGGGGTCCTCTGTGGCTCTGGGGCGTGGTCACACTGGGTCCTGTTTTCTGATAGTTGTCTCAGTGCATGTCTCCCAGGATCTGGACCACTAGTTGCCTAAGTTTTGCTCCCCCATGCGCTGCACCCCAAACCCCTGTTTCAGCCAACTGACTACCTGCATAATGCCAGCCCCCTGCCCCAGGCTCCTCCGACCTCAGGCTTCCCGCTGGAGCTCGGCCCAGAAGCATCTTGGAAAGAGCCTTTCTGGGAATCTCAGCCTCAGACTCCACATGCTGGCCGCTGATGTCCCTGGGGAGAACCTTGGAGCCCAGGGAATTTTTCTGTCTAGCTGCATCCTCCATCCTAGGCCAGTACACGGCAAACTGGCCTTAGCAGGACACTGCTGCAGGCCCGTGGCATGAAGCTGGGCACAACGGAGCCTCGTGAGTGTCTTTCCCCTCTGCTTTTCCTGCTCCCCTGCCCCTGGCCCTCAGCTATGCTTCTTGTATCCCTGAGAAGGGATGGATGCTCAGGAGAGCTGCGCCTGCCGCGCCCCACTCTGGTTCTCAGCCCTGAGCCTGTCTGCTCTCCTGGCCTCACACTGGACCTGGGCTGTTGGCAGTGCTGTCAGCTGTCACCCTCCTGTACTGACTGACCTCCTTGCACCTGTCAGGTGTGAACCTTCAGAATTTGTGCAGACAGTGTCTTTGCAGTTCACACCCATGTGTCCCATGCACGCCCATGCCGACTTCAGCTCTAATCACAAACACTTCCGGATGCTACCCATGAGCAAGACCAAGCCTTCTTTTGTCCGGTGGAGCAACATCTGGTGGAAACTTCCTTGTATCTACTGAACATCTTCAAAAGTAGCATTGTCTTGATCTGCATGGCTTTGGACTTATGAACCATTCAGAGCCACACACCAGAGAGCCTTGTGAGCTCGTTTCCTGCCCAGCCAGTTTTTGCCAGTAGAAGGGCCGGTGAGGGCAGACAACACCTCCACACTTCACAGTAGCTGAGGGACTTGATTGGTAAAGATGTCCTTCAAGCTGATTTTATTTTAGGAGGAGTAACCCATAAAAAGAAAGTAGTAAATGTGGCCCCAGTCGACATTATGGCCTTCTGTGGTTCTTTAAAACAACCGTTGCAGGAAGTTAAAAAAGTGCTGTGTCTAAGCAAAGTGGCATCCCACATCAGAGGGCAGCTCTCCACAAGGAATCTGGACTGGCGGGTCTCCCGGCTGCCCATGGGAGAGTCTTTGAGCCCCACAGATTGTCCAAGAGACGACTAGAGTGGCAAAGAGAAGAAGAGTATGTGTTTCTTTAAACTGAAACGATCCAGTGCAGAGCTCCCTTCCTCCTCTTGGTTCTGCCTCTCCTTTTCTCTCTTGCCATAGCATTGAACACACAGGCTCCACAGCACACCTACACGCACATATGTGCACAAGCATGTATGTACATGTAAACACACAAACATACATATATACGCAAGCATACATACACATATATACTCCTGCCCACATATACATGCAATTACACACATATATGCACATATACTTGCCCACATACATGTACACATGCACCTATACACACATAGATGCACACACATGTACACAGACATAAATACTCCCACCCACATATACTCACAGTCATACACACATACGCTTACAAACATGCACATGCACACATGCGCACAATGTGCATGAAATATACATACACATACACGTACATATGCACTCACACATACACAGGCAGATATACTCCCACCCACATATACGCACAATTGCACATACACATTATATACACATACATACATACCTGTGAAAACATGCACACATTTGTACATATAGATGCATTAGGGTTCTCTGAGGAACAGAATCTCTAGAATGTAATATATATATAAATAACTTTGTTAAATAAACTCACAATAAAAATAGTGTTCTTCGCAGTAGCTGCCTGTAGCTGCTTCATTCTTGACTGGAATGTTTCACAAAGCCAAAAGATCCTGAGAAGGTCTCGAGCCTCTACGTTGATGGAGGGTGGAAGACGCTGGTTCAACATCAGTGAAGAGCAGCTGGGCTCCGACGTCATCGGCGAACAGCGAACAGCAGCGAGGCCCAGAGACCAGGCTCCAAAGGCAGCGGGACCAGCGGCAAGGTGGAAAGGATGAGCTCTGCGTCAGCCAAGGGCCGGTGCAGCAGCAACAAAGAAGGCCACGATGCTCAAGTCAACAGCAAGTCACACAGGATAAGGGAAGAACAAGTCCCTCCTCCTTGCACTTCCTTTTATCCCTCCACCACTGAAAAATACCACCTACTATGGGCTGGGTTTTCCACAGCAAGTGAGCAAGTTATATGCATACTTGTTCAGGAGCCTGCTCCAACCATTGTGCCCCAGTCTGCAACTGTCAAGTTGACACTAGAATTTAACCATAACACACTTACATGCACACACAAACAGATAAAGGCATATCTATATGTCTACACCCATTTCTACATACACGTTACATATGGATGCATATATATATACAACATATACATAAATATACACACATACCTATTGTATAGTTGGGCACAGGTGTCAACGTGACGGTTGTGGTTTGAGCTCTGGCCACATTTGTAGAGAATTAGTAGTTGAGTTAAGGCCAGAGCGAACCTGCAGGAGATTGTCCAGCTGATGGGGAAGGCCCAGCCCATGGTGGGTGGGACTAGGCCCTGGAATAGATCACGGAGGAGCTGGTTGAGAGAGTTGGCATCCTCTGTTCACTTGGCCAGACGTGCTGGTCTGGCAAGTAAGGATTGTCCGTCTCTCAGCTGTTATGTGGTGATGGTGTGGCCAGTTCCCTCAGCCCTGGTGTTGGTGCAGCTCTCCCGTCAAGCTGGACTGAGAATGGTAACCAGGAACTGCAAGAGAGAATAAACCCTGTTCCCTTAAGCTGTTTGATGGTCATTTATCAGCAACCATGCAGGTGAACTGCAACACCTATTCACATATACGCAAACTTACATGTATATATATATCCACCCCCACACATATGCATAGGTACGAATGTGCACACATGTACACAGACACATATGTACACATTGACACACAGATATGATTACTCATGTAATACACACACATCTGCAAACATGCACACAGACATACACACCTATGTGCACTAGGACTGCCCACAATATACACATGTGCATGCATATCACACGCGCACACAGCTGCACGCTCACACGCACACTCAGTCATGCGTCTGCATGTAGCCCTTGTTCCTCACCCCTGCCTTAGGGTCACCGCCTCTCGGAGCCAGAGCTCTGAGAACCCCATCAGGCATCTTCTGCGCTCCGTGGGGTTCGGTGACAGCCTGGTCGTGAGGACACAGCTGGGCATTGGCTCACAAGCAGCACTGAGTCAGAGCTAGAAACACAGGAGTAACTTGCCCGTGGGTAACTTGGCTGGGCTACTGACTGTGACCTGGGCTTCCTCAACCTCTAAAGGGAAGGACAGGATTAAGCGGGGACCCACCAGGAAGCCACAGAAGTCCACTTGCCTGAGGATCCTCCTCTCCTGGACTCCCACGCCAGACCAGCGGGCTCTGCCTCTCTCCACAAAATGCACGTTTTCTTGGTTCATTTCAAAAGAGCTGTGGCCCTGCACCTTTATCTTAGAAAGCCACTGCGTCCCCAGGCTCGGGGTTCCATCCTGTGCGTCCCCAGGCTCGGGGTGCCATCCTGTGCGTCCCCAGGCTCCTTGGAGCCCGGTTCTGGCCCAGTCCCTCCCCAGTGACCCGTCACTTGGGCGTGAGGCTCATCCCGTCCTTCAACGTTCCACATGAGCAACGCTTAGCTGAAGCTCCTCTCCTCGCCCAAAGCCGGGGTCCCCAGCGCATCTTCCATTCTGAGGGGCTGGGATCAGAGACAGCTTGTTATCCACAGCTCTGTCACTTTGGGGGTTTCCTTGCTCGGAATCTGCCTCTGGCACGCCCTGCACGGGCCTCAAATCTTCTGTGAGGTTAATTGAAAGACGTTCCCGGAGGAGACCACGCAGACTGCACTACAGGCCCGGGTGTGGGCAGTAATTCAAGGAAATGGAAATCGCATTTCATGGCACACAGGGGCACATGCTTTGGGGCAGAGCTGCGCAGACGGAGCGGCTGGGTAGCCAACTCTGGGTTGTGGGCAGATGGCGGGCACAGAGTACCCCTGGCTGTGCCAGCCAGGCGCCACAGAGAGGCCACGTGAAGAGCAGAGGACAGGCGTGCACTTGGGTAGGGGCGGGAAACTGGCAGATACCCCTGGCATGGTGAGAGCGCACTTTGTCAGGGGCTCCGCTGCTTCGTGTCCAGCTGGTGGCTTCCTTGTGCCCTGAGACTGGTGGCCACAGGAAAGCCATGGGTGGCATCGAGGCCTTCGTCTTCCCACAGAAAGGTGGCACCAGCAGCTGGGCTGCAGCGCTTTGAGGAAAGGGACCCCTAGGAGTCCCTTCCTGGAACTCAGAAGCCCATGGGAGTGAGCGCGAGTGCCCGTGTGCTGTCCTCTGACCAGCGGGTTGATTATGCTGAACCATGTTTCTTGCCCTGCCAGCTGTGCCCTTCACGAGAGTGGCAACGTCTGACTCTGGCAGGCTACGCCTTGAAAGCGGGCTGGGGGGCTGGAGAGACTGTTGGGGTTTCTCTGCCTCGTGTCACATCCTGGCTTCAGCATCTCATCTTCTATACCCCGCCTCAAACACCCCCGTTGTCCTCAGCGTTTGGCCACCTGTCACCTCTAGCAATCTGAGGCAGGAGGATGTTTCCGGTCCTCTGAGCAGTTCAGCCGCCTGACAGAAAGGCAAAGTTGTGTGCGGCATAGCAAGCGACACCACACTGAACGGATCCCTAAACAGAGCTTGCAGACCCCTGACGTGCTGCGCGGGGAGGGGGCCACGCAGACTCCGCATCACAATGGTTTCCTCTCTCACATTTTAGCTTCCTTCGTTTATGAGTGACCCGTGGGAGGTGCGTGCTAAGAACCTGGATGCCACTCCACCAGCTCAGGGGTCCTAATGGGGGAAACACGGGATAGAGTCCCTGTAGGGCCCAGACCCTGGTCACACTGCTGGACACCTTGGGCCTGGAGCCCAGAGCCTCCCCAAAGCTCGAAGGACGACAGTGCGCAAACCTTTGTGCGCGCTTAGGTGTGTGGAAGGACTTGATCCTGCGTCTGCACTTACAGCCAGCCCCACATCTGGGCGCCTGTCCGCCGCCTGCAGCGTTCTCACTCGGGAGGCAGCCTCTCAGGTCCTCCAAGCGTATTAAGATCCAGGTGCAGATGGCGCCCAGCTCAAGCAGCCTCAAGTGCTGCTCAGGCCGCGTCCGCCACATGCGGCTCCGCGTCCACCTGGAAGAGTTGCCAGCTGTGGCCCGAGACTGTACTGCGGAGAGGCTGGGTCCTGCCAGGCCCTGGAGGCTGGCGGGCCCCACACAAAACTAGGGGATTCCTGAGGCCAGGAGCCCCGGCTGACCGACGACGGAGGTGCACACTGGCTTGGTCCAAATTCCAAGATATGCCCAGAATGCATCTTGTCCAGACGGAGGCTAGAAGCCCGGCCCTGGGCGGGGCGGGCAGCCAGCTTCAAGTCTTCCCTCGGCGTTATGGATGGCAGGCGGGGATATGTGGGCTTCTAATGTGGGCTGTTTAAATTTACCTAATTTTATGGCTCTCATCTGTGAAATAAAAAGAGAAGAGCATCCCTCTTCGGCGTAAATGTATGCAAATTAATTAACCGCAGTTAAACATATGGAAAATAAAAATGTCAATAAAGGCATTAGCAGCCACATAAATCTCTAGCCCGTTAGCCAAAGCAGTGTTCCCTCAGAGAGCTCGCCTCCTCCACCAGCTGCGAGTTTTTCTTGTGTGTTTGTGTCCTGCGTTCAAACCCAAAGTCTACAGGTGAAATTCTACTATGCCAGGAAAGAGGGCGGACTGGACACCGTGAGATCACAAGCAGTCTCTCCCCCCACATCCCCAGGAAAGCAGGCAGGTCGGACTTGCAGCTGCAAGAACACAAGTGAGCAGCCCTTGATCCCCCAAACCTCCAGGCTAGTGGTTCTCCTCAGACACATGGTCTCCCCCAACCACAGCTCTTCTCCTGTCCTCGGCCTCTCCCAGAGGGAGGCGTGGCTGCTTTCTGAAGGTTCTCGTGTCCTTGGACGTGGTGGGTGCAGGTGTGAACTCTGGGCTGAGGACCACTTTTGACTGGCTTCCTGTCCTTTACTGGTGAGCTCAGTGTCTGCCCCCCACAGGGAAAGGAATTAGAGGGGCCAATGTTCCTCCTTGTCCCTCCATCCCCTGTGATCCTGCGGGCTCAGGGCTCTACTCCATCCCTCCTCCCATCCCTCCCCCATCCTCCATCCCTCCCCCATCCTCCATCCCTCTTCCCATCCCTCCCTCGTCCCTCCCATCCCTCCCTGTCCCTCTTCCATCCCTCCCTCATCCCTTCCATCTCACCCCATCCTCTTCCATCCCTCCCCGTCCCTCCTCCATCCCTCCTCTCATCCCTTCCATCCCTCCCCATCTTCCTCCTTCCCTCTTCCCAACCCTCCCCATCCCTCCTTCATCCTTCCCTCATCCCTTCCATCTCTTCCCATCCTCTTCCATACCTCCCCCATCTCTCCCTCATTCCTCCCTCATCCCTCCCATCCCTCCCCATCTTCCTCTATCCCTCCTCCATCCTTCCCCCATCCCTCCCTCATCCTTCCCATCCCTCCCCCATCCTTCCCTGTCTCTTCTTCAACCCCATCTTTCATCCCTTCTCCTATCCCTCCTCTGAGCTCTTTCCCTTGCCCAGGGTGCCTGCGCGCTTTGTCCTGGATGCAAGACCACCTCTTCCATCAGTGTGGGCTGCTCTGCCTCTGAGAATATGTCGTTTCAAGCATGTGGCTAGTCCTCTCCCCTGGGACCCATTACACATGTGTCCTTCACCACGCTGAGTGTCGGTCTTCATCAAGGAGAATCTTCTGGGTCTCCCCTTCCCTCCAGCATCGCTCAGGGCCTCTAAGTCTGCTCGCTCTCGCCGATCGCTGAACACAGGTCACAGATGCTGGAGCTCAGAGACGCATGTCGATTTGAACCGAGTCAGCTGTGTGATAGCATGTGGATCTCACTTGGAACAGACAATGATGGCCCCAGGTCACACATTGGCAGGATGCATGGTCCCTCTGAGGGGGGCAGGAGATGTCGGGAAAGAAAAATCAGTTCCCTAACCGTGCCCTCGGTGCTGTCACTAGGCTCTGGGGGCTGGAAGCAGCCTCCAGCCCCACCCAGCGTGACCACAGGTCCTCCAGCTGGCTGCTCTTGGTCACTCCTCCCTGCGCGGCATGATGGCAGCTGGTCTGGCAGGAAGGAATCACTGGTCCAATCCAAGTCCCTGGACCGCGCGGTGCAGGAAAGCCTGTGGCCTGGCAGGCCTGCCTGGAGATGGGCTCCCAGCGTGGGGGTGTGGGGGGACTCGGAGGCCACGGGCAGCTGAGCTACAGGTGCATGTTCTGGTGCATGCTGCTGAAAGGGCCCCTCCGCTACGTGGGAGGATAAGAAAGGCCCTGTGCGCGCAGTCACAGCTCAGAGTCAAATATGACAACAAATGAAGCTCACCACTTCCATTCCCAGCCCCCACGTGCGTTGTGAGGGCACGCTGGAGCCACCTTGCACCTCTGCCCAGGCAGAAGAGCTGCTTTATGATGGCCATGTTCTCAGCAAGTCCCCTGCAGGATAGCCACTGCAACCCCTGCAGGATGACCACTGCAAGCCCCTTCAGGATGACCACTGCAAGCCCCTGCAGGATGACCACTGCAACCCTTGCAGCATAGACACTGCAAGCCCCTGCAGGATGACCACTGCAAGCCCCTGCAGGATGACCACTGCAAGCCCTGCAGGATATCCACTGTAAGCCCCCTGCAGGATATCCACTGCAAGCCCCCTGCAGGATAGCCACTGCAACCCCTGCAGCATAGACACTGCAAGCCCCTTCAGGATGACCACTGCAAGCCCCTTCAGGATGACCACTGCAAGCCCTGCAGGATATCCACTGTAAGCCCCCTGCAGGATGACCACTGCAAGCCCCTGCAGGATGACTACTGCAAGCCCCCTGCAGGATATCCACTGCAAGCCCCTGCAGGATGACCACTGCAAGCCCCTGCAGGATAACCACTGCAAATCCTGCAGGATGACCACTACAAGCCTCTGCAGGATGACCACTGCTAGCCCTGCAGGATAACCACTACTAGCCCTGCAGGATAACCACTGCAAGCCCCCTGCAGGATGACCACTGCAAGCCCCTGCAGGATATCCACTGCAAGCCCCCTGCAGGATATCCACTGCAAGCCCCTGCAGGATGACCACTGCAAGCCCCTGCAGGATGACCACTGCAAGCCCCTGCAGGATGACCACTGCAACCCTTGCAGCATAGACACTGCAAGCCCCTGCAGGATGACCACTGCAAGCCCTGCAGGATATCCACTGCAAGCCCCCTGCAGGATGACCACTGCAAGCCCCTGCAGGATGCCCACTGCAAGCCCCCTGCAGGATGCCCACTGCAAGCCCCTGCAGGATATCCACTGCTAGCCCCTGCAGGATAGACACTGCAAGCCCCCTGCAGGAAAGACACTGCAAGCCCCTGCAGGATAGCAAGCACCCTGAGGGATGGTCACCCACAAGCCCCCCACAGAATAGCCACTCATAAGGCCCTGTGGAACAGTCACTCACAGCTCCCCTCCTCCGGCAGGAGAGCCAACCGCAAGCCAGCGGGCGAGGAGGAAAGAACATGCTTGGGACAGTGGGGTTGTCACTTTGTCCTTGGGCTGTTCTCTTGCTCCCACTGCTGACCATACCAAAGGCACAGGTCCCTCCTCCATGTGTGGGCTGTTCGTGCGGCCATGTGGGTTCAGGGCTAGGTGTGAGCAGGATTGAGTGTGTACAGGGCAGCGTGCACAGGGCTCAGTGTATGCAGGCCTCAGTGTGTAGGATGTGTGCCACACTGTGTGTGCATGAGAGCTGGGAGTGTGCAGGACAGTATGCACGGGGCTCAGTGTGCAGGGCTGGGTGTGTGTGTGCGTGTGTGCATGTGTGTGTGTGCAGGGCTGGGTGTGTGTGTGTGTGTGTGTGTGCGTGTGTGCATGTGTGTGTGTGCAGGGCTGGGAGTGTGCAGGACAGTATGCACAGGGCTCAGTGTGCAGGGCTGTGTGTGTGTGTGTGCGTGTGTGCATGTGTGTGTGTGTGCAGGGCTGTGTGTGTGTGTGTGCAGGGCTGGGAGTGTGCAGGACAGTATGCACGGGGCTCAGTGTGCAGGGCTGGGTGTGTGTGTGTTTGCAGGGCTGTGTGTGTGTACATGTGTGTGTGCATGTGTGTGTGTGCAGGGCTCTGTGTGTGTGTGTGCATGTGTGTGTGTGTGCATGACTGAGTGTGTGCAGGACAGTATGCACAGGGCTCAGTGTGCCGGGCTGGGTGTGTGTGTGTGTGTGCAGGGCTGGGTGTGTGTGTGTGTGTGTGTGTGTGTGTGTGTGCAGGGCTGGGTGTGTGTGTGTGTGTGTGCAGGGCTGGGTGTGTGTGTGTGTGTGTGTGTGTGTGTGTGTGCAGGGCTGGGTGTGTGTGTGTGTGTGTGCAGGGCTGGGTGTGTGTGTGTGTGCAGGGCTGTGTGTGTGTGTGTGTACGTGCAGGGCTGGGTGTGTTCAGGACCGGTTGTGAGCAGGGCAGTGTGCACAGGGCTCAGTGTATTCAGGATTCCATGTGCAGGACTAGGTGTGTGCAGAACTGTGTGCACAGGACTCTGTGTGTGCCAGGGCTGCGTGTGCCCAGGGCTGCGTGTGCCCACAGTGGGGCTGGCAGCCTTCCCCAGGCAGCTCCGCTCCTCGCAGCCTCTGATGTCTTTCCAGCCCGCAGCTCCCGCCTGGATGAGGCAGATGATCGCTGGGCCGGCTCCCATCGCAGCAGGCAGCAGCAGTGACTGATTGGCTGAAACATGAGGATTAATGGGTATTTATATTTCATTAAATTTTATGCTCACTGGAGAATAATGTATCACTCGCAGACATTGAAACATATGTCAACCCTATCCACTTACACAGAATTCAATTTGACTTAAATGCATTGATCAAATTTTATTAAAGTCCAATATATCTTCCAAAAAAGCCTGCTAATGCTGGAGCGCCCCTTCAGAGTCACCAGTAAAAGGGGCGATTGTGCTCCGTGGGGAAAGAGATTGTTGTGGACCGGTTTGCTCCTCGTGCAGGAGCCAGGATTGCAGGGCAGCCTGCGAGGAGCACTGGTGGGCAAACGTCCAAAGCAGGGGCCTAAAGTGGCCGCGGAGAGGGTGAGAAGGTCCGTGCTGGAAGGAGGAGGCATCCCCATGCCGGTCTCCCAGAAGCAAGCCGTGCAGACGTGGTCTGCTCACTGCAAAGCCCTCATGGCAAGCACACGCTGGCGCTGGCCGGGGCATGTGGACACTGCTGTCCTGGAGGGGACTCAGCTCCTCGACGCTACTGCCCTTGACGCCACAGCATTTCCCACCTTCCACCGTAGCATGCTGTGCTGTGTGAGCTGTGCATGCTTTTGAATAGACTACAAAGACAAATGCTGAAGTACTGTTGTCCAAAGTGGGTGTGGAGTCGCCCCCCATGCCCCTGAGTCCCAGCACTTGAAAGGCTGGCTTAGGGATCCAGAGGTGAAATACGATCCATTTGGCGGGAAAGGCCTGACTGACTAGCAGACGTTGAAAGCAGCTTATAGATCAAGTCCATCGCGGAGGTGGAGAGAGCAAGCTACAAACTGCAAGAATAGGCTGCTAGCAGCACACAGGGCGGGGCCAACCTACCTGCAGCAGCAAACAGGGCGGGGCCAACCTCCCTCAAGGTGCCCCCCCCCTTAACAAGCCTTCTTCCAGCCAGCTCCACCTCTAACATCGCCACGGCCTTGCCAACCTGACATAACCAAGGACTCGGGCGTGTGAGTCTGTGAGGAGCTCGTTCAAGCCATGGTACTTCCAATGCATCCGTTTTCAAAGCCAACTATGGGTAAAGCTAGCAGATAATGAACGCCTCTCTGGCTGTTCGTTCAGGAACCGGGGACAGCAGAGGGGCAGCCAGCCAGGCTCCCTGAGGACGCCATCAGACCCGTGCCCTGAACGTGGGCACAGAGGCCCCCGCAGACCAGGTCACATCACAACCAGAATCAGTCTTTAGATTCCCCGCGTGGCTCAGCCCAAGGAGCACAGCCTTTGAGGGCGAAATTATGGTCCTCTGTGGGTGAAGCCTGGAGCAGATTGTGGGGCTCACCTGCACCCTACCTTTTCCACCACAGGTTGTGGGCGAAGACCAGCAGTCAGCTGGGAGGCCCTGTGACCCTCACATGTGAAGTCAGGGAGAGCAGACGGAGGGCTGGGTGACGGAGGGCTGGAGGGAGGGAAGGCTGGATGGAGGGAGGGCTGGATGGAGGGAAGGCTGGATGGAGGGAGGGCTGGATGGAGGGAGGGCTGGATGGAGGGAGGGCTGGATGGAGGGAGGGCTGGATGGATGGAGGGAAGGCTGGATGGATGGAGGGAAGGCTGGATGGAGGGAAGGAAGGCTGGATGGATGGAGGGAAGGCTGGATGGGGGGAGGGCTGGATGGAGGGAGGGAGGGCTGGATGGAGGGAGGGCTGGGATGGCGGGAGGGCTGGATGGAGGGAGGGCTGGATGGAGGAGGGAGGGCTGGATGGAGGGGGGAAGGCTGGATGATGGAGGGAAGGCTGGATGGATGGAGGGAAGGCTGGATGGATGGAGGGAAGGCTGGATGGATGGAGGGGGGAGGCTGGATGGGAGGGAAGGCTGGATGGATGGAGGGAAGGCTGATGGATGGAGGGAAGGCTGCTGGATGGAAGGGCTGGCGTGAGGGAAGGCTGTGATGGAGGGAAGGCTGGGATGGATGGAAGCTGCTGGATGGATGGAGGGAAGGCTGGATGGATGGAGGGCTGATGGAGGGAGGGAAGGCTGGATGGATGGAGGGAAGCTGCTGGATGGAGGGAGGGCTGAGATGGAGGGAAGGCTGGATGGAGGGAAGGCTGCTGGATGGAGGGAGGCTGGATGGAGGGAGGGCTGGGGATGGGAGGGCTGGATGGAGGGAAGGCTGGATGGAGGGAAGGCTGGATGGAGGGAGGGAAGGCTGGATGGATGGAGGGAAGGCTGGATGGAGGGAAGGCTGGATGGAGGGAGGGAAGGCTGGATGGAGGGAAGGCTGGATGGAGGGAAGGCTGGATGGATGGAGGGAAGGCTGGATGGAGGGAAGGCTGGATGGAGGGAGGGAAGGCTGGATGGAGGGAGGGAAGGAAGGCTGGATGGATGGAGGGAAGGCTGGATGGAGGGAAGGCTGGATGGAGGGAAGGTTGGATGGAGGGAGGGAAGGCTGGATGGAGGAAGGGCTGGATGGAGGGAAGGCTGGATGGAGGGAAGGCTGGATGGAGGGAGGGAAGGCTGGATGGAGGGAGGGCTGGATGGAGGGAAGGCTGGATGGAGGGAAGGCTGGATGGAGGGAAGGCTGGATCGATGGAGGGAAGGCTGGATGAAGGGAGGGAAGGCTGGATGGAGGGAGGGAAGGCTGGATGGAGGGAAGGCTGGATGGATGGAGGGAAGGCTGGATGGATGGAGGGAGGGAAGGCTGGATGGAGGGAGGGAAGGCTGGATGGAGGGAGGGAAGGCTGGATGGATGGAGGGAAGGCTGGATCGATGGAGGGAAGGCTGGATGGATGGCGGGAAGGAAGGCTGGATGGAGGGAAGGCTGGATGGAGGGAAGGCTGGATGGAGGGAGGGAAGGCTGGATCGATGGAGGGAAGGCTGGATGGAGGGAAGGAAGGCTGGATGGATGGAGGGAAGGCTGGATGGATGGAGAGAAGGCTGGATGGATGGAGGGAAGGCTGGATGGATGGAGGGAAGGCTGGATGGATGGACGGTGTGGCTGCCACTCCAGAGCCACCTGTACCTGCTAAACCCCAAACACGACTCTTTGCCCCTAGTGGAGGGAGCCAGATGCAGAGCCCCTGAGAACTCTGCCTGGTGACGCACGGATCGGCCCCTGCGGCCGCCGTGCATGCTGGGAGGGGCTGTGTGCAGTGTTCTCCACCAACCTGCTGCCTGACTCTTCATGATCCTTTCTTGCCTAACCAAAGCCGTGGGCACCACAGGGGGCCTTGTCTGGCTTCTGCCTACGCCTCTACCCAGAACTCTGTTGCATCTCCCCAATCCCCGGAAATGCCACTTTCCTCAACCTCCTTGCTGCATGGTAGGAGCACTGACTGGCCACGCTGTCTCTTCTGCAGACATCTCTCTGCAGCAGACCCCCTGGACTTTGCTCCACACAGGGAAGCAGCTTCAACATCCCTTACTTTGACTTGGGACAGGCTGTCACTGGGCTTCTGATGCGCAATGAGGGGCAGGACATGGAGCCACTTGGTGGCAAGACCTTGTAATGACTTATTTAAGGAAACTGAATAGGCCCTTTGACCACTGCTGAGGAGAGCGGATTGCGTGCGCTTAGACGTCGCTGTATACTCCCCATGGAACGAAGTCACCCACCGAAGCCCCACCAGACTGTCCAGGACCAGAGAACGCTGGAGACACCACCCCCGAGAGCAAGGGTCCAGAAGAGAAGAGCTATTTCCCACTCAGCTTTCTATCTTGAACGAGGCCGAGAATATGTGGAAATGAGTAATGGAATGAAAGGGAGGGAGGGGACCAGAGGCGCCTTGAGAGAAAGCAGGCATGTCCATTCAGTCAGCTCCTCCGCCAGCCGCCAGAGCAACACTGCAGACCCCCCCTGCTCAGCTAAGCCTTGCAGATGAGAAATGGTAAGGGAGGAGGGATAGCCAGGTGGAGCTATGAATGGATAGCTGGAAGAAATGATGGGTGGAGAATGAATGAAGAGAGAGAGATAAGGTGATGGATGGAGGGAGGAAGAATGATGGAGAATGATGAAAAAGGGTAGGTTGAGGGAAAAAAGGATAGATGGATACAAGGGTAAAAGGTGGGTGAAGAGAGAGAGAGATGGATGGAAGAATAGGCAGATTGAATGATAGAGTAAGGGACGGATTGGCAAAGAGGTAAATAGATAATCAATGGATGATAGATGGATCTAGTAATGATAGGATGGATATATGTGTAGGGAGATGTATAGACAGTGGAGTAATGGAAAGCATCAGTAGATAGGTAGGTAGATGAATGAATGGAGAGATGTATAAGGATGGATGATAGATAGATAGAGGAATGGATGGATTATGGAATGGAAAGGTAAATGGTTATGTAGATGGATCACTGGATGAGCGGACAGATGGATGGATGGATGGATGGATAAATGGAGGAAAGAATGAATAAATGGACAGATGAATAGATAATTGTGGGAATGACAGGTAAATGGGTTGATGATGGATTTCCTGGATGGCTGGATTCTGCATAGAGTCGAGATGCTATGTAAGTGTTGAATGCAACCTCACGCTTCTTCCTGACCCTGGAAAGCAATAGGTGGCTGGAGGTGAACGAACAAGCTCCATGCAGGACGTCAGGTGCTAGCGACAGTTCTGCGCAGAAGGAACCATCTTGGGCACCAGGGCACACGGCCAGCTAGGAGGACGGAGAAGGGGAAGGTCCCGAGCGGGGCGCGTTCCCTGGGCTGCACGCCAGTGCTCATCGTGAATACGGTCTTGACGTAGAACTGCGGTGCGTGTGTTGAGGGGCTCATGAAAGTGCCCTGAGGCTTACCGAGGACCCTCGCCCCCAGCCCCACATCAAGCAGGGGGTCCACTCCAGCATCTGAAGAGCTGCGCTGACCAGAGCTCCACTGTGCAGTCTGGCTGTGGGGGCTGTGGGGGCCGTGGGGGCCGTGGGGGCGGTGGGGGCCGTGGGGGCGGTGGGGGCCGTGGGGGCCGTGGGGGCCGTGGGGGTGGTGGGGGACATGGGGAACATGGAGGCTGTGGTCACCAGCTTACCTCTGACATCCCCCTTCTATACTGGTCCTGCTGCATGACCTCAGCCCCTGGCACGCACTGGTCCCGCTACTGCATGACCTCAGCCCCTGGCACGCACTGGTCCCGCTGCCGCATGACCTCGGTCACTTGTACACATGGTGGCAGCTCAGTCTCCTCATCTGTAGCAAGATCTTGATTCTTCGCATTCTGTGAAATTCTTTCAAGATTCAAAGAGGGAAAGTGTGAACTCTGCTTGGAACTAGGCCTCGTGGATCTGGTGGGATTCCAAGAGAGCTGAGAATTCCATCAGCTCCTTCCGACCGCCCGAGGTTGAGCCAATGAAAAAACAGGCTCAGACCAGGAGATGAGGGGAAGAAGGTGGGGTGGGGGATGGGGAGGAGAAGGAGGAGTTGTCAGTTTGACTGACAGCTGATGAGGCATGCGTGGTGGGCTGCATCCTGAGCTGTTCCATGTGGCTTGGAAATCCCAGGAGTCAAGAGCAGAGACCGGTGCATCCGCAGGAAACCAGTGCTAGTGGATGTGTCCCGTATGAATTGTGTCCATTCTTGTTTAACGTGGGCTTCCGTAAAGTGAGGGTGTGTGAAGAACCCTGGAGGTAATAGAACCAAAATCAGCGGCGCGCCCCGAGAAGGTATGGTCTGGATGTTAAGAGCGTTTGCTGTGAGTCTTGGACGGCAGCTGGCGGTGGGAAGGATGCGGGGTGCGGCGTTCACGCTCTGCTCGCAGCCCGACTACCTCACTCGGGCCTCGGACAGTGTTGCAGGTGAAGCTGAATCTACCATCTACCTCTCCTCTGCGCCCCACAAAAGCACAGTGCTGGATCCCTATGTTCTCCCCCGGAACCCGTGGAACGCACAAAAGGCCTCGTCATCGCGGGGCCGTGTGAGCAAGAGGCTTAGACTGAACCAGGACGCGGATCATAGCAGAGGGTCGACCCGACCGCCTCCCCCTCCCGAGAGTGTGGAAATATCCAGGGCCAGGATGGCCCGGGTTGCTTCCTGGCGCTCCTTTCCCGACGTCAGTCTGTCCTGAGCCTCTCACGGGGCTGGACAGCTGGCTCCATCAGGCCAGAAGGTCCACCGTGTGTCCCCAGGGGCTCTGCAGCCCTGCAGTCCCCAGAGAGTGCTCAGCCGAGTCCACAGTCAACGTCTTCAGCCACACTGGGGGTTAAAGGAGCGAAGAGTCCTGTGAGGTGTGACCTCTTGGACACCAGGCAAAGTATCTGGGGTCTTCAGGAGCTGCTTTAACGTGACTTACCCGGACTCAGTGCCATGAGCCTCTAGCAGACGTGCGAGCAAGACGACCCGGCAAACTGCACTGCCTCCTCCCAGCTTTGCTGCGGCGGCTCAACTTAAGCCCACGTGCTAAGCTTGCTTGCATGTGCACATTTCAAGGCAGTGGTCAGACAGGTCAGAAACAAGGCCTCACAAGGAGAAATCCTCGTTGGCGGCTTGGGTCCTCTGCACTGTGCCTGGTGGGCGCAGCATATGGCGTAGCAGCTGGATCGTCACGGAGCCGAACATGAGCCCCTTGAAAGCTTGAGCAGCTCGCGAGGAGGCAGCTCGCGAGGAGGCAGCTCGCGAGGAGGCAGCTCACCCGCCGCACCACACCGTGTAAGTTCAAGAGTCAACTGACCCTTCACGCGCAGAGCCTGCTCCACACCCAGGCGGAAGCGGCAGAACTGAGCGTATTCAGCGCCGTGGGTGAGTGCCCGGCTGAGGCTGGACCAGACAGCACCCTGTCACTCAAGAGCTGTCTGCTGCCCTGCCAGCACTGGGGGGTACGGACCCAGGCCACAGGATGTCTCAGAACCACGACAGATAACCTGTGGGTGGACCTCACTGCAGGTGTCCCGTGGGTGGACCTCACTGCAGGTGTCCCGTGGATGGTTCCTCAATGCAGGTGTCCCGTGGGAGGGTCCTCACTGCAGGTGTCCCGTGGATGGTTCCTCACTGCAGGTGTCCTGTGGATGGTTCCTCAATGCAGGTGTCCCGTGGGGGGGTCCTCACTGCAGGTGTCCCGTGGGTGGACCTCACTGCAGGTGTCCCGTGGATGGTTCCTCACTGCAGATGTCCCGTGGGGGGGTCCTCACTGCAGGTGTCCCGTGGGTGGACCTCACTGCAGGTGTCCCGTGGGTGGACCTCACTGCAGGTGTCCCGTGGGAGGGTCCTCACTGCAGGTGTCCCGTGGGAGGGTCCTCACTGCAGGTGTCCCGTGGGAGGACCCTCACTGCAAGTGTCCCGTGGGGGTCCTCACTGCAGGTGTCCCGTGGGAGGACCCTCACTGCAAGTGTCCCGTGGGGGTCCTCACTGCAGGTGTCCCGTGGGGGTCCTCACTGCAGGTGTCCCGTGGGGGTCCTCACTGCAGGTGTCCCGTGGGGGTCCTCACTGCAGGTGTCCCGTGGGGGTCCTCACTGCAGGTGTCCCGTGGGTGGAGCTCACTGCAGGTGTCCTGTGGATGGTTCCTCAATGCAGGTGTCCTGTGGGAGGGTCCTCACTGCAGGTGTCCCGTGGGAGGACCCTCACTGCAAGTGTCCCGTGGGGGTCCTCACTGCAGGTGTCCCGTGGGGGTCCTCACTGCAGGTGTCCTGTGGGGGTCCTCACTGCAGGTGTCCTGTGGGGGTCCTCACCGCAGGTGTCCCGTGGGTGGTCCTCACTGCAGGTGTCCCGTGGGGGTCCTCACTGCAGGTGTCCTGTGGGGGTCCTCACTGCAGGTGTCCTGTGGGGGTCCTCACTGCAGGTGTCCTGCCGGGGAGGGGGTCTCATGAACGTGTTTCCCACTGGGAGCTCATGACTCCTTTGCTCTCTTTTGCCCCGGGCAGGGCAGAGTGTGGAGGGATGAGTCTTAGGGTTTGTGCAATGCGCTGTCTCATGAAAAGCCTTGTGGGAGAGGTCAGCAGTCTGAGGGGCTTCAATTCTTGAACCTGTGCAGCCCCTGAGCCCAGCCTTAGGCCAGGGCTGCCCTGAGTGCTGCCTTGGACTAAACACTGTCTGTGTCCTTTAGGACCCTGGGGTCCTCTTACCTCAGTGTCAAGGCGGCATGGCGTCTGCTGGCATGAACAAGTCGCTCCTCACTGAGCTGCTCCAATAGCCACCATCTCGGTTCACGCTGCAAGGACAGCAGAGGGCAGGCTGAGGGGTGAGGGGGATGGGCTAAGTGGGGTCACTTCCTGCTCCTGCAGCTCCTCCTGCCCCTGCAGCTCCACCTGCCCCTTGCAGCACCCACAGAGGCTGACAGCTGATGGCTGTTCTGGGTCTCAGGAGGCTGCCCCTCGAGGACCTGGCTTAGTGGTGGATGGGACAGGTTCAGCTGACACATTTGGTCTGAGAGCCCAAGCCTTCCTCCTGTTGACCAGCAAGCAGGTTTCTGATCTGGGCGTAGGGCTTCGGTGGAGCCTGAAGGGAGGAGTCTGTTTATCTGTGACCCTCCCTCCTCTCACCTCCCCGGGCCACGTCCCTTCCCTCACCTCCCTGGCCACATTCCCTCCTCTCACCTCCCCGGGCCACGTCCCTTCCCTCACCTCCCTGGGCCAAATGTCCAAAGCCTGCCCAGTGGGGGCAGCACGAGTTCCTTTGTAGGCGCAGGTCAGAGTTTGTCTGCCTCACAGCTGGCTCATCTAACCAGCCTGGGGGGCTACCAGGGTGTCTAGAGCTCAGGTAAAATGAGATGTGGCAGTGACAACGCCACCAAGCAGTGCAGGACAGCAGCGCCACACTGGGTGATGGCAGAATGCTTAGAAACTGGCGTGGGCTGAGAAGTTTCAGTGCTGGATGGTGACTGCTGGACCCACGTTTTACAAACTTGATATAGACCTGGTTCTGAGGCAGGGGCTTCCCTAGCTGGGCAGCTCTGAAGAGGCAGTGCAGAGGTCAGACATGTCCTAGATGTTGTCCACCATGTGACACAAGCCCCAAACAGTGTCTAGATGTGGCTGAGGAAGGATCCTGATCCAGGCTTGTGTGCATGGTGGTGCGGGCCTTGTGTGTATGTGTGTGTGCGTGTGTGTGTACATGTGTGTAGGCATGGGGATGTGTGTACACGTGTGTGCGCGTGGTTGTGTGCATGTGTGTGCATGTGGGCACGCGTGTGTGCATGTGTGCATGTACATGTGGGCACGCGTGTGTGCGTGTGTGCGTGTGTGTGCACGTGTGGACCTGGCTGTGTGGCCTATCTCCATCTTTCACAGCAGCAGCCAGGGGCCGGGGAGTGAAGCGCCTGCCACACAAGCTCCAGGGCACTGTGGAGGGGCGCCCGCAAGGACGAAGCAGCTCCGTGCACTCCTGGAAGCCCGATGCTGGGGAGGAGGCAAGATCCCTGAGCTCATGGGTCAGCCAGCCAGGCAGCACGTGCCGGCTTCAGGGTCAGGGAGAGGCCCTGACTCAGGAAACAAGACGGCGAGAAGCTGGGGAGAGAGCCCTGACATTGACCTCCCCCAACACACGTCCACACATGTGCACATGCGCGTGCACACACACACACACAGACACACACATACACACACAGACACAGACTCACATGCATTCGCACAGACATGCAGATGCACGCATGCAAACACACACAGTACACAAACACACAAGCTCATATGCTACACAGGACATACTGCATGCAGTACATGCCACACGTTCCACACCAAACACATACAACACACCACACATCCTACACAACATGCACAGCATAACACAATCACACACCACACAGTGCACACTAATAAACATACATGGACATACACAACACAGACTGCATTCTACACACATTACCCACCACACACACAACGCATACTACATAACAACACACATACACTCAAACAACACGCAACACACATATGAGCCACCACACAAATGATATACCACATGCTACACACCACATCCTGCATACAGGACATGCTACACACAGCACAGCACACACACTATAAAGCACAGCCAATACGCACACACCATGCCGCACACACCACACCACTGATTCAACACGACTCAGTGCACACAAATGAAAATGCCTTTTGAAAAGCAGTAAACAATGCTGCGGACAGGTGTGAGGCTGGCAGGGTCACTGAGCAGTGCTGCTCCGCAGGTGCCTGGCGATGTCCCAGTGCCAACCAGTACCATCACTGCGACGTTGGCAGATAGCCCCGCAGAGCAGCTCAGAGTTTGCGGCCCTTAGAAACCGCTCAGAAGGACCGAGAAGCGGAGCCTGGGCAAGCACATTCCACTTGTTGGTTTTACATCTTCAAGACAATAGAGGGCAGGAGTTTCAAACTGATCTCAGAAGAATCCTCCAGCACTTCCCCGTCACCCGCGCTTTCCTGCCAGTCATGTGCTTGCCCGGTGTCACTGCCTTGGCTAGCACACCTGCTCTGAAGCAGTCATGGGGCTCCTAGATCTCACCAGAGCTATTTAAAGGTCCACGTCTGCACTTCTCACCAAGATGTTCTCACTCCAGATTAAGAAAGCCATCTGAACTGTTCAAACTCATCTCCCCAGATAGACGGATCCAGAAAAATGACAAACAGATGGGTTGATAAATATAAGTAGATGACAGACAGACAGACAGATAAATAGATATTGATGGATGGCCGATATATTGACGGTAGACAAACATAGATATAGATGGTAGAGAGATAAATGATGGCTAGATAGATAGATAGATATAGATAGAAAGATATGATAGATAATAGACATAAGTGATAGGTGATAAATAGATGATAAATAGATGACAAGTAGATGACAGGCAAGTAGGTAGATAGCACACGAATGACACAGATGATACATACACGCACACATGCATGCAGATAGATGCGGATAGATACATGGCATATAGACACATGATAGACACCAGACAGATTGTGTATAAAAGCATGATAGATATGGATACATAAATACATAGATAATTAAGAAACATAGGTAATAGATGACAGATGACAGAGATGGACACAGGGACGACAGACAAATGGACAGCAGGTAGGACAGACTAGATGGCAAATCTAAGACGAGACAAGAGCTGCCGACCTGCTGAAAATAATCCTCCTCCTCTTGCGTCTTCTGGTGAGGACGACGACGATGATGTAGGTTACTTGAGCCCTTTTCCTGTGTGTGAAGCCTGGACATTCGAGAACGTAAAGCACTTGGGGCATATTTGAAATGAGACTCAACTGGAGTTTGCGTCTTAATCCATCAGAGCCGTAAGGGACAAACAGTGAGCTACCCGGCTTCTGCACCACACCTGCCGACCCTCCATCCTGCGGAGTGGACCCCGTCAGCGGAGGGGCGCGGCCTCCACCCACTGCATGGAGGAGAAGCCTGCGGGTGGGAGGGGGAGGGGGCGCTCTTCTATCACAGTCTCCCGGGGGTCCAAGCCAGTGCCCATGACTGCGGCCGCACAGAGCCTGAGGGAGGAGGACAGAATCCTGCGAGGAAGGCCTGGGTGGTGCTTATCTCTCCTCTGCCCGCTGAGGGTGCTGGGTGCTCAGGTGCTCCCTCCCTCCTGCCCGCTGAGGGTGCTCAGGTGCTTAGTGCTCCCTCCCTCCTGCCCACTGAGGGTGCTCGGTGCTTGGTGCTCCCTCCCTCCTGCCCGCTGAGGGTGCTTGGTGCTCAGTGCTCCTCTCCCTTCTGTTGAGGGTGCTCGGTGCCTGGTGCTCCTCTCCCTCCTGCTGAGCGTGCTCAGTGATTGGTGCTCCCTCCCTCCTGCTCACTGCAGGTGCTCGGTGTTCAGTGCTCCTCTCTCCTTCTGAGGGTGCTCGGTGCCTGGTGCTCCTCTCCCTCCACTCACTGCAGGTGCTCAGTGCTTGGTGCTCCTCTCCCTCCACTCACTGCAGGTGCTCGGTGTTTGGTGCTCCTCTCTCCTTCTGAGGGTGCTCAGTGTTCGGTGCTCCTCTCCCTCCACTCACTGCAGGTGCTCAGTGCTTGGTGCTCCTCTCCCTCCACTCACTGCAGGTGCTCAATGCTTGGTGCTCCTCTCCCTCCACTCACTGTGGGTGCTGGGCTCCTCTAGTGCACACGTGTTGAGGGTGCTGGCTCCTCTAGTGCACACGTGTTGAGGGTGCTGGCTCCTCTCGTGCACACGTGTTGAGGGAGCTGGCTCCTCTAGTGCACACGTGTTGAGGGTGCTGGCTCCTCTCGTGCACACGTGTTGAGGGAGCTGGCTCCTCTCGTGTACACGTGTTGAGGGCGCTGGCTCCTCTCGTGCACACGTGTTGAGGGTGCTGGCTCCTCTCGTGTACACGTGTTGAGGGAGCTGGCTCCTCTCGTGTACACGTGTTGAGGGCGCTGGCTCCTCTCGTGTACACGTGTTGAGGGCGCTGGCTCCTCTAGTGCACACGTGTTGAGGGCGCTGGCTCCTCTAGTGCACACGTGTTGAGGGCGCTGGCTCCTCTAGTGCACACGTGTTGAGGGCGCTGGCTCCTCTAGGGCACACGTGTTGAGGGCGCTGGCTCCTCTAGTGCACACGTGTTGAGGGCGCTGGCTCCTCTAGTGCACACGTGTTGAGGGTGCTGGCTCCTCTTGTGTACGCTCGCTGAGGGTGCTGGCTCCTCTAGTGCACACGTGTTGAGGGCGCTGGCTCCTCTAGTGCACACGTGTTGAGGGCGCTGGCTCCTCTAGTGCACACGTGTTGAGGGCGCTGGCTCCTCTAGTGCACACGTGTTGAGGGCGCTGGCTCCTCTAGTGCACACGTGTTGAGGGCGCTGGCTCCTCTAGTGCACACGTGTTGAGGGCGCTGGCTCCTCTAGTGCACACGTGTTGAGGGCGCTGGCTCCTCTAGTGTACACGTGTTGAGGGCGCTGGCTCCTCTAGTGCACACGTGTTGAGGGTGCTGGCTTCTCTTGTGTACGCTCGCTGAGGGCGCTGGCTCCTCTAGTGCACACGTGTTGAGGGCGCTGGGCTCCTCTAGTGCACACGTGTTGAGGGTGCTGGCTCCTCTTGTGTACGCTCGCTGAGGGTGCTGGCTCCTCTAGTGCACACGTGCTGAGGGTGCTGGCTCCTCTAGTGCACACGTGTTGAGGGCGCTGGCTCCTCTAGTGCACACGTGTTGAGGGCGCTGGCTCCTCTCGTGTACACTTGCTGAGGGCGCTGGGCTCCTCTCAGGTACACTGGTTGAGGGTGCTGGGTTCCGCCGTCAGCACTTGCCACGGGGCCTGCTTCCTGCCGTGTGGCTTGTGGTGGCCTCTGCTCGCTGGCCCCCAGGGTGCCCACCTGCCCTGGTGCGACAGCCCAGATGTTCCCGGGCCTTGATCAGTGCCGCGCACTGAGCCACTGCCTGAGTGTCCAGGTCTCTCCTTGCCTGTCCTCCAAGAGGAACCTCCGCCACCCTGCTCCTCTAGAGGGGGCCCCGCCCAGTGTCCATTCCCAGCAGACTTTGTCCTGAACTTGTTCCAAGACCTCAGCACCCTTCAGCCGTGGGCCCAGGAGACGACTCGTAGCCCCACTTCGCCAGCTGCTGCAGGTACAAAGTATCCGGATATTTAGACGCCAGAGAACCTAACAGGCCATCAATCTTTCATGGGGAGAGAATGCATGAATTATAAACAAATATGTCCTTTGGTCTGCTCGAGCAGCACCGTGATCAAAGACGCACAATGGCCGAGCGTTGCTTCTGCTGGAGCCGTGTCCCCGGCCGCGGCGGTGCTGACGGACAGCCAGGGAGCTGTCGCCTTTGTTCCTCCGTGGCGCTACACTTGCCTCCTGTGGTTTAAGTAATCAATATGGGCGCTGAAATCACCTCCTGCGACGCCGGCCCTCCTATTTTGTCCACTCATGAATTATGCATCGCCACACAACATCAAGTCTACAATTTCGATTGCATTTGCTAATCATTGATCAATAATTCAGGAGCTGCGCCTCCTTCTAGGGCCCCAGCTTTCCGGCAGCATATGGCAGGCTGACAAGGCGAGGCGGGCCTCACAAAGGGCCCAGGACGCTTCTGAATCTTCCCTTCTCCGGGCTATGAGGGACCTCACTTCTGCGGGGTGCCTTCCTCAGGCTTGTGGGGCTTAGAGACCTTTCCTCAGTTCTGGCAGTGGCCGGTGCTTGGGGCTCTGAGTAGACACTCGGGGGACCCCAGCGGTTCTGAGTAGACACTCGGGGGACCCCAGCAGCCTTGTAGTGTTTTGTCCTGCAGGTCTGAGTTCCCGTGTGTGACTGTGTCAGGTCTCAGGAGGGACAGAGCATGACTTGCTCTGTCCACACCGCGTGACCCCATGTCCACGCTTTCCTCACCATGTGACCCCACATCTGCTCTGTCCATGCCAGTGACCCCATGTCCACTCTGTCCATATCATTTGACCCACGTCTGCTCTGTCCATGCCACGTGACCCCATGTCTGTGGATGGGCAGTGGAAACTCTATCTTCGGGCCTCTCTGTCGCACAGACAGGAGCCAGGAGCATCCACAGCGACTGTCCCCTTGGGCAGAGTCCCCCGCAAGGTGGGCTGTCCAAGGGATAATCTATATATAATCCATATATTCCCCTGCTTAGTGTTTCCTTCTGTCTGCTTTAAGGACCTCTCCATCCCGCTCCAGGGGTGTGTGCCGCTCCAAACTCGGCAGAGGCAGAAGTGGCCATGAGCTCAGCCTCATCCTGCTGAGGACGGAAGCAGCCTCTATCCACGCTCCTAGAAGATGGCGAGGTGGTTGCTGTCCGGGACCCGACGCTGCCACCGGCCCCCCAGCAGCACAGCTGGCGGGATACTGTGGACGTGGGAGCTGGGCAGAGGAAGAAGGAATTTCGCAGGGAGGAGGGTGCAGGGCAGAAGCCATCCAGTCCCCGAGCGGGGTTTCTGGGAAATCGTCTCCGTAAAAGGCAGAGCAGCCTCCAGTCGGGCCTGGACACAGCCCACCGACCCCCTTGAAGGAAGGCGAGAGAAGACCCTTTGTGTCTCCTGGAGCCCACGCTGCCTCCTCCTTTCCTGTAGGCGGCTCTCCTGCCGCCTGGGGTCTGTAGCCGCCTGGCCTCGCCCATTGTGACCGCCCTGCGGGAGGGCAGCGCCTGAGGCTCTCAATGGCTGAACTTTCAAGAAGGTGAAAAAAGGAGCAGCAGGAAGGCGGAGGCAGAGAACTGAAAGGTTGAGACGGTCCTCAGCAAGAAGAACAGAAAGAAGAGCGAGCAGGCGGAGGGGAGGCTCAGGGGAGAGGGAACTGCTCCATCAAGGGCAGAGAGGAAACAGGAGGCCAGGAAAACTTAAGTGAGACGGAAGGCGAGACCATGATGAGAAAAGGGAAATAATATCTGAAGAGACCAGACTGGCCCTAGGACCCTTCCTCCCCCGCCTTGGCCCTTCCCTCCTCAGTCTTGGTCCCTCCCTCCCCTGCCTTGGCTCCTCCCTCCCCACCTTGGCTCCTCCCTCCCCTGCCTCAGCCCCTCCCAGTAGCTCTAGTCTGCAGGTATCCGTGCAGCACTGGGAAACAAACAGGTCTGATTGTCCATCTATCTATCATCTGTGTATCTATCATTTATATAGAGAGAACTGTTATCTATTACCTATCTATCAATCAATCTTTCATCTGCATCTCTCATCCATCTATTTATCATCAATCTATATATATAGGATCCTTTATTTTGCTATCTAATTATCATCTATCAATTGCCTATATCCATCTATCATCAATTTATCATCTCTATAACTGTCTGTTACCTATTACGTATCTATGTACATATCTATTAACTATCAATCAATCAATCATCTGTCCATCATCCTTGTATTTACTGCCTATTATCACCTGTACATTTATCATCTATCCACATAGAGAGAGCTATCATCTATCTATTGACTGTCAATCCATGGATCATCTATCATGTATTTATCATTTGTATATCTATCTTTCATCTCTGTATGTCATCTATCTGTCTGCCACCTACATATCTATCAATCATACATCTACCTCCCACTATCTATCTTGTATAATCTATTATCTATCTAACTTCTATGATTTCTCTATCATTGATAATATTTATCATTGTCATGGTTAGGCACAGGTGTCAACTTGACTCTTGGGGGTTTGAGCTCCGGGCACATTTGTAGAGCATTAGTAGTTGAGTTAAGCCCACAGCGAACCTGAAGGAGACTGTCTAGTTGATAGGGCAGACGCAGCCCATGGTGGGTGGGACTAGGTCCTGAACAGAGAGCTGGTTGAGGAAGGTGGCATCCTTGTGTACACTTGGCCAGACATGCTGGTCTGGCAAGTAAGGATCGTTCCTCTCTCAGCTGTTACGTAGAGATGGTGTGGCCGGTTCCCTCGGCCCTGGTGTTGGTGTGAGCTCTCCTGTCAAGCTGGACCAAGAACTGTGACCAGGAGTCGTAAGAGAGAATAAACCCTTGTTCTCTTAAGCCACATGACGGTCGCTTATCAGCAACCATGCAGGCGGCTGCAACGCACACCTATGTGTTCTCTGCGTGTTTCATTTTTCTCTTTCTCCCTCCCTTGTTTTCTTTGTTCCTCCCTGCCTCCCTCCCTCCTTCTTTAAGTCTAACCTATCCATCTACAACACCCACCATCCGGGCAACATGGCTTTTCTCGTGGTTTGACGCCATTTCCCTTCCTGGAAGTAAGTGCTGGGCTTCTCCCTGGACCAGCGGGTGACATGCAGCCTTTCTCCTGCGTTGCCGCACGGACGGTCCCCGCCTGCTCTGCTCCATGTTCCCGTTCTGCAGAAGACTCACTGGCATCGAGGAGGGGCCTGGCCTGGGCCGTCAGCCACCTGCCCTTAGACCCCTGCCGGCCCAGCCCCGACTTCCCCCACGTGCTGAAGGGATGATTGCCCAGGTCCCCGAGGGACGGAGTGGGCTCTCTTTCAGCATGTGTGCCCAGCTGGGGAGGCCGGGGCCACGCAGAGGGGGGATCTAGAGGGGGATCGCACTCTGACCTCCAGCCCCTGTGCTGCTGCAGTCTGACCTGCAAACCCACAGCCCATGGCCCCAGGATCACGCAGCCCGTGGCCCTCGACCAGGAGTCCTGTCTGTCCGCCTCACCTGCTGTGGGCACAGACAGTGGCGCTTGGCAGAGTCCTGCTGACACAGAGGTCCTGTGGGCTCCCGTCTCGTCCATGCGCCCTGCACGCATGAGGTTCCGTCGTGCCAAAGTCTTGCCTCTGTGCAGACAGGAGACTGTGACGGATCCCGGATGCTGGGCGTCCCCTGAGCCTGGCTGTGCCGTGGCTTCAACCTGCCTGGGGCTGAGTCCGTCTTGCCTGGAGGCAGAGCCAGCAGATAGAGCAGCCAGGTTCCTTGGAGGCTAAGCGCAGCATTTCTGTGAGGTCTTATGGGGTGAAACCAAAGGCTTTTTCACCCACTTGGAGATGATTGATTTGGGGCAACTCTATCCCGGCCCTTTACTTCCGCCGCGGGCTTTAGGAAAGAAAGCCCACAGCTGTGACCCTGCCAGTCGCAAACATTTTCTCCGAGAAGAAAGGTGCATTTATTAGACAGCTCTGGATGCCAAGGATCAGCACGCTCTGAGCTTTGTCAGGGGCAGCCGTGGCCGTGCACGTGGGAACAACATGCCACAGAAGGCTGACGACTGAGTCTCGTGTCTAGATCCCACTACAGGCTGAAGGAGAGAACCACTTCCACAAGCTGTCCTCTGACTCCACATTTACTGTGGGATGTGTGCACTTACACATCACATCGGCTAGGTTCCCACATGTGCCTGTGCATGCACGTGCGCGCGCACACACACACACACGCACACACACACACACACACACACGAGCACACACACACACACACACACGAGCACACATAGTGGCACGCATGCCCTCACATCATAAACACAGTGACATGCATGTCTTCATACACCCACACAAACAGCAAATACACACATGTGTACACAGTGATGTATGTACATCCACACATGTCATGCACATATATATACACTATGACATGCTTTCATCCATCCCCCACATATAATACACAACACAGCATAAACACACACTATATAATGCATACACTTAACCCTGCCCCCCCCCACACACACACTGTGGTATGCATGCACCCATATACACAACATGAATGGACACATATGCTCACATAGAATGGCATACATGCACCCCACCTACATATACATACGTGCACCTATGCACACATGCAGACATTGTGGCATACATTTACGTACACATCCACATTATGTAATGCATACATACATATGCACATCATGCACATATGTGAATGCACACACACATTATGAACTGAAATAATAAAACTTAATTTTTGAGACTAGAGAGATGGCTCCGGGGTTAAGACTTCCTCAAAAGCAGAAGGTCCTGAATTCGGATCTCAGGTCCCACGTGAAAACAACAGGCAGAAATAGAAGTAGCCTGTGCTTCCAGCCCTGGTAGGCAGAGCCTGGGAAATCCCAGCATGAAGCAAGAAGGAGACAGAGCAAGAAGGATGATTCCCGAAGTCACCCTTGGGCCTCCATAGGCGCGCGCGCGCACACACACACACGCACACGCACGCGCACACGCACACGCACACACACACACACGCACACACACACACGCACACACACGCACACACACACACATGCACACACGCACGCACACACACGCACGCACACACACACACGCACGCATGCACGCACACACACACGCACGCACGCACACGCACACGCACGCGCACACACACACGCACACACACGCACGCACACACACACATGCACACACGCACACGCGCACACACACACGCACGCACGCACACGCACGCGCACACACACACGCACACACACACACGCACACGCACGCGCACACACACACGCACGCACGCACACACACGCACGCACACAAATAAATAAATAAAATATTTTTCTAGAAAACACTTAACTTTTTGCTTTGTCTTACCAGGTTGCACAAAGCAGTTTTGATGCATGTATATTAAACACGTGGTGCGTCACTCCATTACCATTGTGCCCCTGTTCCCAGCCTCCCCTCAGTGCCTTTTCCTCCTTCCACGGCTGTCCTTCTCCGGGTCATCTGTGCGCATGAGTTTATGAAGCTGCATACTGCTGAACCACAAATGAGAGAAAAGCGGCCTTCGTCTTCTGAGACCAACTTAACGCCCTGCCCACATCACCGCCCTGCCCACATCACCGCCCTGCCCACATCACCGCCCTGCCCACATCACCTCTGGGTGCCTCCGTCCTCCTGCAAAGGCCGAATCTCATCTTCTCGGTGGCCAGAAGACGTCCCCTGAGGTGCATGGAGACCACATGTCTGTGGTCCTCTCTGGATGGACACGTCGGTCGTGTCCACAGCTTAGCTGCACAGTGCGGACACGCCTCTGGGTGAGGGTGCGGGGGAGCTGGGTCTCATGGTCGTCCTGGTTTTGTTTTGGGGGCTCCACGCGGACTGGGCCGTGGCTGGCCTGGTCTGTGCTCTCCGCTCCTGCGCACAGGCTCCTTTGTCCACATCCTCGCTGGCCTTGTCGTTGTTTTCTTTACGGCCCACATTCCCTGCGGGGCAAGTGGCCTCTCAGTGTCTTTTTGACTTTCACTTCTCGGCTGTCTGGTGAGGGGGAGCCATTCTCACAGGTTTGCTGTCCATCTGTCCTTCCTCGCCCTGCCTTCATTAGTGCAGCGTGCAGGTGAAGGAGGAGAGACGTAAGGAACCGGTCTGCAGGGCTTTCTGAAGAAGAAACCAGGTCCTTGGGATACGGCACCAACATTTGACAGATGAGACGTTATGAAATTAAAAACTTGTTCAGAGCAAAGCTGAAAGTTAATCGAATAAGGAAGCAGCCCGCAGGAGAAAAGCCTGTGCCGGCCGCATCGCTGGACACACACACAACTCAACGGACTTCATGCACTGATAGGCACCTAGAGGCAGGGCAGGGGGGAGGGAGGGGACAGACCCTTCACTGCACTTGAGTCGTCTGCAGCTCTGCGAATTGTATGACGTCATCCTGCAGCTCTGCGAATTGTATGATGTCATCCTGCATGTGTTTCCCCACCGGAGAGTGGGCGGAGCAGTAGGGCTCTGGCTACATGCTTCCATGCGGGTCTGCGCTCAGCACACAGCCTAAGGGGATCTTGCCTCATTGGAGACAAGACAGTAAATGATCAGCAGCCCCGCTGGCCCCCACACCCCCTCAGGACAGAGCGCTGTGAATTAGGGAGAGACTGACATGCGCGTCCAGGCACGTGCTGTGGACTGGTCTCTCCAAACGCAGCCCGAGGTCCTGCCCCTCTGCCCCGCGCTTGGCGGCGCTTCAGGACGGGAACTCAGTCCTGCAGTATGTTTCAGTCTGTGCAGAGAACTGTGGGGTTTTCCCACACGGCCCCTCTGACATGCGGAAAACACAGGATGCATTGACTTTCAGCTCGGAGTGCTGTGCAGAAGGCACGGGGAAGCAGACGACAGCATGCTTGTGGATGCGTTTTAACATTCAGGGCCCGGACGGTGGTCCATTCCCCAGCGAATCAGCCCTGGGGGTCTTACGGCACCAATACCTGTGGTCCACCATGAGCCACACAGCTGTGAGAACATTGCAGACTTGATGCCAACACTGAGGATTTGAACCTGGAACATTTGTCATGTTTGAAAGTGAGCCGCACTTATGCAAATCCTTAGCTGGTGTTAATGATGGGGAAATTCGTGGTAACTTTGAAGATGGAGCCTGTGGAAGAAGAGATGTCACACGGTGGGGCCTTCAGGTGTGGCAGTCTGGCCTGGCTCCCTCACTGCTCCTGTCTGCTCTGCCTCCACAATGTCTGAAGTGACCTGGGCAGCTTTCTTGCCTGTCTGCAGCTGCAGCTGTCGTGCTGCCGGACCCGCCATCACGGACCTCGTGTGGAGCTGTAAGTCGCGTAAGTCTCCCTCGCTCCCGTAAGTAAGTCTGCATGAGTCTCAGCAGCAAGAGAAAAGTGGCTGCAATGGTGCCTTTAGTTCCTGTTGGGACTTGGAGGCTAGAGCGCAGGGGCGATGCCTTTGCATGTTGGCAGGCAGGGCTGTGCTTTGCTCCGGGGCCAGACGCCCGTGGCTACACACTCAAAGCCAGGGCCAGCCGGAGCAAACACGCAGCTGAAAGGGCTTTGAATATGTTGAGCTTAAAACTCCTCTCTTTTGAAAATTTTCACTGCTTCTGGTGTGCATTTATGCATATGTGGGTGCACGTGTGTGTGCATGCATGTGTGCATGTGTTTGTGTGTAGAACAGAGAACACCTCGGTGCTGCCCTGCAAACGCTATTCGTTTTGGATGTATTAATTTTTTTAATCATTTTTTGAGAGAAGGTCTCTAACTGGTCTGAAACTGACGAAGTGCGTAGGCTGTCTGGCCAGCGGGCCCAAGGATCTGCCTGCATCTGTCTCCCAGCACGGATGCTACAGATGCGTACTGCTCTCAGCTCTCTTAGGTGGGTTGTGGGGCTAGAACTCAGGTCCCTGCACTTGCAGGGCACTCCTCCCCAGCCCGTCTCCCTGGCCCCTTTCTGCCCACTCCTCACCAGCTGCCATCCCCCAGCCCCTCTTACTGCCCTTGGCCTGGCTACGGGTGATGGTCACCTCTGTGGCCACATTGAGTCTCTCCTGAACCAGGCCAATGTGAAGGAATTCATCTGGGGCACATCACGTGACCTTAAAGACCCGGTACTGAGCCAACACAGAGCCAAGTACCCCTCCTCGGCACGGCTTGGAGAGTGGAAGCCTCGAGACATCCTTCTTTAGGATGATGGGGTGCTCCTGATAGAGGTGCTCCAGGTGATGGGGTGCTCCGGGTGATGAGGTGCTCCGGGTGATGAGGTGCTCCGGGTGATGGGGTGCTCCTGATGAAGGTGCTCCGGGTGATGAGGTGCTCCGGGTGATGGGGTGCTCCTAATGGAGGTGCTCCAGGTGATGGGGTGCTCCTGATGGAGGTGCTCCAGGTGATGGGTGCTCCGGGTGATGGGGTGCTCCTGATGAAGGTGCTCCGGGTGATGAGGTGCTCCGGGTGATGGGGTGCTCCTAATGGAGGTGCTCCAGGTGATGGGGTGCTCCGGGTGATAGGGTGCTCCTGATGGAGGTGCTCCTGATGGAGGTGCTCCAGGTGATGGGGTGCTCCTGATGGAGGTGCTCCAGGTGATGGGGTGCTCCTGATGGAGGTGCTCCAGGTGATGGGGTGCTCCTGATGGAGGTGCTCCTGATGGAGGTGCTCCTGATGGAGGTGCTCCTGATGGAGGTGCTCCAGGTGATGGGGTGCTCCTAATGGAGGTGCTCCAGGTGATGGGGTGCTCCTGATGGAGGTGCTCCAGGTGATGGGGTGCTCCGGGTGATGGGGTGCTCCTGATGGAGGTGCTCCGGGTGATGGGGTGCTCCAGGTGATGGAGTGCTCCTGATGGAGGTGCTCCAGGTGATGGGGTGCTCCGGGTGATGGGGTGCTCCGGGTGATGGGGTGCTCTGGGTGATGGGGTGCTCCGGGTGATGAGGTGCTCCGGGTGATGGGGTGCTCCTGATGAAGGTGCTCCGGGTGATGAGGTGCTCCGGGTGATGGGGTGCTCCTGATGGAGGTGCTCCAGGTGATGGGGTGCTCCTGATGGAGGTGCTCCAGGTGATGGGGTGCTCCTGATGGAGGTGCTCCGGGTGATGGGGTGCTCCTGATGAAGGTGCTCCGGGTGATGGGGGTGCTCCGGGTGATGGGGTGCTCTGGGTGATGGGGTGCTCCGGGTGATGGGATGCTCCGGGTGATGGGGTGCTCCTGATGAAGGTGCTCCGGGTGATGAGGTGCTCCGGGTGATGGGGTGCTTCAGATGATGAGGTGCTCCGGGCGATGGGTGCTCCCAGGGACAGAGGTGCTTCTGGGGATGGGCTTCCTCTAGATGGTGAGGTGCTCCCAGGGCGGAGGTGCTCCGTGTGCCTGGGGTGGCCCTTGGGGCCGTAGGCAATGATCGAGCTCACGCCTCTGTGCGTGGAGGCGGGTGGCCTGCGCCATGGTACCCTGGCAGTGACTCCTCTCAGTCGCTCAGCATGGCTGAGCCACGTGTGAAAGGCTCAGACCCTGCTGCCCTTGGGGTGAGGAGCAGAGGACCGCAGTTCCCTCAGGGGCTACAGGCAGCCCCCCTGGGGAGCTGCCCAGGACGGAGCCAGCTCATGCCCCCGCCGTGCCTTGAGGGTTTCTAAGCAAAGGTGGGCTGTCTCCTCCAGCTGACCCCTGGGCCTGAGAACAAGAGGAGACAGGAGGCGAAAACCCTCAAGTGAGGACACAGGAGCATCTCCCGTCGCAACGGATGTCGCACTTGCCACACCAAAAGTGAAAACCTCGGACAGAGCCACCTCCGCAGTCCTTGTTGTTTCCCGTCTCTGGGTTTGTGACAGCCGACCTTGCTGCCAGTTCCCCAGTTCTGACGGTTAATATTGACCACACAAGATCTAGCATGGCGGAGGAGACAAGCCCTGGCCTGTCTGTGAGCAGACTTCTGGACAGGGTTAACTGAGGGTTGACGGGGGACCTGGATGGTTCCCTGGCCCCAGAGCTGGTCTCCCGGGCTGAATAAAGAGAAGGCCAGCGCGCCCCAGCATGCTCTGCTCTCTGCTTCCTGACTGCAGACGCGATGCAGCAGCACCTGCGCTCCTGCCACCGCGCTTCCTCTGCACCGTGCAGCGAGCCCTTGAACTGCAAGTCAGAACAAGCCCTGCTCAAGTCTCGTCGTGAGACATTTCATCGCGTGTTGACAGAAGCAGCCATCGCAGCTTTCCACCTCTCCTCTCTTCCTTGCCGGAAAGAAGCTCTAACTCCTGTTTGCACGGCTGAGTGACGTTCTTCACGTTTCAGCCACTGTCCTGAAAGCTCGCCAGAGGCAAGAACACTGGCTTCTCGGCTTGGGTCTAACAGCGTCCTGCGTGACTCACCTCTGATGACAGCAGTGTGATGGGCTGAGCAGGAAGGGCTCAGCTTCCCTGGGGAAAAGATCACAGAGAACCGGCTCCCTGGAGTCAAAGGATGACGGCACGTGTCAGCTTTGCGTTTTGGCTGAGCCTTGGGGTCCAGGTGTGAGGACCTGGTAACTGATGAAGGAGTGGGTGCATCTCGTGGTCACTGCCGGCTCGGAGCTGCTGCAGGCTAACCTGACCGCTTGCACACGCCGGCTGGGAGTCCAGGTCTGCGGTGAGGTGACCAGCCAGGAAGGAAGAGGTCGCCGCTCAGGTGGAGTTTGGAAGTGGAGAGGAGGCTTCCCTGTGCACTTCCTGCGTGTGTGTCACAGCCTGTCCTTGGCACCACGCCCAGCACCCTGCAGCCATTTCAGGGACCACGATGACTGTGGGGTCGATGGGGACCCCGGCCTGCCAGAAAGCAGCCAGGCCAGGATCACTAGCGGCAGGACATCTGGTGGGACAGAAGAAACCTGGGCTCCGAGCGAGGCAGACACAGTCGGCCTCAGGACTCAACCCCGAGCAGAATCAAGACTAATTCCTGCTCTTCACCGCCGCCCAACACCTGCGCCGTGTGTATCTGCACATCTGTCCGGGGCTCAGACGCACACACTGGATCCCAAGGAGGCGCCCTCCCCCTCGGAGGTGGGCTGTGTCCCGCAGACCCACAGGAATCCGTGCAGGGAGGCCCAGGCCACAGGGGCCCTGGACCAGCGAGCCAAGAACTCTGGGTGCACCTTGGTGGATAGGGATCCAGCGGGGACTCAGGAGGAAGCAGCGCCCGCGGCGCCCGCATGGCTGGCATGTCTCCTGGGACTCAGGAGGAAGCAGCGCCCGCATGGCTGGCCTGTCTCCTGGGACTCAGGAGGAAGCAGCGCCCGCATGGCTGGCCTGTCTCCTGGGACTCAGGAGGAAGCAGCGCCCGCATGGCTGGCCTGTCTCCTGGGACTCAGGAGGAAGCAGCGCCCGCAGCGCCCGATGGCTGGCCTGTCTCTACCCCAGAGCTTCTCCAGGGGACTCGTCGCTGCCCGGCAGCCTGCGGCTCGCCTGAGCCCAGCATCGGCATCCAACACAGACGCTGGCAGAGATGGGCGGGGTGCGAAGTTCCTGGTCCTTCCGAGACACATGCTCCACCCTCGTCCCACAAGGATGAGGTCCCTCTAAGCTTTGCCTGGAATCCAGTTATTCCTGAACGAGACGGCAACGTGGTTCTTCCCTGTTCGGGCTGCCAGAGGCTGGGTGGGGTCACTTTTCCCACCAGGATGGGAGCACAGGCGATCCACAGATGCACCCCAGTTTCACAGATGCACCCCATTTCCTCAGAAGGTCAGTATCACTTATTTCCTGGTCCCACCATGTAGCTTCATGGAGAACTTTCTGGATTTCCTGGATCAACCCTGGGATCACAAGCTGACTTGAACCCCCAAACGGGCCATTGTGGATCCTTGGTGAAACCACCAAGAAGAATAAAATGCTAATTAACTCACAAAGAGAAATTCAGTCCCAACTTTTAATGATGTCATTTATTGCCATGGATACGAGAGGGCCAACCACATGGCCAAAATGCACCTGGGAAATCCCCCAGCTAACAAGGTAGACGGGTCACCCTTTTCTACACTGTGTTTGCACCAGCCTGACTTTTGCTTGTCTTTATTCTGAATATGTACTCCAGTGGTTCTGCCAACACAGGGAATAAACAGCCTACCATCTACGTTTTTGCATTGGATTGGCAAAAAAAAATTATAAAATCCTAGAAACAACCAAGAAGAAATGCATAGTTCTATGTCAACAGAGCACACGAAGCTGCCGGGCGCAGCTCGGGAGTGACATGTGGATCTGCAAGATGGCATGGTAGTGTGCTGCAGGATGGGATGGAGGACGGCCCTGAACCTCGCGCTTAAGCACAGTGCAGGAGCTGTGCTTTGAGTCCCCTAGCTGCCAGGATGAGGAGCTCCTGTGGATGCCCTCAGAACCAAGGTAATTGGGTTCCCAGCAAGGCGGCCTTCTTCCTGCTGGGAGCTCTCCCGGGCCTTCCTCTGTCCTCACGGTCACCGGACTCCCTGGTCATGCTGGTAGCTGGGACTTTAATTAGCTCTGGAGTCCCCTTCATGATGATAAACGCAGAGATGATGTATGGAGACGCAGACGCCATGGAAGTGCTTAGTCGTCAGCGCGGCCGCTAAGGCCGCCCACGGCTAGATCTGTCACTGTCATCCCCGGAGCCTCGCGACGCTGGGCTCATGGCTGGGGGCCAGACCGCCTTCCAGAGCAGGCGGGCTCGGCTCCGGGGGGTGCTCCTCCCATATGCTTTTATTCATCTTCGGCAGAATATTTGCTTGGCGACCAGGGTTCCAATATACTTCCAGCTGAGGCAAGAACTATTTTAGGTCAATAAGCAAATAGCTAATTTAGAGCAAAATAAATAACAATAAGAAGCTGTTCTGGGAACATGAAGATCTGAAAGAAACTCTGATGACGGGTGTGCGCCTCTGGAGAGTACTGAGCTCTCCCCAACACGAGGTTGTGCAGTGCCGACCTCGGAGAAAACTGACCTGTGACCCAAGACGCATGGGCACGGAGGCCTGTGACGCCGCAGGACAGGGGCCTCCCTCGGCGCAGCTTTGCGGGAGCCCGAAGGGGGCCGCCGAAGCCCCCCACTGGGGCCCTGGCCTTGGCTTGGGCCCTGGGTGAAGATTTTCATCTTCATTTGTATGTTTGTGGTGGTGAGGTACATAAATGTGCAAGCATGTTTGCATGTGGGTGGGCACATGTGTGAGGGGTACATGTATGTGAGCATGCATAGTTATGTGTGGGTGGGCACCTATGTGGGGTTCATGAATGCGTGCATGCGTGTTTGCATGCGTGTGGGCACATGTGTGTGGGGAGGTGCATGTGTGTTTGCATGTGGGTGTGGGCACATGCGAAGGGCATGCGGAGGACAGGGTGATGTCAGGGATCATCTTGATTGTCTTCCAATCTGTAATTTTGAGGCTGGCTCTGGAAACCCAGAGCTCGCTGATTGGCTGGTCTGGGAGGGAGGCTCTGAGCAGTCCTGCTTGCAGAGACCCATGAGCTGTTTTCACAGGAGGGAGGCTCTGAGCAGTCCTGCTTGCAGAGATCCATGAGCTGTTTTCACAGGAGGGAGGCTCTGAGCAGTCCTGCTTGCAGAGATCCATGAGCTGTTTTCACAGGAGGGAGGCTCTGAGCAGTCCTGCTTGCAGAGACCCATGAGCTGTTTTCACAGGAGGGAGGCTCTGAGCAGTCCTGCTTGCAGAGACCCATGAGCCGTTTTCACAGGAGGGAGGCTCTGAGCAGTCCTGCTTGCAGAGAGCAGCCACAATGTGTTCTCTCCCTTGCTCCACTCTGAGGTCATGTCCCATTACAGAGAAGGCCCAAGTCTGCACGGGAGCGTGGTGACTCCTCGTGGGTCCCTGACGCTTGCTCTGGCCCCTAGGGCTGCCCCTCTGCAGGCCAGCACCAATGTCAGAGACGGAACTGCCCTCGTCTGCGCACGCAGGGGCACACCCGGGGCCTCCCCCTCCCCCACGGCCTCTCCATCCTTGCATATGCGGGGCCTTCCCACCCTCCATACATGGAGTCTTTCTGTCCCTCCACACACACGGCCTCCCTACCCTTCCTCGTGTGTGTCAGGCACAGGAGCACTGTCTGTTTTCGCCTCCCCCGGGTCTTCCATGTGGACACAGGCCTCGCTTCCACTCCGCATCTCACCCCCGCCTTGGAAGGTTCTTGGCACAGCCAGGGCCGCCCTGGGAAGCCATGTGTGTGTGACCATGGGCGCCCACGCTTGAGGACACGCGGCTTCATTCTCTGAGAAGGCCGATGGACCAGACAGAGGACCAGGGGCCGTCCTCCCGCCCCTCGGAGCTTGTAGCTCAGCCTAATGAGCCGCACAGCCCACAGCCCACCTCCAGCAGTTCTCCTTCCCGCCTGTGTGAGCGCAGGTCCTGGCGGTGCTAGAGGCGGCTGCCGGGCGCACAGGGCAGCCAGCAGGGACAGCTGAGCCCGGCCCGATCAGGAGCAGCCGGCACCAGCACCAGAAGCAGCCGCCGGCACCAGCCCACCATTTTGGAGAGTTGGCTGGGAAGCCCCCAGTGGGTGCATTCCCAGCAGCTTCTGCCTCAGCAGCGCAGAAGACCAGGTGCCAACTGGCCGCGCAAGCTGGATCTGCCCTAGAATTCTGACGCCAGTTGCTCACTTACTCTGAGTTTTGTTTAAATACTTGGAGTAAACCCACTAACGGGGTCTTGTTGGCCGATGGAGTGAGCGTCCTGCCAATGGTGGTCTGTCTTCTTCATCGCCGCTGCACATCAGACTGAACTTCTCTGAGGACAAGAGCCAGCTGTTTCCTCCTTCAGCACTGGAGACGCCCGGTGCCCCGCGGGACCCCGCAAACGCTGGCAGAATGTGTGAGAGAAGATGGATGCGCAGCTCTGCTCTCCCGGGGCGCCCGTCCCCTCCTGGGCAGCTGATGGTGCCTCTGCGCAGCCGTGCGTGGGCCCCGAGCTCTGGCACAGGACCCTGGAGGCCGAGTGCCCCCTTGATGGTGCCCAGCACAGCCCTGCGGCCCAGGCCCGGGCTCGGCTCTGCCAGGGGCTGAGACCCGCTGCTGTTAGGAGAGTGTTGCAGTTACTCTCAAGTCACCGTGAAAGTTTATTAGCAATGATTCACACTTCACGTGGGGCAATCTCGCAGGGCCACACCATTTCAAGTTTCATTTAAAAATGAATGTGATTGTTTCTTTCTTTTTAACTTCATTTTAATTTATGCTAACGATGGGTTTGTGTGTTTTCGTCACTCCAACCCCATTTCCCATCCTATCCCACCTCCCCCCCCCCCCCCCCCCCCGTGTCTCTCCATGTGCATCTGTTGGTTCCCATCTAGGATGCCTGCATTAGTGCTTAGGTGCCTGTTGGGGTGAGCTGGCCCACCAGTGGGTGACTGTGGAGCACGCAGGACCCTCTGTCTTTGTCTGGCACCAGCCCCATGAGACACCTTGCAGGACAGGGTCGCATCTCACGTGACCCCAGTGTCGCCAGGCTGCCGTAGAGGTCTAGTGAAAACAGGGCCTCACGTGACCTCTGTGGTACCACAGCCCTGGTGTGGGCACGGGTCACTGTCTGAAATTAGCTTGCCCAGTCTCCTGATTCACATTCTTACTGCCCTCCCTTCTGCAAGGTCCCCTGATTGTTTTCCACACACACACACACACACACACACACACACACACACACCCCGGTCTGAAGGAACATTGAGATAAAAATGGTTCCTTTCCACTTGATCCATCTTTATACAGCTGTAAGATTTTCTTTAAAAGTGATGCTGTGTTAAAATTAACATCTTGGAACTATGTTTTATGACAACACTTCTTTCCTTAATGAGAAATCATAAAGGCATCTTTATTTAAAGCAAAGTAATTTCTCTCTAAAATAAATAAGGAGAAATTAATTTCCCTCCAACTATAGGTTAAATATTTTATTTTGTTAGTATAATGACAGCAAAAAAATAAAGGAAGACAAAATGTTTGGTTACCTTGGTACCTATTAGGACTTTGGCATTCTTTCTAGAGTGCCAGCCAATTTCAATAACGTCGGGAACAGGAGGAAATAAATTAGACATTTTAATTGTGAGATTATAACATGCTGATGGCAGAGCTGGGAAGAAGCCAGAGCAAATTTTAATGACAAAACAATAATCTAAGCGGAGGAGAAAACATTAGACCACATGAGCTTCAGAAAATAAAGAGGCCGCCGCATTAGATGCACCCTGAACTTACAGAGCGAGCTAGCGACAGACACTATGAATGGGTGACGAGCTTATTTTAGTTGATGTGAAGCGCTTTAAGTAGTAAATCAAATGGAAATTGGGTAAAATTTCAGATAGCATAAATAATTGATGTTTTAGAGTTCTGCCAGAAAATTATATCCCTAAGGAAATTTAGAAATGAAAAAAAAAAAAAAAAAGCTGCTCGTGGAAACCAGCCGTCTGCGATCCCCAGCAGAGGCCCGGACTGCTTTGTGGTAGTTTGTTTGGGAGAGTTGGTCTTGGAAGAGAGAATGTGGCTCTCAGCTCCCCAGACAATAGGACTGTTCTTCCTGGAGCTGGCGACCCGGCAGCAGGCAGGCCCAGGGGAGGGTCAGGTCTGCTGGGATCTGACGCGCCCTGTTTTATCCCGAGACACCCTGCGAGGCTGTGGATGCCCTGCCCAGAAAGGACAGGTGTGCTGCTGGTGCTGGCTGTCCTGCTGGACCCCTCCCTGCAGTGAAACCCCTCAGGGGAAGGTCCTGGGTGGAGGGTCCTGGGTGGAGGGTCCTGGTGGAGGCTCCTGGGTGGAGGGTCCTGGGTGCAGGGTCCTGGGTGCAGGGTCCTGGGTGCAGGGTCCTGGTGGAGGGTTCTGGGCGCAGGGTCCTGGGTGCAGGGTCCTGGGTGCAGGGTCCTGGTAGAGGGTCCTGGGTGCAGGGTCCTGGGTGCAGGGTCCTGGTGGAGGATTCTGGGCGCAGGGTCCTGGGTGGAGGGTCCTGGTGGAGGGTCCTGGTGGAGGGTCCTGGGTGGAGGGTCCTGGGTGCAGGGTCCTGGTGGAGGGTCCTGGGTGGAGGATCCTGGTGGAGGGTCCTGGGTGCAGGGTCCTGGGTGGAGGGTCCTGGGTGCAGGGTCCTGGTGGAGGGTCCTGGTGGAGGGTCCTGGGTGGAGGGTCCTGGGTGGAGGGTCCTGGTGGAGGGTCCATGGCGGTCTCACACCCACCTTCAGCCTCACACAGGATGGCACAGACTAGATGGCTTAGGGTGAAGCTTTACAGACCATGGGTCATGACCGCACACGGGGTCTTGTCATGGAACTGGGAGTCGTAGAAAACTTGGCAACATTACAAGACTTCTGAATCTGCAAGGATCAAAACTAAAACAACATGCATGAACCTAGGGTGGTCCTGTGTGCTCCTATGCCGGCATGACGCAGCTTCACTACAACCTTGTTCTAAGCATGCAGCATGCACACAGCACCGCGTGTGCCATCCATCATGCCACCCAATGCCATCTAGTGCTTCCTGAAGCACCTGGGCTCCGGTCCACACTGTGCCGTGCTGTGCACTTTGGGGTCCTGACTGCGCCCATGGAAGCTGTAACCCTCCTGATTCGCAGTGGCTTCTCTCTGGAAAACAAGGACTTAGTATTTCCTTACCGCCTTTCCCCAGCATGTAAGTATCACACCGGCACAGGTTAGGGGGCTGGGGATGTAGGTAAAGGGTAGATAGAGTGTTTGTGACATGTAGGAAGCATGCTCAATCTCAGGGTTCAACCCTAGGGTTCGCTCCAACGCCTTCAGAATGAGTTCTGGTTTCCGGGCCGCCCCGCGTGAAGGCTTGAGTGCCAAGCCTGTTGTCTCTCTCTGTGTAAGCACCAGTGCGCACCGGCTGCAAGACAAAAACCCTTTAACAATATTTCTGACTGGCGCTGCTGGAAGCATGAGTCTGGGCCTTCATCTTTCAAAGCACAGGGCTGCATAACTCAGCGGCTAAGATGTCTACATGCTGGACTGGGGTTTGATTCCTGAAAACTAGTGCAGTGGAAGGACAGACCTGACTTCCAAAAGTTGTCTTCTGATCTCTGTGCATGAACGTGCAGGCATGAACTCTCTCTCTCTCCTACTCTCTCTCTCTTTCTCTTCTCTCTCTCTCTCTCTCTGTCCTTTCTTTCACAAACACATACACACATACCCCTAAATCAATAAACACAGAAACAGAAAAACCATAAATATAATTACACAAACCAAAGCTAGCACTTACTTGAGAGGTTATTAGTAGTATGTATTTACTATTTATTATTTATAAAACCATTTGTTATTACAGTTTCCCAGGTATGGAGACGTGGCTATGTTTGCCAGCAGGAGTAAGTATGCCAATGACGCGGGGGTCCTCGTGCACCCACCCTGACGAGGAAGGAGATGCATCCATTTTCTTTGCAGTGAGAAACTTTGCAGTCATGGCCATCGGCACGCCTCATGCCTGGCGTGCAAAGGTCTGGATGCTGACGGCGTGGGCCGCTCAAATGAAAATGTTTCCGAACCAAGCCTGCAGCTTACTGCAAACACTGAAGGAATGTCTTGGCGACTTTGAAAAGTCTTCAAATCAAGTAAAGCAATGTTTTAAGGGGTTTGTTGGTCAGTGAAAGGCACTTTCTTGCAGCCTATGAAACTTGTAACTGCAGAAAGTAAACGGAAGCAGAGCAGAGGTCTTGGGCCTGCAGCTATTAAAATGTCAGCATGTCCTGGAGATTGAGTGTGGCAATGAAACTTGCAACACCCTCAGTGGAGCAACACTGTTTCCAAGAGGATTTCTGAAAAGAGTGAAGACCATTTCCATCAGCTGAGTACCAGCTGAGGGCGACCCGGGGGGGGGGGGGGGCTCGGCTCCCGGGAAGACCTGGTGATGCCCGTCACGGCCCTGGGCACGCGCAGGAAGTGAGCGCACGTGAAGGCGTGAGTCACGTCCCGCTTTGGAAGGGCTCACAGGGGTGGGACTGGCCTTGGCGTCTGTGGGCCAGACTGGAGCCACACGGGCAAGAATGTTTCCTGCGCGGCAACAGTGTAGCCTGATCCCCGCGAGCACACGCTTCTCTCCCGCCGCGATCCTCTGGGACGCCCCGGCAGCCCGAGTGCCACGGAGAGCTCCACAGGAACGTCCTGAACAGTGGGGCGCTGCAAACCTCGGCAGCCACGCGGGCCCCGGGGAGCTTTACGACATGCGGTAGGGAGGCAGCTCTCCAGAGGACACGAGTCTAGCAGAGTATGGAAACGATGATGAAGCTGGGCGACAGGTAAGAAGGCTAGGAGGGGATGTCTGCTTGCAAACCCGGTGGCCCGAGCTCCACCCCCGGTGACCCGAGCTCCACCCCCGGTGACCCGAGCTCCATCCCCGGTGACCCGAGCTCCATCCCAGGTGACCCGAGCTCCACCCCCGGTGACCAGAGCTCCACCCCCGGTGACCCGAGCTCCATCCTGGTGACCCGAGCTCCACCCCCGGTGACCCGAGCTCCACCCCCGGTGACCCGAGCTCCACCCCCGTGACCCGAGCTCCACCCCCGGTGACCCGAGCTCCACCCCCCGGTGACCCGAGCTCCACCCCCGGTGGCCCGAGCTCCACCCCCGGTGACCCGAGCTCCTGCCACATGCTGGGAGAAGAGAACGGGCTCTAGAAAGTGCTCCCTGACCTCCTACACACGCTCTTTCTCTTTTTCTCTCTATCTTCTCATAATTAAACAAATAATAAATAAATGTATTTTGAAAGAAAGGTGAGGATTGTATTTTTTACTGATTAAAGTCACGTTTTGGGGCTGGAGAGGTGGCTCAGGGGTTAAGCCTCTGCCTTGCAGGCGGAAGGTCCTGAGTTCGGATCCTTAGATCCCACGTATAGATGCTGGGCAGAAGCGGGGCGGCCTGCGTTTCTGGTCCTGGTAGGGCGGAGCCTGTGAATCCCGGGACAGAGTAAACAAGGAGGAGGTGGAGGCGTCCATGGTGGTTCCTGAATTCGTCCGTGGTTCTACACACACACACACACACACACACACACACACACACGTACACATGCGCACACACACATACACACACAATTGAATAAATAATAAAAAAAATTAAAAAAAAATTTAAAGTCACGTTTTGCTTCTCCTCCCATAATGATTGTGGGATTTGTCGGACACTTATGGAAATCTCTATATTTAGATACACCACTTGAAGGAATAACTACTTATGTCGACACAAGAGAATAGAGCAGGAAATGGCTCTGCGGGTATTTAAGTGTCAGAGCATTTTATGGCCGACAACGTCCTTCCCAGCAGTTTGCTATCCTGAAGTGTCTGGAGACACAGTTTCAGCAATATTCCCTTTCAAATTTTGATTCAAAAAGCTGTGTTAGTTTAGTTGGTGAAGCATGCTCAGTTGAAATAAAAAGTATCCCTGGTCAAAGTATGCGTCAACTCTGGAGACACTGAAGGTGCTCTGTGATCCTGAGAATCAGGTATTCAGCCAAAGCTTACCCTTTATATAATAAAAGTGTCCATATGCAGCTCTCAGCTTTATTACATAAAATGAAGAAGTGCTTTAAGGTAGATTTCTTTATGAGTTGCTATGGGAGATGTTTGTTTTGTGCATCTAATTCACAGACCTGGGTAATGGTTTATGTACCCATTTGGCGGACCTGTGTCCTGGGGTCACGTAGCCTCTCTCAGATATAACGTGAATGCTGGTGGAAAAACCCTAGTTTGGGCAATCACTCGCTTGGGATAATTAATTTTCAATCACTTCACTGAGGTGTAAGTTACATGCAGTAAAACTCACACATGTGAGCGTGGTGACCATGAGAGAGACAAGATATTGGTCATGGGGTCTCTCCTGAAGGACGGTCAGATCCCTGTCCAAGTGGAAGACCCACCTGGCCATGCCGTCCTGTGTCTCACTCAGTAACTCATGATGAGGAGTCTTGACACCCCTGAAGGACATGTATGCACAATGTGCGGGGATGCATTCACGTATGCACGTCTGTGCTGCATTTCCTCAACAGCTACAGCTTGCTTCCGCATACCCTCGGTGCAGCCTTTTCAAGAGGACACAGCCCAGCCTGTCCTGTTGCTGGTGGGACCACAGCAGTTCTTTCTGCTCACCCTCACCTTAGTGTCTGGTCCATCTTGTGCAGGAAGCATGGCTCTGACAGGTGGATTCCACTTGTTTGCTCACCAGCCTAAAATCTACCTTCTGCCTTCTGTGACTTCAGGCCCAGTCGTGGTAAGCTCTGACTTTAGCCTCAGGGTGAGGTGGGGTGCAATCTTCTTTCTCACTTCCTCTCTGGCTCCTTCTGGTGCTGTGGCGTGTCCCTGTCTGTCTCTGTGCTGGGTGGTATGGCTCTTCCTTCAACCGCCGGCGCCTGTCACCGTCCCAGAGCTGCAGGCTGGGCTCCCCTGGGCTCTGGTGGGCTCAGGATGGATTCCTCACACTTCACGGTTCACCTTCCAAATCTATTGCGAAAAGAAAACGTCTTCCGGGTTTACTACTCCGTCTCTGTGCCCGGTGCTCTTTCCTCCTTACACATCCCCGCAGCATCTTATTCGACCCTCAGAGCCATGGGGAGCTGCCCTTTGTCTTCCGCCTGTGTCTCTGAGGATTCCAGTCTTCCTGCCCTAGGCTGTTGCTTGCTAACTCCTTCCAGAACTATCTCCTGCTTTCACTCACCAACTACGTGAAGAGGTGCCTATGTGTGCTCTTGTGCCTTCCTCCCTGACCATGCATGCACATGTGCAACACACAAACACATATACACACATGCTTGCAGACATGCCTGCGCACACAGGCAAGCCCATGCATGCACACACATATATGCAGGCATGCCTGCACATGCGTGTAAGCACACATGCACAGACATGCTGTACACACGTGCATGCGTGTACATGCATACATGCAGACATGCCTGCACACACATGCAAGCCCACCCGTGACACATATGCATACAGACACGTCTGCCCATGCAAACAAGCCCACATATGCATGCACATGCTTGCAAGCCCATATATGCACACACACTTCACCCTGGATTTGAGGGATGCAGAGTCTTATATGTTTTTCTCCACATCTTCATTTTTCTGCCACTACTGAATGTTAGGCCCAGAAATTTTATGAATGGTACAAATTTTATCATTTCTACCCTTCTTTGATTTAGCCATCTGCCCTTTCTCCCTATCATCCCCTATCCACTCTTGAGATCAGTCACTAGAATTTTACTTAGGTTATATTTACTCTTCAGTCTAGAATTTTCTTTTGGTTCCTTCAGTAGACTCCACTTCTCTGCCCAGGGTCATTATTTCATCATAATCATATTTCCTTCACTTGCTTGGTTGTGTGCATGATGTTTTTGAACTCACCTGCATCTTTAGACTTTAGTGATTTCTGTGGGATGCAAGCAGCGTTCACACACATCAGGAGTCACAATTTTCCCTCTCGTTCTCTGGAATTCTGTTTCCTCTTCTCTGGGAAGCAAGCCCCTGGTATGCTCTCCTATGTTCTGTAAACTTTCTGTCCACGCCCTTACAGTAGCAACTCCCAGAGGCCTGATGAATCGTCCCACCATTAGCTGTGCATAAGGTGTGATGGAGGCCGCTCGTGATGGCCCTTGCTGCTAAGCACAGCCTCTCTGGGGCCAGAGGGATGCTCCAGGACAGACAGACACGGGCCACCACGGCTGGAGCTCAGCAGCATCCCCGGTCACTCGCTCGGGGTCAACAATCTCTGGCCCTCGTGTCCTCTGGATGTTCTACCCCCTGGGCTTCCTGTCCGTGAATGTCTTAGCCCATGAGCCTTTTGTCCCTTGGGCCTCCTGTCCCCCTATTCCATAGGTATCCTGTCGCCCAGATCACCTGTCCCCCGGGTCCGCTGTCCCCTGGGTCTCCTGTCCCCCGGGTCTCCTGTCCCCCGGGTCTCCTGTCCCCCGGGTCTCCTGTCCCCCGGGTCTCCTGGGTGTCCTGTTCCCTGGGTCGCCTGTCCCCTGGGTCTCCTGTCCCCCGGGTCTCCTGTCCCCCGGGTCTCCTGTCCCCCGGGTCTCCTGTCCCCCGGGTCTCCTGTCCCCTGGGTCTCCTGTCCCCCGGGTCTCCTGGGTGTCCTGTCCCCTGGGTCTCCTGTCCCCTGGGTCTCCTGTCCCCCGGGTCTCCTGTCCCCTGGGTCTCCTGTCCCCTGGGTCTCCTGTCCCCCGGGTCTCCTGGGTGTCCTGTCCCCTGGGTCTCCTGTCCCCCAGATCACCTATCCCCTGAGTCTCCTGTCCCCTGGGTGTCCTGTCCCCTCAGGTTTCTCCTCTCCTACCTCAGCTGCTCTGGAACCTTATCTCCATCCTAACCCCAGGCAGGTAGAGCCTACACCACAAGTCTTGCCCCACCCACCTGCACCCCGCTTTCAGCCAGAGGCTACACAGAACCCTCAGGTGGGTTCTGCTCCTTCCCACAGCAGCTGTCCTCTCCCCTTCCTCGGTCTGGAGACCACTGCCTCGCCTCAGACCTCTGCCTTCGACCCAGGAGGTGTCTGGGATACTGCTCTCCGCCATCCAAGGGGCAGGTGGCTGCCTTTGGTGTGTGGGGACGGTGCTGCAGGCCTGGTCACCCGCTGCGGGTGGGAGGGACACTGGGCCGGGAGAGCTGCACGCGCCCCGGAAGCAGAGGCTGGCACCATCGATCCTCAGCAGGAGAGTGACTTACACGGGACAATTAGCAGCTTCATTTATTCAGCTCAGATAAGCCGCCTGATAATGATGTTCTCAGCTGAGTTGTTTGACTTGTAATAACCAGGTAAACGCCTCTCGATGAAATAATGAGATATTCACTGGTCTCCACCTCACCTAGTTCCACGTTGTCCTGATCCGCGATACGATCTCGGTGTGGGGAAATAGCTGCAGTCTCCAGTTCCCCGCTCCTACACTCACTTGTCATCATTAGGCAAATCATCCTCTTAACACCCTCTCTTTTGTTCACACGGATCATCGTTGGGGGTGGAGCTTAATTGTTCATGAAAGGAGTTTTCGAAGTTTCATCTTCAAATTTCTGTTCCTGAGTGCGCTTTGTGGGTTCCAGTGGAAGTGTGGAGAGCTCCTGAGAGCAGAGCCCTGGGGTCTTGTTCTTCACTGGAGACCCTCCGGGTAGCCCACTAACTCTTCCAGCAAAGTCCTGCTTCAACACAGCACACAGAAATACACAAAACATAAACATAAAATTACTGGGCTGGGGAGATGGCTCAGGGCTCAGCCTCTCCTCGCAAGCAGAAGGACCTGAGTTTGGATCCCAGTTCCATGTAGAAAGGCCAGGCAGCAATGGCGGTGAGTTGGAACTTCTCCTCGATTTCTACTCAGAGCGTCAGCTGTAGCTAACGATCGCTCCCTCCCAGAGAACCCGCCACGAGCTCTAAGCATGGGGTTTGACACCCCTTCTTCTCGAGCCCAGCTCTACCAACACAACATGTCTTCTCATTGTGTCCCCAGATTCAGCCCAGGATGGCCTCCCCCAGCTCAGGCAGGAGCCACTGGGCAGCAGCACCCAGCGCTCTCACCCAGGGCTTCACCCGGCGCTCTCACCCAATGTGCTCTGGATTGTTGGATTCAATGAAACCGTGCGGCCCTGTGGCCCTCTCTTCTACCACTGTCCCTGCCCCATTGGCTAAGGGCTTTCCACGTCCCATCCCCTAGGCAGGCTGATGACAAGATGTGTCCTCAAGTGGACAGAGAAACAGGGCCCCAAGGACAGGAGCTGCTAGTCAGAGGTCACTAGACGGTTGGGCAGTGTGGACTGCAGGGCTGGCTGGACATCTGACAGGTCGGGCAGTGTGGACTGCAGGGCTGGCTGGACATCTGACAGGTCGGGCAGTGTGGACTGCAGGGCTGGCTTGATGGACATCTGACAGGTCGGGCAGTGTGGACTGCAGGGCTGGCTGGCTTGATGGACATCTGGCAGGTCGGGCAGTGTGGACTGCAGGGCTGGCTGGCTTGATGGACATCTGGCAGGCCGGGCAGTGTGGACTGCAGGGCTGGCTGGACATCTGGCAGGTCACATCACGCAGCAGCTCAGAAGGTGAAATTTCATCAGGAGCTTCTCACGGTGCTTCAGCCACGTCCTGTGGTGAGTGACATTGAGAGCTGGGAGCAGCTCCGGGGAGAACCCGGGACACCTGTCTATCGCCGTAGGCCCTCTGCAGGCGAAGCAGGAAGGAAGCAGCTCTGTGTCATTTCGAGTCCTGTGACTCTGCAATAGTCTAATGTCACTCAGAGAGTCAGGAAAGCAGTTGTAGAACTGATTCCAGGGCTCTTGGGATGCTCATGTGTGTGTGCTTGTGTATGTGTATGTGGGGGGCAAATGCAAGAATTCTGTATGTGCATGTGTGTACATGTATGTGTACAGTATATTGCATGCATGTGTGTGGACGGACATGTGCATGTATGCGTGTGTGGATGGATATGTGTGTATATGTGCATGAATGCATATACATGAGTGTGTACCTGCGTGTATATGTGAGTGTGTGCATGTGCATCATGAGTATGCACCTGGACGTGTATGCGTGTGTACCTGTGCACACACAGAGGCCACAAGAGGATCAGAAGTCCTGCTCTTTTACTTCTTTGAGTCCGGGTCTCTCGCTGAATCTGGTCCTCAAGCTGGTGGCCAACAAGCCCTCTGATTCTCCTCTCCCCACCCCTCCAGCACTAGTATAAAGGCACGCATCCCTTCCTGCTTCTTACACAGGGCTGGAGATCCAAATTCAGGACCTCGCGCTTGCACAGCTAGCTCGTACTCTCCCAGTCTTTCCGGCCCCAGGACAGAACCAGGTCTCCCCCTTGGAGATTCACACCTGTCTTCCCCATGGGAGGAGGAGACAGTTCCCAGTGTCCCCATGAGATAGCAACATTCTTTGTATCTTTCCTCTTCACTAGCATGCGCTAATTTACTGCTGCAGTGACAGTCACGGCGGTACTTACATGCTTTCGCACAACATGCATTGGTCAAATCTAAGTCAAATCATCCCACTCCCCTCCACCACCCCCAACCCGTTAATCTATGCTACATTCTGGTTCATGCTTTGGCTTCCACATGTGGTTAGGGCATGCAGTGCCTGGCACGTTTGCCTTATCCAAGGATTATGCTGCCGACAGGCAGATTTTAATTCTTCATAATGGAATACTATTTAGCCATAGAAAGTCATACAAACACATAGACACACACACATACATGCATGTGTGTCCACATGTCAAGAAATACATAGATGCATGTGCTTACACATGCACAAGACATTTCACATTGCTTGTTGATTCGGAGCTCAATGATGCATTTCTTTGTGGGGAGCAATTAAATTTTTTTATTATATGGAAAACAAAATATTCAAAATAGCAGAAGCCCATTTTTAGAATTAGGTATGTGAACAAACAAGGCCCAGGCTGCCTCAGGGTCCCAGGGGCCATGCAAAGCCCACTCCAGGCCACTGGCATGGATGGGTGCGGATAGCGCCCCCTGCAGGTGTGCCTCGCACACCGTGGATCCTTCAGATGCGCAGCCCTGTGCTGTCGTGAGTGTCCCTGTCGGTTATGCCAAGAGATATTCCCTTAATCACTAGGAAAAGAATGTCCCTTTTATTTTGGAGGAAAGGGAGGAGGAACTCACTGGTATGTGAGAAAACTGAGAAAACTATGTTTTTTCCCTTCACCATATGTGGCCCAGAGGTTTTACATTTCTGAACATCCTGAGTATCCTGACAATTAGAATTTTATTAACAAGCACCTACAGCCTGATTCTGAATGTGCTCACAGGTGACCTTCCAGGAATGACCAGAAAACGCACTTGTTCGGAGGAGTGATCTCAGTACTTCTTCCTTTGCCCATGCAGAGCCTGCGCGTACGAGGGAACTCGGGGGGGGGGGGCTCAGCTGCTCCCCCGAGAGACCAGCTGCCCGCTCCTCAGGCCTCTCATTAACAATTGATGGGATCAAAAGTTCACAGGCCACGGCGGCCGTGTCAGATGCTCGGGCCCGGGAGGCTGAAACGGAGCGAGTTTCTCAGGTGATGAAATTTCCAGAGGCGACTCGTCTTACTGCGGTCGCCTGAGCCAAGGTCACTGTCCTGGCCACGGTGGACACACAGGGCACCCTTCTGACGAGAAGAGATGCAGCCTCCTGTATCAGACATGCTAATTTAAGCTCGAAACCCAAAACGCGGAAACATCATCTTGGACAAACAGGAGCTGCGGGGCCGGGTCAGTGTCTACACCGAGGCTGCAAGTGACCAAGCACTGCCTTGAAGAAAGCCAACCTGCCTGTTCTGCCCTCTCCCTGGCAGGGGGTGGGGGTTCCTCGGCCTTGAGCAGCCACGCCTAGGCCATGTCACGTGGACTCACCTCTCTCCCGTTTGAACCCATTATCCCCAAGGGCGATAAACCCTGAGATCAGAGGACTGGAATGTCTTTGAATCTCAGAGATTGTCTGTCTTCCCAAACGCAGCCACACTGTTCCTCAGACAAAAAAAATAAGATGGAATGGGAAAATACTCAGACTAGTTGAGACAGACGAGACATTCACTATTCAAAGACAACAACTGAGCTAGGCAGCGTCCTGTTGGTTCTGAGCAGCGCCTGGCGCCCGGCTCCCCCGGTGCATCTCAGAACACGAGTTCATGCCCTGCCTGCCGTGTGCTCCCCGGCTGCTGGTCTGAGCAGCTGGCCCCTGAGAAGCCGCTGAACTCAATCAGCTTCGTCTGGAGTCACAGGTCCGAGGTGAGCCAGGGAGCGGTTCCCCATGGGACTGTAGGTTGATCTTCTTTTATACAACATGCACTTTGCACCCTGCTAAAGGCCAAGCTCAAGCGCAAGGTGACCCTCATCTGCCTCCCTGTGCCAGGCAGCTTTCCACGGCTGCCACGGGATGCTGGCAGACCGCTGAAGGAGAAAAAGAACCCTTTGGCTCACAGTGTCTAGGGGTCCCGTCCATCCGTGGTCGGCTGCCCCAGTGCTACGGGCGTATAGTTCACATGGCGATTAGCGGGAGCACTGCTGACCTCGAGGTGCCCGGAACAGAGCAGGAGGGAATAAGCCAAGATGTGCCTTCAAAGAAGTTCCCTGGGGACCCACTTACTCCTACCCCAGCTCCTCACAGAGACCCCACCGTTCCAGCCCGCCCCCACCTCCTCTCACACATTCAGGTCTGAACCCATTGCTGGATTAACCCATCAGTGAGCTGAGCGCTCTCACAGTTCTGCCACCTTCCCGTAGTGCCACCAGCAGGGGACCAGGCCTGCCACATGCACCTTCAGGGCTGCCGCAAGTCCAACCTGTAGTACTGACCGACCCTACTGAGAAACAAGAAGCACAGCCTCTCATCATCTCTTTCCTCAGACAAGGCCACCGCGCCCAGATCTGTCCGGTAAACCACAGAGTCAGCCCCACCTCTCCCAGGTCAGACCAAAGGTCGCACGCACAGCATAAGGGTGGATGTAGTTAGACCTCCAATGTCGGGACCCCTTTTCTCAGACCCACGAAGGATCCCATGTGGAAGCGTGAACTTGCAACTGACGAAAGTGCTCAACACGTTGGTGAAGAGCCGGTAGCTAAGGCAAGTCTTGAGTGAGCCTGAAAGATCGTTGAATCTACGCAGGAAGGTCCGGCCCGTCGTGGGTGTGCCTGTTCTCTGCGCGGGATGAGATGGCGAAGGCTGCCTCAGAGGACGGCATGTTTCAATGTACCCTGGCAGACTTGCAGCGTGGCAAATGAGAGGCTTGCCCCTCTGTCAGCCGTCCCTGTGGAGCGGACATGACCAGTTCCTTGGCTCCTGTTGTTGATTCGAACTCTCTTCCAAGCTAGATTAAGAACTGTAACCCAGAATACAGCAAGAATAAACCCCTTTGTTCCTTTAAGCTGCTAAATTTTGAATTTACTGATGATATGTAGAGCAATTGAAACAGACCCCTTCACTCTTCCCCCCATGCTGGGACCCACGTAGCCTTGCTTCTCCCCATCTTCAACCGTCCTCTTGTCTTCAAGCTTTGTCCCTCGTGAAGAGAACTCATGCCAGCCACTGGCTTCTGCCCCACCTAAGCGGACGTTGCTGCAGCTGCGCACTGAATGAAGCGAATGTCCAGTAAAGGGGACACCACATGGGGGCCCACGGGTAGCGCACAGTGAGATCTCGAGACCCTTGGCCAGTAGAACACCTGCTCATGCACGGGCCCCTGATTTTAGTTGTCAGGACCCTCAGGGGCCCAGTGCACGGGCGTGTCTGGCCCGCAGAGCTCAGGAGCCCCTGTGACCAGCTGGTGGAGTCAGGGCTCCTGCTCCAGACAGGCCCGCGATGCTCCGACTCTCCATCCATCCAGGACGGTCTGGGAGGCGACCAGTTCCGGGCGTCTCCTGCAGCCCCTGGACACACAAACAAGGATGATCAGCCTGCTGGCAGCTTCCCTAGGAGCCGAGTACTCGGGGACACGGTGGCGAGGGTCCTTCCTGCAGGCAGACACAGGGTCACAAGGAGGTAGCATCACCAAAGTTCTTATTCACGGAACTGGAGGAAAGCAAAAGCGAGACCGCATTACGAAAGAAAGATGCCTTCTCCTAAAGGCACCTCGTCCCCTCCTGAAGGCCCCTCGTCCCCTCCTGAGCACCTCGTCCCCTCCCGAAGGCACCTCGTCCCCTCCCGAAGGCACCTTGTCCCCTCCTGAGCACCTCGTCCCCTCCCGAAGGCACCTCGTCCCCTCCTGAAGGCACCTCGTCCTCTCCCGAAGGCACCTCGTCCCCTCCTGAAGGACACCACATGGTAGAGCAATTGACCATCAGGCTTCACGGACACCACATGGGGCAGCGGTTAGACCACCAGGCTTATGGACACCATGCAATTGACCATCGGGCTTCATGGACACCATGAAGGGCAGGCAAGGGACATGACTGTCATAACGTAGGGAACAGCAGTCACCCAGAACTCCACCCTGGCTGAACTGCCTAGAAGAGGACTCCTGGGATGCTTGCACCTCCATGGAGAAGTCAGCATGGTGCAGGGGGAGCCAGCCCGAAGGAGCACTGAGGCGAGGGGCAGCAGGAATCAGCGGGCGACAGGGATAGATACGTTATTCCCACTGCAGGAGCCACGGGGTCCAAGCCATGACGCAGAGGAGGAAGACAGGTCGCAGACAGTGGACAGCCAGCTTCTTGGACAGTGGGTAAAGTGCAGGGTCCTGGCTGGTTTTATACTTGTGAGTGGGACACATGCATTAACAATTTAGGGCTCAGCATCAAAAGCCCCTAAACAGAACATATGAATTCCACAGTGGAGAGAAACTTAACAAAGAAACACTTATCAACAGGACTGATAGAGAATGAAGAGGAGGACAGAGAGAGTGTGTGGAAATGTAGTGGAAACTGTCAACACGAAATTAATCCCTGTGGAAGATCCGATCTCTAACGAGAGATACACGTGAACTCTTCACATAAAAGCACTCAGATCAAATGTCCTACGCATGAATACACAGTATTTGAAAGGATTGCATGCCCAGCAAACATGACCAAGTAGGGTTGAAGCAGAGACGGATGAAAAGCATGTGTGTGTCAGAGGCCGAGAAGTGGCAGCTCGCACCCTGAGGGCAGAGACACAAGGTTCACAAAAGATCCTCAGAGACCTGTGCCGGGGGAGGCTCACCTGGAAACGCCCTTCTCACGTGGGTGGGCTCTCACGTGGGGGCACACAGACCATGTCCTCAGGAGCTTGGCAGTGCCACCTCCAGACAGGCAAGGCAGGGCACTGAGTGGCACCTGAAGCCTAACAGGGCAGAAAGGAGCTATTCTCGGGCTCTTGGAATGCGCCCCTCGAATCCGTCAGCTCCCCACTGGCCACATCCCAGAAGAGCCAGACGACTTGGGGGACACTCTGTGTGGCAGGCAAGTTCCTCCTGGGCTCAGTCAGGACATGCTAGGAGCAGAGCTGAGGGGCACGGGGGTCCTGGGCACCACACACTGCACCCGGGACACGACAGGCACCATCCGCGGGCACCACAGGCACCATCCGCACCATCCGCACCATCCGCGCCATCCGCACCATCCGCGCCATCCGCACCATCCGCGCCATCCGCGCCATCCGCGCCATCCGCGCCATCTGCACCACCCGCAGGCACCACAGGCACCATCCGCACCATCTGCACCACCCGCGGGCACCACAGGCACCATCCGCACCATCTGCACCACCCGCGGGCACCACAGGCACCACCCGCGGGCACCACAGGCACCACCCGCGGGCACCACAGGCACCACCCGCAGGCACCACAGGCACCACCCGCGGGCACCACAGGCAGCACAGGCACCATCCGTGGGAGTCGGGCAGACTTTAGGGCAAAGCAGTCAAGAGGGGGCTCCCCTCACCAGGACCACCGGATGCTGAACCTGCACAAACACTGGACACCATGCTTAGAGCACAGGAGGAAGAACGGAGGGGATTTCAGGAAGTGCTGGCCCCCAGCTCCGAGACTGGCAGGCCCAGCAGAGATGAGCAAGGAGGTGTAACCCAGAGGAGCCTGATGAAGAAGCAAGGGCTCCAGGACAACGGGGAGGGGCTCAGAAAGCAGTGAGCCACGCGTCAGCACACGCTGTGTAGAGGCAACGCCACGTGTGGGCCAGTCATGTGCAGCCAACCCCACGTGTGGGCCACCCATGTGCAGCTAAACCTACATGTGGAATAGCCCCATGTGCAGCTAACCCCACGTGTGGGCCAGCCATATGCACTAACCCCACGTGTGGAATAGCCCCATGTGCAGCTAAACTCATATAAGGGCTAACTAACCCTATGCTCAGTCCAACCCCATGTGCAGACCAAACCACGTGTAGACTAACCCATCTGCAGGCTAACCCACATGTAGCTAACCCTGTGTGCCCGCTAACCCCATGGTGGGCTAACTCCATGTGCAGGCTAAACCCTATACGTATGGGTAACCCCCATGTGCGGGGTGATCCCTTTGTGTAAACTAACTCCACGTATCCGCGCCAGGTGAGAGGTAACCCTCACCCCCTTGTGTGAGCTACCCTCCAGGTGCAAGCTGACTCTGTGTGTGAACTAATCCCATGCTCTGATAACCCCCACGTGCAAGCCAATCCCATACGTGCACTAACCCCTGTGACTAATTAGCCCCTGTCACGTGAGACCGAACCCTGTGTGTGGGCTGAGTCTGTGTGTGGGCTGATTCCCATGTGCACGCTAACTTTCATGTCTGAGACAATATCCACGGACAGGCTACCTTCATGCGTGGCCTAACCCCACATGTAGACTAATTTCCATGTACCATTTAACTCTCTAAGCAGGTTGCCTGCGTGTTACGGATATTCTCTGCTAAATGGCTTGAGGACACAAGGGGTTTTATGATGGCTTATGATTCTCGGTTACAGATCCTTGTCCATCTCGATAGGAGAGCTCACACCAACACCAGAAGCTGAGAGAACTGGCCATTCCACAGCCACAGGATACTGAGAGAGGGACGATCCTCACTTGCTAGATCAGCATTTCTAGCCAAGTATACAAAAAATGTCAATTTTCTTAACTAGCTCTCCCATCTTATCTATCTGCCCAGGAAAATGTCCCACCTACCATGAGTTGGGCCTTCCCCATCAATTAGACAATTTCCTGTAGACTGGCTCAGGCTTAACTATTATTTCTCTAAAAATGTGTCCAGGGCTTGAGCCTTCAACTGTCAGGTTGACACCTGTAGATGACTACGACATTCCACCCTTGTCAAATTGACACAAAAGCATCATTTTTAAACTGCGACCTTCCAATCTTTGTCCCCACAGGTGTTTCATTTATGTGATGATATAAAAGACATTAAACTATATTAGTTCTCACAATCAAAAATTGAAGGTTCTTATAGTCCAATTTAAAAATATTCAGTCATTAAATGTTCAGCTCCAACATTTGAAAAGTCCAAAATCTCTTAACTATAAAATCCTATCAATTCAAGAGTTAAATTACTGCAGCATAGAATAAACATTAAAATAGAAACATTATAACACAATAAGAAAACATGAATTCAAAATTGAAAGATCAAAACAATTCAAAGATCAATATCTAGGGAAATAAATTCTACATCTTGTAGTTCAACAACCACCTTATGTTGCTCATTGTGTAGTGAGGGAGGCTCAAAGATTCTGTGCCGCGTCCCTATCCAACCAATCTGGTAGTATATGTCTCAGTTTGGAAAAGATGGATTCAAAGTAACATGTTTTGGGATAAGGACATGGCTTTATTTAAGAGAAACAAGGAAAAATATGGGAATTGTCAGGCCTTGGTGTTTCTTCCCAGCTCAGGCCTAAAGCCTGTTCCCTGAGTAACGCCCATGAACAGGGGCTGGACACTCTCTCCTAGATAATTCGAGTTTTGCCTCTGGCAAGAAGAATTCTGGGAATTAGGAGTGCCCCTTACCTAGGTTTTGTTTGGGATAATTCAAGTTTTGCCTCTGGCAGGAAAAATTCTTCTGGGAATTAGGAGTGCCCTTTCTTAGGGTTTTTTTGGAACTAGCTTCCTGCTCTCTGTTCTAGAGAAGAAGCCTGCTTTTTAAGTTTCAGTCAAATACTAAATAGAAATTTCATGTCTAGTCACTTACAATAAGTAGACTTGTTAGCCAGAATGTGTGCACTGATTTTAAGGAAATTAGAGAATAACTTTTAGAGTCTTAAAACATAGGTGGGTAAAATTCCCACCTACGTACTAACTCAGAAATTCCAGAAGTATAAGACTATGCTATCAGTCCACTAGAACTTTAAAAGAAATTGTGATACCCTCTTACCCTGGCTGAAGGCCAAGGAAGAGACCATCATGCCAGAAAGTCTAGATGCCAAGACTGCCCCTGGAGATGGTATTTGCAACCCAAACTGGGAGAATCCATGTCAGAAGCAAAGGGGGCCGTGTCTTTCCTATCCCAAACAGCACTCTTATGAGAAATCACAGAGATGGACCATTCGAGTGCACTCCCACCAATGATTGCCTCCGTCCGGAAAGAGACACCCTTGGCATATGGGGCCTGACTGGACCCCAGGTTTGGAGTATGCATGGTTCACAGATGGGTCATCTAACTGATGGCAATACACTTCTAGAATTCCTCAAAGGAAGACATAAGCAACCTTACTATTAAAGGAATAGAAGGATGCTATTATAGAAGTTATTCTTTTAATAATTATATTGCTTAAGTGTTTTCTTCAGTGCATACCTCAATGCTCCATCGACAGAACCAGCTATAGCTTATGGGCCTTGAGTATTCAAGTCAAGGCCCCCCCCTTAGAGATGTGGTTTAAGCTTGGATAGTAGAGACTACATGAGCCGCATGCATCTTCCCAAGTTAGAACCTGCTGCCATGCCTGGTGCCTATGTCGACCTGCCTGACTGAGAGGATCAACCTGGAGAGGACAACAGCCAAAGCTCACGCTGGGACTTATGGGGTGTTGAGGATTCCTATAGTTAATTGTAAAATATGTTCCTTGCTAAAATCAATAGGAGAACATTCTGCCTCTGTATTTTAAAAGAAAGCAGTCTCTGTTAAAATGTGGGCTCAGCCCCATAGCTATCTGGTGAAGTATTATAGATTAGATAAGTTTGGAAATACTGAGAGAATGTTTCTGTTAAGTGCCTTTGCCCTGAAGCAATGGGTTAGGTTCTTGAAAAAAGGGTCCACCCTGAAGGTGATTTTGCTGATTATCTATTGTGTATGCAACATTCTTTACCCCAAAATTTTCTGTATAAAAGTTGTCACGAAAGTTTCAATAAACAGGTTTAGGATTCACTCGGACGAGAGGGAGCTGTGTGTGTTCTGTTCTCCGCCCGGTCCTGGGGAGCCCTGGTCTCGAGGCCGCGACTCTGGTCTGCGGCAATTCTGGGCAATACCATTCCTTTTTAGAACTCAAAATTGCACAAGCAGCTTTTCTCTGGACCAGGTAAAATCTACACTCACAGCCATCCTTAGCCCACACCACGCAGTTCTGGCACCTCTAAGAACATTCTGGGTTCACCACTGCACACATAAGCTGCACTCTCCTTTGCAGGAATGCCAAGCTTGCCACTTGGTGACAAGCTTTAGCTATTATCCATGAACCCTGAAATCTTGCATCAAAACCAATGGGTTGATATGGCCAATGGGATGATCCTACCAAGTTCGACAGCGAGGCTGAAATGTAGCTTGGCTGACTTGAGCCACAGGATGTACCAACTTCTGTGAGCTGATTCTGGAAAGTCTTTTTCTAAGCAGCCAAAACTTTTGAAGGGCAAGAAACTGCTTCAACTTAGACTTCTGTCCCTTAAAGGAATCTGGGTTTCCACAACCTAAAATCTCCATAAAGCAGTATTCATTTCTTCCACCATCCCAGTGCAAAGTACTAGATAGTTCTACAATGTTTATTTCTCCAACATTCACAGCCGCTTTGCTGTCTGCTCTTTCCTCACCCAGACTTCAAGACTGTCAACACATCTCTCCTCTACCAAGCAAACCTGTTCATTATCTTTAACTTCAGCTTCACAAAAGACCTTGTTTCGTTCATCACAATCTGGGCCCAAGCAATGCACAGCTCATCTGTTTTCTAGTTCTATTTTCCAAATGGTCTTTCTGCTTAATGGTTTTTATAACACACAGTCTTAATATCTGCAAACATTCCCAAATCCACCCAAAACCCCCACAAAACCCATAAAGTCCACATATCCAGATTTATCAACAAAACCCCACTTTTCTGGTACCAAATTCTCTGTCAGGTTCCTACATGTTACTGATAAACTCATAACCAGATGGCTTAAGGTCACAAGGTCCAAAGTCAGAATCCCACCATTTTTATAACCTCCGGGAGAACTCACACTTGTGACGTGGTCACTTACTAACATCTCTGCAAGCAAGTCCAGCAGGTGGGAGCCCCAACCCAACAGCATCCCCTCCACCTGCACCGGAGCTAAGAGTCCGTCCTCTTCAGAGAGTCCTGCGTGCTCTGCAGTCAGTGCCCTCAGCAGCACAGTTCCACTGTGCTCCACGGATAGCACGGTCAGATTTCCTGTTGGTCCTTTGGGATTGCTCCCCCAGCCAGGTCACCTCCCACAGCCAGGTCACCTCCCACAGCCAGGTCACCTCCACAGCCAGGTCACTTCCACAGCCACTACATGACGTCACCAGCCACAGCCAGGTCACCTCCACAGCCACTACATGACGTCACCAGCCACAGCCAGGTCACCTCCACAGCCAGGTCACCTCCACAGCCACTACATGACGTCACCATCCACAACCACTGAGTGATACTTCTGACTGGTGAGGGTCTCACTCTGATCACGTGCCCGCCGAGGAGCGCAGAGCACTGGCCACGGCCCAGGCAGCTGAGGCGTCCTCTCCTCTTGCACAGAGCGTGTTCTCCCCATGTGTGCACTCCGCCTGCTCGGCTGACTGTACTCTGGTTCTATGGGTGCATCTCCACGCATTTTTGTCTCTTTTATGATGGAAAGCTTTGCTTGCCTCTGCGTGATTAAATCTCTCCTGGCTGCAGAGTGTAGGTAAGAGATGTTTTGCTGGTTAACAATTTACTTATCAAATAATTTGACTCATAGCAGATTCATATATTTTTATGGCTACTGAGCCAGTGAATCACAGCCAGAGGAGGGGGGGCTTTTTGCTCTGGGAAGGTTGGAAATGACTCTCATATTTTATCAAGGGTAAAGGTCTGACCGATTCCAATACATCAGTTCACATTCTATCAAAGAGTTGGCGGGCTATAAAGTATCCTCTGAATTATCACCAAAATAACTTGAAAAGAGAAAGATTAAGCAACATATTTATAGTGGCTTAGACGCATTCTTGGCCACAGTATGCCACCCTGTTCTTAAATCAAAGCATCATCGCACACACAAAAGATATTAGCAATAAAACATCAAAGGATGTGTAATGAGAATTTGCTGATGCAAAACATTGCCTTACCTCCTTGTCCACAGGGGCCTTTTAACTGGGGTAACTCAGATCCCTTAAGGTGCACACATCACCCTAAGGTCCCTCAGGACGTGCACATCCCTAGGGTCTTTTGCAATGCACCTAGCACGGCACCCCAGGGTGCATCATGGTGCTCTTTCATCCCAGGCTTCGATGCACTGCAAACATCACCTCTCTTCCTTGTCCAGCCCCTTCCTGTGAAGGATAACGGTGCTCCCCACACTCTAATGCTAGGGGAGCATGAGGCTGCAGTCATCTTCCTTTGCTTCCAGCCTGAACCCCTCCAGTCCACGTCAATAGCCTGATCCCTGTGCCTCAGAAAGTGACTGGCTTGACCAGAGGACAGATGCGAAGTGAGTCACTGTGAGCCTGATCCGGCCTGATCCTGCGCGGTCAGGGTCTGGTTGAGATCAGGACAATTGCATACACGTGTGAGGACTTTGGGGCGACCATAGCATCTGTGAGCCAAGGAGCAAGGCTGGGAGGAGCCAGCTGCTACCCCCCACATATCTCAATGGCTCCCACACACCTCAGTGGCCTCACACGCCATGATGGTCCACACACTCCATGATGGTCCACATGCTCCATGATGGTCCACACACTCCATGATGGTCCACACACTCCATGATGGTCCACACAGTCCATGATGGTCCACACACTCCATGACATGATGGTCCTCACACTCCATGATGGTCCACACGCTCCATGATGGTCCACACGCTCCATGATGGTCCACACACTCCATGATGGTCCACATGCTCCATGATAGTCCACACACTCCATGACATGATGGTCCTCACACTCCATGATGGTCCACACACTCCATGACATGATGGTCCACACACTCCATGATGGTCCACACGCTCCATGATGGTCCACATGCTCCATGATAGTCCACACACTCCATGACATGATGGTCCACACACTCCATGATGGTCCACACACTCCATGACATGATGGTCCACACACTCCATGATGGTCCACACACTCCATGATGGTCCACACACTCCATGATGATCCACACACTCCATGATGGTCCACACACTCCATGATGGTCCACACATTCCATGACATGATGGTCCACACACTCCATGATGGTCCACACGCTCCATGATAGTCCACACACTCCATGACATGATGGTCCACACACTCCATGATGGTCCACACGCTCCATGATGGTCCACACACTCCATGATGGTCCTCACACTCCATGATGGTCCACACACTCCATGATGGTCCACACACTCCATGATGGTCCACACGCTCCATGATGGTCCACACGCTCCATGATGGTCCACACGCTCCATGACATGATGGTCCACACACTCCATGACATGATGGTCCACACACTCCATGATGGTCCACACACTCCATGATGGTTCACACGCTCCATGATGGTCCACACGCTCCATGATGGTCCACACGCTCCATGATGATCCACACACACCATGATGGTCCACACACTCCATGACATGATGGTCCACACACTCCATGATGGTCCACACGCTCCATGATGGTCCACACGCTCCATGATGGTCCACACACTCCATGACATGATGGTCCACACGCTCCATGATGGTCCACACACTCCATGACATGATGGTCCACACACTCCATGACATGATGGTCCACACACTCCATGATGGTCCACACACTCCATGATGGTCCACACGCTCCATGATGGTCCACACGCTCCATGATGATCCACACACACCATGATATGATGGTCCACACACTCCATGACATGATGGTCCACACACTCCATGACATGATGGTCCACACACTCCATGATGGTCCACACACTCCATGACATGATGGTCCACACACTCCATGATGGTCCACATACATGATGATGGTCCACACACTCCATGACATGATGGTCCACACACTCCATGATGATGGTCCACACACTCCATGATGGTCCACACACTCCATGATGGTCCACACACTCCATGATGGTCCACACACTCCATGACATGATGGTCCACACACTCCATGATGGTCCACACGCTCCATGATGATCCACACACTCCATGATGGTCCACACGCTCCATGATGGTCCACACACTCCATGATGATCCACACACTCCATGATGGTCCACACGCTCCATGATGGTCCACACGCTCCATGATGGTCCACACGCTCCATGACATGATGGTCCACACACTCCATGACATGATGGTCCACACACTCCATGATGGTCCACACGCTCCATGACATGATGGTCCACACGCTCCATGACATGATGGTCCACACACTCCATGATGGTCCACACACTCCATGACATGATGGTCCACACACTCCATGACATGATGGTCCACACACTCCATGATGGTCCACACACTCCATGATGGTCCACACGCTCCATGATGGTCCACACACTCCATGACATGATGGTCCACACACTCCATGATGGTCCACACGCTCCATGATGGTCCACACGCTCCATGATGGTCCACACGCTCCATGACATGATGGTCCACACACTCCATGATAGTCCACACACTCCATGACATGATGGTCCACACGCTCCATGATGGTCCACACGCTCCATGACATGATGGTCCACACACTCCATGACATGATGGTCCACACGCTCCATGATGGTCCACACACTCCATGACATGATGGTCCACACGCTCCATGATGGTCCACACACTCCATGACATGATGGTCCACACGCTCCATGACATGATGGTCCACACACTCCATGATGATCCACACACTCCATGATGGTCCACACGCTCCATGATGGTCCACACGCTCCATGATGGTCCACACACTCCATGACATGATGGTCCACACGCTCCATGACATGATGGTCCACACGCTCCATGACATGATGGTCCACACACTCCATGATGGTCCACACACTCCATGATGGTCCACACGCTCCATGATGGTCCACACGCTCCATGATGGTCCACACGCTCCATGATGGTTCACACGCTCCATGATGGTCCACACGCTCCATGATGATCCACACGCTCCATGATGGTCCACACGCTCCATGATGGTCCACACGCTCCATGATGGTCCACACACTCCATGACATGATGGTCCACACACTCCATGATGGTCCACACACTCCATGATGGTCCACACACTCCATGACATGATGGTCCACACACTCCATGATGGTCCACACACTCCATGACATGATGGTCCACACACTCCATGACATGATGGTCCACACACTCCATGACATGATGGTCCACACGCTCCATGATGGTCCACACACTCCATGACATGATGGTCCACACGCTCCATGATGGTCCACACACTCCATGACATGATGGTCCACACGCTCCATGACATGATGGTCCACACACTCCATGATGATCCACACACTCCATGATGGTCCACACACTCCATGATGGTCCACACGTCCATGATGGTCCACACACTCCATGACATGATGGTCCACACGCTCCATGACATGATGGTCCACACGCTCCATGACATGATGGTCCACACACTCCATGATGGTCCACACGCTCCATGATGGTCCACACACTCCATGATGGTCCACACACTCCATGACATGATGGTCCACACACTCCATGATGGTCCACACGCTCCATGATAGTCCACACACTCCATGACATGATGGTCCACACACTCCATGACATGATGGTCCACATGCTCCATGATAGTCCACACACTCCATGACATGATGGTCCTCACACTCCATGATGGTCCACACACTCCATGATGGTCCACACACTCCATGATGGTCCACACGCTCCATGACATGATGGTCCACACGCTCCATGACATGATGGTCCACACACTCCATGATGGTCCTCACGCTCCATGATGGTCCACACGCTCCATGATAGTCCACACACTCCATGACATGATGGTCCTCACACTCCATGATGGTCCACACACTCCATGATGGTCCACACACTCCATGATGGTCCACACACTCCATGATGGTCCACACGCTCCATGATGGTCCACACGCTCCATGATGGTCCACACGCTCCATGATGGTCCACACGCTCCATGATGGTCCACACGCTCCATGATGGTCCACACGCTCCATGATGGTCCACACGCTCCATGATGGTCCACACGCTCCATGATGGTCCACACGCTCCATGATGGTCCACACGCTCCATGATGGTCCTCACACTCCATGATGGTCCACACGCTCCATGATGGTCCACACGCTCCATGATGGTCCACACGCTCCATGATGGTCCACACGCTCCATGATGGTCCACACGCTCCATGATGGTCCACACACTCCATGACATGATGGTCCACACGCTCCATGACATGATGGTCCACACACTCCATGATGGTCCACACACTCCATGATGGTCCACACGCTCCATGATGGTCCACACGCTCCATGATAGTCCACACACTCCATGACATGATGGTCCACTCACTCCATGATGGTCCACACACTCCATGACATGATGGTCCACACACTCCATGATGGTCCTCACGCTCCATGATGATCCACACACTCCATGATGGTCCACACACTCCATGATGGTCCACACGCTCCATGATGGTCCACACGCTCCATGATGGTCCACACACTCCATGACATGATGGTCCACACGCTCCATGATGGTCCACACGCTCCATGATGGTCCACACACTCCATGACATGATGGTCCACACACTCCATGATGGTCCACACACTCCATGATGGTCCACACACTCCATGATGATCCACACACTCCATGATGGTCCACACACTCCATGATGGTCCACATGCTCCATGATGGTCCACACACTCCATGATGGTCCACACACTCCATGACATGATGGTCCACACGCATGATGATGGTCCACATACATGATGATGGTCCACACACACTGCGAAGCCCTCACACCTCAATAACCCCCACACTCCATGATGGTCCACACATACCATGATAGTTCACACACTGTGATTGCCCCACATACCACAAGGACCCATGCACACCCTGATGGCCCCACTTCCAGGAGGGAGAGCTGAGTAGTAGGCCCCCACCCGCTCCCTGCTCCTGAGTTTTCAGCCTCCACTGTCATGATTCTTGTCTGCGCCGAGCTGACTCTCACGCTGCAGTGCATGTGGTTGCTGCATCCTGGCCTCGAGAGACGGAAAGGCCGGGCAGCGGGTTCTCAGGCAGAACTGGAGAACCCAGAGAGCAGCTGTGTCCACCACATGCTCGCACTGAACTTCTCCAGCCGGAGCCAGGGCCTCCATCAAGCCCGGGGCCATGGGCTGACCCTGACCCTACAGCCGAGTTCACGAAGGGGTCCACGCCTGGGTCTCCCTCTCTGGGTCAGCCTCCAGGCCCCTGTGCACAGAAAGCCACCTGCCTGGATGTGACTCCAGCCGTGTGAGCAGCACAGGCCGCAGCCAGCTTTCCTTCTGCTCCTCCTGCTGCCGCGGCCGCCACACACCGCGGCACAGCTGCAGATACCTGGGGCCTGTGCTGGCCCCAGATGTAGGCCCTGTGCCCATCCTTGGCCCCAGCCGGTTAGCCTGTGTTCGTCCTTAGCCCCAGCCGAGGACCCCACGTCCATCCTCAGCCCCTGCTACACACTGGTGTCTGGGCAGAGGATTGCAGCCTGCGCGTCCGGAGTGTGTGGCCAGGGCAGGCACCGCGTCCAGCATTCTCACCCAGAGGACCCGCCCACTCCACGCCCTGCTGCAGCATCACCAGCAGCTTCAGCTCACACATGTGGTGGAATCAGCTCCTGTGTGGAGTTAAAAACTCACCCACGTGCTTCTCCGTCAGGCCGGTCAGCAGGGCTGGAGCAGAAAGGTGCAAACTCTAGGCGCATGCTCTGGAGCCAGCTGGCTGGCTGGATCCTGCCAGGCCTGGGCAGTCGGGCACCACGGAGGCAGGAGGAGAGCCGGACTACACAGCAGGGGCCAGAAACACGAGCTACAGCACATGTTGGGTGAGAACTTGCGACTCCCACCAGGGGCGGCAGGCTGCCCCCAAGGCCTTCCGCTCTTCTCCCAGACGCATCCTGATGCCAGCAGCCTTCTAACCCACCAAGCTTTCCCAGCCCCCGGAGCATGTTTCTGCCAGCGTGCCTCACAGTCCACAGGAGTGGGTCCTGCTGTCTGCGGAGGACACCACGGGTCAGCCAGGGATGGCGGTCAAAGTCAAGATGGAGTCTTTGCATCAGTCCCCGTGAAAGGTGAGGGAAGGGGTGGTGCTCACCCACGATGACCACCGGGAGCCACTCAGCCCGAGCCCCCGACACCTCGCCCGAGGGCTCTCCCCTGAGGACTTGTGCCCAGCACCTGTGTACAGGTGACTATTGTATGTCGCTGTGAGAGAACACCCACAGTCAAGCAATTCAATGGTAAGGGGAGATTATTCAGCTTAGGGCTCCAGAGGGGAGAGCCGCCCACTGCGGCGGAAGAGGTGTGGCTGGCAGCAGAGGCTGGAGGGGTCTGAGTCGCGTCCTTCGTGGAGCTGAGAGCTGCTGCCAGCTCAAGAGCCGACTCTCTCCGGCAGGGCGGAGAGAAACAACCTCAAGGCCCAGCCCTGACCGCCTTCTTCCAGCTCAGCTCTACCTCCTAAAGGTGCCATGACCCTCCCAAATACTGGCAGCAACTAAGGATTCAAACACACGAGCCTGCGGCAGGGTGGGGGCCACTCACATTCCAACCCTGACAGCCTGCTGTCCAGCCTCCCCCTGGTTCCACCCTGGCTGCTAATCCCAGAGGATAAATGACCATATCGAGAGGGCCTGCGATGCTGGGCATAAGCTTCCCCCGACCTCGGCTTCTCTGGCCACACTCATCATGCGCGTCCCTCGCGGTTCCCTCCTGGTCAAATGGAAATGGCATCGTCCAGCTTGCTTTCTTCATTTCCTGCAGCAAGCGGCGCTCCCAGCCACAGTCACCGCCGGCTGCGTTAAGAGATGGGCTGTCTCCTCCACCGGGCAGTGAAGGACAAGTTGTGCTCTTGCCTCCTCTGCTGGCCCTGAGGTCTTGGAAGCTTGCTTCTTTCCCAGCAGGTAGAAGGCGAGAGCGAGGAAAGGAAATAAAATCTAGAAATGTGTGGATTCCCTTTTTGTGCCAAGATGCATGTTTCACATAGAGAAATGTGCACAGGGCTTGTGAAAATGTCCCGAATCCCCTTTTCCCTGGCATTTGAGAGCTAGCGTGCCTGGCTGAGCTCTAACAGTGACTGAGCACACACATGTACACAGACAGACATGAACACATATGCACACGTGTGTACACACATGCATATACAAGGACACGTGCACACATGCGTGGTCATATGCATAGGCACAAATACATATAAATGCAAATACATACATGTGCTCACTCCAAACATATGCTCAGACATGCATGCTGAGACACATAGGTGAACACATGCAGAGACTCTAGCATATACATAGACACACGGACATAGAGGGATACCAAACACACGGACACGCCAGACACAGCTTGAAACTCAAACACAGACACACACAGATACATGCACACAGATACACAGGTACACACACACACACACATACATGTATGCATGCACAGGCACAATCACATATATAAATAAAAACATACAGAGACCAAATCACATAGATACATACATATGCACACAGACACAAACATATAAAGATTCAACATATCCATGCAAACACACATATAGAGACACACAGATATAAAGATACACCCATAGACACATAAGAGACACAAAGTGTAATAAATAGAAGTACACAAAAAACGACCATCATATATAGAGACTCAAACCCACAGAGATTCGCACACATGCATGCACAGGTATGCATATGCACATGCATATGCAGAGATTCACACGTGTGTAAACACACACAGCCCACTTACACATGCAGATGTGATCCCTGGATGGAAGTGGTACTTCCGGCAGTCACGTGACCCTACGGTCTTGAACCTCCAGCCCTCAGGTGGCCTAGTGTGGTTTAAAGGCACCTTCTTCCTTTGGGATCTGTAGCCTTAGCTGTCCGGCTTCTCCCTCTGAGCACCTGAATCTTGGGGATCTCACAGAACCCCCAGACTGCAGGTGCAGTGAGGTTCATTCTGCATCTTCTGTTATGAGAAGCTCCTTCCAAACCAGCAAGACCCACTCCACGTCTCCCACGCCGCTGCCTCTAGGTGGGACACAGGGGCACGTGCCCTGCCGTCTTCCCTCTCATTGTCTCATTGCTCTGTCACAGTCAAGGATCCCCGAGGGGTCCCGGGTAGGAGGTCTCCGAGGGTCAGCTGCAGACTTCTGGAAATGAAATTTTTGATTCAGCAGATGGCACTGTTAGCCGTGTATCGAGAGCTACAGTGTCTGTGCGCACCTGAGAGACACAGCCCCTCCTTGAGGCTAAATTGACAGCGGCCAGAACTCCAAACAGCCCCAAACTCCGTGCAAACTCCACAGCAGTGCTGGAAGAGACACAGGAAATCCGACTGTGGGACAGTCCCTCCAGCAAAACACCTTCACAAATGTTCCTTCAAGTTCCTGCGCCAGCTGCGGCTGTCAGCACACGTCCCGTCGTGTGTCGACCCATGTTCCGGGGCACGGAAGCAAGGTTCCATCACACATTCCAGGTGTGGCGCCCAGCTGCATAGGACTCCTAATTGTTGTGCCTTGTTCCCTGATAGGAAACGATAATGGTAAAACACAGCAGGGTTAAGATGCAAAGCGGAGAGCCAAGCTGTCCGCCTGGAGCCCTTGCTGCCTTTCTGGTCTTGTTTTTCTCTTTCCTTCCTTCAGTCCTTTGACTTTCAAGCATCAGGCAGATGACAGCTTCCCAAGGCCCCTCCCACCTCAGGACCGAGAATAAACCCACCTGGCAGAAACGTTGCCAAGAGATTTCTGGTCAGTTTCTTCTCCTCGAGTAGTTTTAGTGAAGACTCTGGGGTAGAGGTGAGAAGTCTCACATGACTGGAAGCCACAGAAGACGCTGCTGGAGGACATGCATCCAGAGCCCCTCGAATTGAGAGCAGGGTGACCCCGGGATGACTCATGCGTGCGAATGTCAGCTTGCGCTCAGACCACGTTAGCATCCTCCAGTCCCAGGCACCACGGAAAAATCCAGCTCCCGCTTGGAAGATCCTAACCCCATGGAGTTGGGTTCTGAACCCCCAGGAAGCCCTGCGAACTGTCACACTACAACTTGCCCAATCAGCCGAGCCAGGCTGGGGACACACAGTGACCAGAGGTGGCACGCGTAGCCAGCCCACTGAGGAAATGTGCATGTGTGAATGACAGTACTTGTGTGTGCATACTTGTGTCTGAGTGTGTGTGAACACATGAGCTATTCCTGCATCTGTGTATACATGACTGTATATGATACATGTGCCTGTGTGTAGATGAGAGTGTGTGTGCCTGTGAGATGTGCATATGCTTGGGCGTACATGAAAGTGCATGAGTGTGTGCACCTGAGGCGTGCACATGAGGTGTGCAAGTGTCGGTGTGTGCATGTGTGTGTGTGTATGTGCGTGTATGTACACATGTGAACCAGCATTAGAGAAAAGAAAAAAGCAACTAAGAATAGGGGGTGATATTGGTTCTGCTACACAGGCGGAACCAACTGTGTGAGTAAATGATTTTTGTTAATGAGTGTGACATCATAGGACAGACCTCTGGTGTTTACCGTTTCTCTTAAGGTGGTTTGTTACTCTGAATAATTATTCTGCTTAATTGCACTAAATGTTTGAGTTGTTTCCAATTGTCTCTGAATTTCGCATAGTAAGTCACTAGACTCGAAGCCTCCCAGCCCCGGAGAGTCTCCTGGTCCCAGGGGGAAAGCAGCCCCCTGAACCCTGTTGACGGTGCAGGGTCTCTGACTGCAGGAGCGACCCACAGGGCAGCCAAATGTGCCCAGACCTGCTTCTCTGGGAACTGTTTGCCCCCAGGCCTACTTGGTTGGCTCACAGCAGGCTGTGGCCAAGGTTGTGAAATTCTTCCTAAATTGGCTTGCATCAACCTAGTAAAAGACTAGATCAGTTTTCCTGAGTTTGCCCTGTGGGCTGATGGGAGAGATTTCTATTCACCAGTAAGCCCTGGGGTTGCTTTGGAAATTTTCAGACTTTTGGAAATACCTCTTTGAAACTTACTGTGCGGGGACTTCTGGCAGCTACGCTTGCTAATCTAGATCACAATCTGATGCTGCTATCAATATCTGCTTGGTGAAATATGCTGTGTGGTCATGAGTGTGCTATGCATCTGGTTTGATGGAATGTTTGTTGCTCCTGTTCCTCCCTCTCTCTCTCTCTCTCTCTCTCTCTCTCACACACACACACACACACACACACTGCTAAGCTCATTTTATGAGCATTTAATTAAATCCGGGTGCAGTTGATTGATGGAAAGCAAGTTGGGTAAAGAGTGTAGGAGGTTTGAAAATTTGGCGTTGAGACAAATTGGAGCCTAATTAATAAACAGGAAGAACCTGAAGCACGCTGGGTGTGGCCACCACGCTGCGCCCCTGTGGATGAGCCCTGGGTGGGCGTGGCCTGTCTAAAAATGCCTGGCCAGGAGACAGCTGAGGAGAGAGACAGCGTCAAAGCAGAAGGTAGTTAAGTCTCTCTGCAAAGTTCCTAAGGATGCGGCTTGCTATGGTCCCGGGGGAGCCTCAGGGAGCACGAGGAGCACAGGGAGCATGAGGAGCACAGGGAGCACTGAGAGCCCCCAGGAGCACTAGCAGCACAGGGAACATGGGGAGCCACAGGGAGCACCGAGCCCCACAGGGAGCACCGAGCCCCACAGGGAGCACCGAGCCCCACAGGGAGCACCGAGCCCCACAGGGAGCACTAGGTGCAACGGAAGCACAGCTCAGAGAAGAAACCAGCCTCCTGCTGGCTGCCAGCCAAGAACCTGGGTCCCAGCAGTGTGTGAACCAGGTGACACCGGCTAGGAGCTCGCGCATGAGCGTCTGACCACACGGGTAGACGCAGCTTCCCTCGGCTGTCCTCCCCTCGGCTGTCCTCCCTTTCCGGCCCCCAGCTCTCTGGGGACAGACCTTTGTTCTGTCTTTGTGCAGCGAGCAAGCTTCCTGCGTCCCTGACTGCTGGGCATGCAGGGCAGCCCCTCCCCCTCCTCCCTCTTCCTCCTACAGCTATGGCTGGGAATGACATCCCAGGGGCCAGCAGCGCCCACTGGACGGTCACAGAGGAGTCGGGACAGACGAGCGGGGAGTGCTCCCCAGGAAGAAAGCCCAGTGCTCCTACAGGAGGAAGCTCCAGGGCCCGTGTGATGGCTCCAGAGGACGGCTAGCGAGTCACTTGCAAATACCTGAACACCTAAGTACAAATCGCTTTCCTCCAGGTGGATCTCCGCACAGGCCAGGACGCCCAGGGGCCCTGAGGTGACCGCGACCCTCCTGGGGGTCGCTCTGCATGCTGGTCTCTGCAGCAGTTGCAAACACCCTTGGGAGCTCAGGTCCTGAACCGTGGACCCCAGAGCCACAGTGAGTCGCCCGAAGGGTCCTACGCGGCTCTGTGCCTCGGGGTTGTGGTTCTTCCACATGGCCACAGTGCACCTCAGTGGCTTGTCGCCGCCTTGCAGGGCATTTTCAACCTTGAAGCACTTTGGAACTCAGCAATCTTTTGGGGGTTTCACAGGAAGCCTGGAGACCTAAAGCGATGCACCTTTGCTGATCCCGAGGCTGATGAGACAGGAACAGCTGGTCTCAGGCGGCGTCTTCCTCAGCAGAGAGCGGGTCAGCAGGGGCGTCCTGTGCCAGGGGCATCCGCGCCAGGGGCGTCCCGCATCTGCCTTGTGCCAGCGAGCCCAGAGTCCACCAGGTCCAGCTGACCAACTGCTTGCAGTGCAGCCACTGCATGTGTCCTGGGCTCCTCCCACCAGCAGGGTAGACCGACGCCTGCCGTCGTGACGTCTCCACTGACACCAGATGCACCAGCACATGTCAGGGTCATGGAGCAGTGGCCCGGGCTCCCGAGTGGCCATGGCGTGAGAGTGCAGGTCAGTCAGATGCAAGGTCAACCTGATGACTGAGGGCTGAGCCTCTGGGCACATCTATGCAGAGCCAAGAGTCAGGGCCAGCCACGAGCACGCTTCTGGGAGTATTTGGTTGATAGGGGAGACCCTGCGCAGGGTGGGTAGAGGGATATCCCCCAGGGCAGACAAGATGAAGTATTTCTCTGCACTCTGCATTCAGGCGCACGGGTAGACTGGCGGATGAGAACGTCCCTCTTAGTGCTGGTCGTGGACGTGGTTTGGTGGTCTCCTCGGTGCCTGGTGACGCTATGAAGTCTCTGTCCATTCTCGTGAGGTGCAGCCAAGCACGAAAGCCGACTTGAGCTCGTGTCCCCGAGGTGCTGGTGCTGTATCAGGTCGGCGCTGGGAAGAGTCACCATGGCCGACGGGTTCTCAAGTGAAGCCCACCTGAGAGGCCGTACTACGTGACTCTTCCATCATCTCCTAAGAAAGTCCCTCGTTAAGGACACAGGGACCCAGCCCCGTGGTTCCCACGACCCTTCCACATCTCCTTATCCAGCATTGTCCTGAGGAGTGTGCAGCGTCTGTTTCCAATGGGGATGCTCATCGCCAGGTCAATGACCATCTTTCTGCCCCAAGGCATCCCTCATATTGTCATTTGTGCACGTGTCCCCATCATCCCTCACGTTGTCATTCGTGCACGTGTCCCCATCATCCCTCACGTTGTCATTCATGCACGTGTCCCCCATCATCCCTCACGTTGTCATTCGTGCACGTGTCCCCATCATCCCTCATATTGTCATTCGTGCACGTGTCCCCATCATCCCTCACGTTGTCATTCGTGCACGTGTCCCCATCATCCCTCACGTTGTCATTCGTGCACGTGTCCCCATCATCCCTCACGTTGTCATTCGTGCATGTGTCCACCCATTCTCTGACCACCATAGATCCCCTTATCAGTTCATTTAGTGACTTGTCCACACATAGACCTGCCCATCTACTCAATTCTCCACCCATCGGCCACTTGCTTTTCCCCTCACCCCTCATCCACACCCCCACACACCATCTAGGCACTCATCCATCCGTCCGTTCATCTTATTCTTATTGTTTCTCCACCCACCCGCCCATCCGTCCATCTGCCACGCATCCATTCTCTCCACCACTACTCATCTCCCACCCATCTGCGCCTCCATGCTCTGGGCATCTCTAGTGGACTCTTCAAAAATCCTTTCTGTCTAACAGTAGGGAAAGACCCTGAGCCGTGCCTGCCGAGTTCTTGTTCTGGGGAGATGCTAAGCTGGGTCCATGAGGAGAGTCAATGCCTACTGGACGGATATTGGGGGGTATCAGGGAATTCATGAGACGTGCTCTGGAGGACATAGTATACAAGAGGAGGCTCGTGGGGTGTGCCCTGGAAGACCTAGTGCACAAGAAGGGGTTCACGTGCGTGTGCTCTGGGAACCTCACGGGGATGGGCCCTGGAACCATAGGCTGTAGCCCTGGACACACTCCGTCCATCTGCAGAGAGAGCTGGACATGCCAGTCACAGGACACACAGACCTCGTCTCTCTGTGGTTCTTTCTCTGGTCTTGGGCTGGGCGCATCCTGGGCTCAGGGTGCCCCTCTTGTGATAGGTGCCTGCGAATTCCACTGTCGTGGGAAAGGCGGAGCCAGGCGAGGGCAGAGCTGCAGACTGAAGGTGCGCGGGTCAGAGAGAGGCAGGTGTGTGCTGAGCTGGCGGGGAGACGCTCGCTCCGCCTGCAGCAAGAACCTGACCCGACTGATGCCTGGTGCCCCCTCTCTGCTTCGCCTTCTCTCACACGCGGGGACTGGCTTGTCCAATCGTGGCGTGCTTTATGGAGTGCGTGTCTCCACTCGCAATGTTACCCAACATGTGTTCTTCTTTGCGAGATGCAACGTATGAGTGGGCTTTATTTTTGGAAGCCCCACGGTCTTATTAATACACATTTTGCAGTGTCCACTGCACTCTGTCCACGAAGAAGTATGTCCGCAGGGTGTGGAGGCCTCACCCTGGAGGCCTCTGGAGTGGTCCGCCCCGGAACACAGGCTGTGCCAAGGTGGGCGGGCTGCTCTGGTGAAGCCACCTCTGGTCCACTCGGCACCTTAATTAACCAAGCAGGTGGCATCACCAAAAGACCAAGAGCCTCTCGGAAGTTTCTGATGGCAGCGGACATTGGAGATGGCTGGTGAGTGGACAGCGCAGCCTTCAGCTACTTGCTCGTGGAAGTGATTTTAATTCTAATTCAAGGAAAAAGCCAGGAAGAGACTCGAGTCGAGCTCCATTCTTAACCCTGCTTGCTGGGAGCGTGCGTGTGAATGCGTGCCTGCGTGTGTGTGTGTGTGTGTGTGTGTGTGTGTGTGTGTATACTTCTGTATTTGTGTTTACAGTCAGCCATGTTACTCTGTGTGTGTGTGTGTGTGTGTGTGTGATGTGAAATATACATGCGAGTATCTGTGGCAGTGGTGTTTGTATTGTAGTGGTGTGGGGAGCTTTCAGCAATAGTGTGTGGTGTGTGGTATAGTGTGTTTCTGGGCAGTGTGCAGCACTATGTGGTGTGCGGTATTGTGTGATAAGTGGTACTGGATGGAATGTGGTACTTTATGATGTGCAGTACTGTGCGATATGATACTGTCTGGAGTATGTTTCCGTATGGTGTATGGTGCTGTCTGTTGTGTGATTATGTGATGCGTGACCTTGTGTGATATGTGCTACTGTGGGCTGTGTGGTACTGCGTGGCATGTGGTACTTACTCTCTGATGTATAATACTGTATGGTCTGTAATGTAGTTTGGTGTCTAGCATTGTGTGGTGTGTGGTACTAAAGGCTATGTGGTGCTGTGTGCTGTGTGACACTGTGTGGTATGTATTAAAGCTGTTATACAGAGGTTGAGCCCCCATAGGCGTAGATAAGTCAGAGTGGACCCTGGGGTCTGTGTAAGCATGCAGGCAGAAGGGTGGGAGGGACTGGTGAACGGAACGGAGGGCATGGGAGGGAAGGGGGAGGGGAGGAAGCTGGGATGAATACTCAACATGTTTGTAAAAGTAGAGAAAAATAAAAATGAAAAAATATAAATATTTCATAGTTAAAACAGAAGCTCATTGTATCGTACTCTGCAGACGGTGTACTGTGAGGTGTGGGGTGTGTGGTGCAGTTTGGTGTGCGGTATCATGTGGTGTGTGGGTGAGATGTGTGCACGGTGTGTTACGCATGATGATGCTCGGATATGTGGTACATGTGGCACTTTGTTAAGACGCGGCCCCCGTGTGGCTGGGGGAGCCTGGCACAGGCAGGTGCACTGGCCACACCCAGCCGGTGCCCAGTGAGGACGGTGTGGTGGAAAGGCCGGGAGTGGCCTCGGTTCCCGGCATCCCCAGAGCCAGTGCACAGTGCTCCAGGACTGTGAGTGCTCCTCCCTGGCCTCACCCTGCCCCCCATCCTGGAGGGGTCATTTGAGGATGGGGCGAGAGCCGGCAGGCAGGGGTGACCCAGGCAGAGCCCCAGGACGGCACAGGCTCGTGAAGGGGGCCAGGGGCGCCTGAGAAGCAGAAGCTGGACTCGCACAAACACCCCATCAGAGTGTGACGGAGGAGGAGGCGTGGGGGTCTGACTGGGCAGAGCAGCAAAGAGGCTAGGGGTGGCATCCTCGCTTCTGAGGCCCGGCACACGCGCCTGCAGACGCAAGCAGCTGGCAGCATGGGCAGAGCCAGGCTGGCAAAGATAGCAGTCTGGGAGGGGCCGGCGGCCCGGGCTGCACAGCAGCTTGGATGCTCAGCTTCGACCCTGTGTCTCCACATTTAGAAGCTGCACGGCAGTGACCGAGCCACGCAGAGCCTGGACCGGCACTTCTGAGACTTCGCCTCCTTTGGCCTCTCAGACATCTGGAACCATCCCCACTCGTAACGTCACCTCTGCTGGGGGGGGCGTGGCTGCACCTGGCGACCACCAGACTGCGGCACGGCTTCTCTGGTGGGCTCCTTCAGCAGCAGCACGGGTGAGGCGCCCATTCACCACCCAGCGCCTGGTCTCAAAGTTGAATGCTTCTGTCACCAGAAGCCGCTGGCAAAGGAGAAATCAAGTGCAAAAGACTCTTCCAAAATGCGAGCGCTGTCTAGAGAGATGACCAGCAGGAGCAGCAACAGCGGGTAAACCTGGAGACCGCGGTTCAATCCCTGCAGCCGGAGGTTAGAAGAGAGGCAGCTTCTAAACGTCCTCTGACCTCCAGTCACGCCATAACATGTGCACCTGTTCTCTCTCTCTCTCTCTCACACATACACACGCACGCACACACACACACACACGCACACACAAATCACTAGCAAGCTTCCCTTCCAGCAATTTATGGTTTGATATATAGACCCACAGATGGGTAGATGGGAAGACACACAGGCTGATACGCATTTGCAAAGATACACACAGTTACATTTTGAACACAAAACAAAATTTTGTAATTACCATAAAAGCTCAGAAATTAAAAACAGATTGCCATGAGAATTTCCAGTGGCAGAGCTTTGTGCGGAGAGATGAAAGAATGATTTTAAACATTTAAAGGAAATAGGATCATAGATGTGATTCCCGGCTGCGCTTGACTCTGAAAGACTCCGGGTAGATTGTTCACAACCTGCAGGGACCCGGCAGGCATCTCTCCAGAATGTTCTTCGTCGTTTCAGATAGACGTGACTGAATTAGTCCCCATAAAAACTGTGGGGCTGGGGGTGCTCCGTAGATAAAACACCTGTGGTGCGAGTTGAGGACCAGAGTTCAGATCTCCCGTGAGGACCAGAGTTCAGATCTCCCCCGCCCACGTGAGAACTGGATGCAGCAGCTGTCACCTGGGATCCCAGCGCTCCCGCAGGAAGAGGGGAGGCAAGGACACGAGAGGCCCCAGAATCCTGCAAGTCAGCTAGCCTGGTATGTACCACTGTAAGCAAGAGAGCCTGTCTCACCAGCGTGCACCGCGGTAAGCAAGAGGGCCTGTCTCACCAGCGTGCACCGCGGTAAGCAAGAGGGCCTGTCTCACCAGCGTGCACCGCGGTAAGCAAGAGGGCCTGTCTCAAATGAGGTGGAAAGTAAGGGCTGGCACTTGAGACTATTCACTGACTTCAGTGAAGCAGAATAGACATCTCCTCCTTCGAGTTGTTTCTGTCAGATTTTTTTCCTGACAGACAATAAAAGTAACTAAAATATTCTGTCATCGCAATGAAGCCTCGAGTGGGGGACAGGGCAGAACTTCCTGCAGTGGCAGAGAGGTGGGAAGAGACGGGGGAAGAAGGCTGGGAAGGACAGCCTGCGTCCTCTTGTCCAACAAGCCTGTACTGGCGGAGTGGGCAGCCAGAAGTGCAGCCTGCAGATTTTAAGTACTCGTCATGGGGACCAGGAGATGACGCGGCTCGGTGCTTGCTGCACAAGCCACGGTAGGACTTCAGATCCCCACACCCTGCCCAAGTGCAGCTGGGATCTGGCCTCAGAAGGTGGAGACTAGGAATCCCCAGAGCAAGCGCCTAGCGGGATGCATGCAAATGAGGAGCTCTGGGTTTGATCAGAGACCCCGCCTCAAAAGAATAAGGTGGAAGAAATCAATAATGACTCGTGGATTTGTGAGATCAACCCTGGGTCTACACATGTACATATCCGTGTGCACACTTACCATCCATATGCATGAACCCACATATATGTGAAACACACACACACAGAAATAAAAAAAGAAAAGAAGTTGAAATAGCTTCGCAAGATTAGACGCAAACTGCACTGTGCAGTGCAGACAGGCGGGCGACGAGGCTCGGATGGACCGAGAGAACACTCGACGTGACAGTCATACAGCTGGCGCATGAGCTGCGCTGCGCTGAGGCCAGGAAAACAGCTGCTGGCAGTAAGTTCGAGGCTAACGGAGGAGCTAAGAATCGCCACAGGAAGCTGTGCAGCCCGGAGGAAAGACCCAGACTGAAGGCCTCCCTTCGCACGGGTTGGCAGAACTAATATTGCTGGAAGGGCCACATTTCCAAACGATCTATAGATGCCGTGCCATCCAGAACAGAATCCTGGTGGCATTCTTCACAAGAAGTGATGAAAGTGTTAAATCCACAGAGACACAAAGTCGCCCAGGGCCCACGAGTGGGGCGGCGCGGCATGGTCTTCAAAGTGGCCTCGGAGCCTCAGTAGCACAGACAGCTGGTCTCATGTGCCGCAGACAACAGAACAAGGACAGCAGCCCCAGCCACCCCCTCTGCGAAGGCTCGTGGGCTGAAGAAGGAACAGCTGGTGCTGGGGAAAGTGGTCCCCACCCCACAACGGGGAACGAGACCCTTGTCTCTCTCCCGGGAAGCCCTGTGTTTGCTGGTGCCCCTACCAGTCATGAGTGTCCACGTGCGGCTCCGGCCCAAGAGTCTGCCAACACACGTGCACAGGAGGCCCACAGACAACTCAGTGCTGCTCAGCCACGAGGAGGAACTAAGCCGTCTGCAGGAAGACGGAGGGAACCAGAGGTCATCACAGAAAGAGAAAGGCCAGGGTCGGAGAGACGAGTGTCGTATTGTCTGTCGTATGTGCCTACGTATGTACACATGTCGTATGTCATATGTAGAAGCTGGGAGGAGATGGACCAGAACTCAATGGGAAGTACTGGGGGTGTAGAAGGGGAAAGGAGGGGAGAGGGAGACTGAGAGCCGTAGAATACCTTCAAGGCGTATTTGGGCACAGGCAGAAATGTCACACAGAAGATGAATTAAGGCAGAAATGAACAAATAAGAAGCTTTTAAGATCAACCGCCCTGCTGGCGTCCCTTGAGACCTGTGCTTTCTGAGACCCACCAGAGGCAAAGAGGCCGCTGCGACCTGACTCCTCTCACACGAGGAGCCGCCGAGTCAAAGTCACGGGCAGCGAGCGGAGGTGCCAGGGGCGGGAGAGGCGCCGGAGGCTTGTGCTTCGTGAGGGAAGAGTCGTCATGAGGAGTGATCTGGGATGGTGGTAGCGTGGTGGAAGCGCTCGATGGCCAGACCTGCTGTGCCCACAGCCCAGTGGCGATAGAAGGCAGATGCCATGTCATCTGGATTCTACCACAATATGAAAAAAAACTGTGAAAAAAAGGAAGAGCCCATTCAAGAGGCTAGAGAAAAAAATAGCAAATCCATCCCAAAGAAGTGGAGGAGGAATGAAGGAAGGCCAGAGTGAGGCCGGAGAATTTGGAAATCAGTGCAACCACTGATGTGCTGTTGTTTTATTTTTAAACGTGGAAAAAGTACTACGGGTGAGTATGAGGGAATGTGTAGCATGATGGTACCAAAAATAGTGATTAAATCAAGGACGTAATGCCAAGGATAGCATTTTTTTTCAGGGCTGAGGTATCTATAGCCCATGTTCCTTGTGGCTGTGGGAAGAGCCCTGTCCCCTCAGACCTGAAGAGGACCTGTGAACAAGGTTGACCATCTCCTCCACACTTGATTTTTTTCCATTTTTTCCAAAATTTTGTTGTTCAAAAGATTTAAAATAGGAGGGACACTTTACAAAAAGTTATGTAGGAATTAAAATTCTTAAACTATAATAGAATATAACATTACAGAGTATTTGATACATACAAAGAGAAATATAAAGGGACTGTATACTGTCCAAAAACGTACAGTTCTTGGCTATGAGCACCATACTACTATACAAGTCTTCCAACACTATAGACCTACTAAGCATAATCTTCTACCAAGTCGTTGGCTGTTTTTGCTGTGGCCGCATCAATATACCCAACCTTATTTCTGAATTTTGCACCTTAGAATTTGTCAGCTGATTCAAGCAGTTTAGGTCTAAAAGTAGTTGTAGTAAATTGAGCACATATAGCAAGTTCTAGAATCATAGAAACTCCAAGCCAGATATTTCAGAAAGTACGCGTGGCGTTCATCTTTCCGTGTCTGAGATACCCTACTTAATAATACGCTATCTAGGCTATTGACTGCCATATCCCAATTCTCATCCTTCCTGGTGGCTGAACAGTATTCCATTGGGTATACGAACTACACGCTCATTACCTTTTCCTCTGTGTCGGTCTTGTTGACTGGTTCCATTTTCTTGCTATTGTAAATAGAGCTGCAGTGAACGTGGATGGCCAGTGTAATAATGGCAGAGTACCAAGGAGACAACCACAGCTTTCTGATTGGACTTAAAGTCCATTTGTCAGACTGGAATACATTCCTGTTACTGTAAACTAGAAGAACCTATGAAAGGAAAAGACAGGTACGAGCAGGTACGAGGGCAAGAACAGACTATGGATGTTTAGCTAGGAAGACGGTGCATCAAACTACTTTGAAAATACTTGTTATAATATCCACGGGTTGGAACAGCACTCAGCACTCGACCTAGAAGTCTCCGTCTACAGCAGGAGGAGCTTATTGCAGAAATGCACAACTTGCCGAAATGCAGAAAATAAATGACTGTGAGCTGCTTGTCCCTAAACAGGACATATATGTCTCTCCCACCCCCAGGGAGAATCAATCCACGGCTCCTCAGAGAGACTTACATCAAAGCAATGATTCTTCCAGTGTGAGCCGTGTTGCTCTTCAAACTCATTAGCGACATATGCAAATAGTCCTGAGCAGAGCTTCCTTCTCACCTTCTCACGGCTGAAGCCATTACTCATGCGCGAAGAATCCACTTACACACACGCAGAGGCACATTTACAATTGAACCACGCAGGATAAACCAGTCTGATCTTGATGGGTCAGCCCCCCAGCTCAGAAGCCCCTCCTGCCTGAGAATTCAGGATTGAGTCTCACAGCGTCTCTGTGCCATTGAAATGTGTCTGTGGACCTCAACTTGATGCCTTCCCTCTGCCCAGCCCCCCTTCCGAGTGGGGTCTCTGGACCTTCCTGTATCCAGCCTGGCTTGGGCTAACCCTGACCTTGGAGCTTGGTCTGAGCATCTGCTTCCAGCTCTCTGCTTCTATGGCTGCCACCAGTCACACAAGGGGAACAAATATAAAGGGGGGAAGGGCATGGTCCACGGTCACCTGGCCGCGTCCCTGAGCCTGTGGCCAGGCTGCCTGCAGTGGTGCCCAGAGAGCAGGGAAAGGGCTCACCTCGAATGTCCAGGAAGCAAAGGGGAGCTGGGGCTCCCAGGCACCCTCACACAGGCTTCATTTAGCTCCACGAGCCCCAGCAGCACCGCCAGCCCCATGACCAAGCAGCTGTACAGAGTCTTTGGGGGGCCATAGCTAAGCCGCTCCCTAACTGCCTTACCTAGACCTGTCCCACCAGTGTGGCTCAGGGCCCGAGAGGAGGTGGGCACTCATGCGCAGCCTCCTGGATGGACAGACCCTTCCGCCTGGGCTGTGTCCATCCGTGGTCTCCACAAGGCAAGAAGGCAACGCGTGTGGTCCAGCACTGCGCCTCCATCAGCAAGAGCGGCACGTGTCTGCTGCCTGCACAGCTGTCTCCATGAGGGAGATCTGTGCACCTGAGCGCTCAGCCGCACATTGCTTGTAGCTGCACAGCCAAGCTCAGAAGCATCAGCCAGGATTTGAAACCCTTCTGTCGCTGAGCAACTATTTCACAGTAAGAAAATGTCTTCTATCATTTACATGGATGTTTTCAGTGTGAATGGCATCGATCCCAAAGACTAGCATGTACACCCCACATGAGACACTCTGACCTCGGGCATGTGGGAGACTAAGGCGTCGAGCTTCTTGTCTGTTTATCCACTCAATGAGCAACATTCCGCCACCAGGGCACAATTGGTGTTATCAACACAGAGACACTCAGCTACAAGACAGATTTGCAGACCAAACAGAAAAGTGTTCTACGCAAAAAGCCAGCACCTCTGAGTCTGGATTTGTGATTTTGCTCACGAACCTCTGAGTGCGGGAAAGATTTCGCCTCAGAATCTTCCCACTACACTTGGCCAAAATTCATCTTTATTATGGAGGTCACGAAAAACAAGCCCCTATAGACACTGGCCTCTGACTGAGTAGATTAACCACAGAATAGTCATCCCAGATCTCAATGGTTCCTGCCAACATCAGCTATTTGAAAAATACGTGCAAATGTCCACACACTTTCTTCGGGGAAATGTGAATCTGAGTGTTGGAGAGGGACTTGCGATAAGCCGGACTCCCCCAGCACCTATGCGCCCCAGTGTGTCTGCACTGGCTGTTGGGGCGCCCTGGAAGGGCTACGGCTGCGCTCCGTGCTAGGCTGACAGAGCTCACCTGCACTCCTCACTCGTGAGCCTCCTACAGGCTTTCAAGTGCCCAGACCCAAAGGTGGGCTCATCCCCTGACAGGGGAGCGCACAGGCGCCCTCCGCCAACCGGGGTGCTGGCCCAGCCCCGACACCCCTGAGCCTCGCGTCCTTGCCAAGGTGACTTTTTAAAGCTCTTGGCCCACATGCCCCAGAGCGTCCTCGTCGGTCCACACGCCACCCTCTGCTGTCAATGGACCAGAGCATCACCCAGGAAACGGGTCCCACGGGACTATGGGGCTGCCCTCCTGACTGCTGGCCCCAGGAGAATGCACCTCCACCCCACCAGATCATTCTGGAATCTGTGGGAAGGAAGAATTTTGAGCACAAAATGTAGCTTTCCCTGGACGCAGGCTCGCCAGCTCGTGGTGTGCTTCCTCTGCGCACAGCAAACAATCCTGGACCCTAAACCCAGGCCAGGTGCAGTTTTGAGGGTGCAAGACAGCGCAGGTGCCTGGCCTCACCGTGGGCCCCCATTGCTCTTTGCCTCGGTTCTCTGTCTGTCTCTAGTGTGTCCACTCTGAGCTCTGTTCCTGTGTCAGTGTGTCCTTCCATCCTGCACCGGTCGTCACCCACCTGCCACACAACACGCTTCACTGGGAAGGACAGAGACCACTTTGGCTCACATTAGACACTGGACTGTTCTCTCTGGTGACAAGACAGTTGTTTGCTTCAAAGACACTTGAGGGGGTGACTGGAAGGAGGGGTGTGCTGGCCGAGCGCAGTGAAGTTCTTGTGTAGCATGCAGGGGAGGAGGGATGGGATCACTCCTGCTGCAGCAGAGGGAGGAGGGAGGGGATCACTCCTGCTGCAGCGGAGGGAGGAGGGATGGGATCACTCCTGCTGCAGCGGAGGAGGAGGGATGGGATCACTCCTGCTGCAGTGGAGGGAGGAGGGATGGGATTACTCTTGCTGCAGCGGAGGGAGGAGGGATGGGATCACTCCTGCTCCAGTGGAGGGAGGAAGGATGGGATCACTTCTGCTCCAGCGGAGGGAGGGGAATGGGATCACTCCTGCTGCAGTGGAGGGAGGAGGGAGGGGATCACTCCTGCTCCAGGAGCCCTGACCCGGCTGTGCTGCATCCTCCTGTCTTCATCGCAGTCCTGAGAACGGGCCGCTCCTCTAGCCACACTCCCCTTGCTCACCCCTCCTCCAGTCTCCGTGCAGACATCTGGGTACCACCTCTACGGATGCCTCACCCTGTGGCTCACGTCTCTCCCTTGGTGGGCTTTGGCATGCCAGTGAGGGATCATCTAGATTAGGTTCGGAGGGGAGATCCATCCAGCTGTGGGGTCCGGATGGGCTGCAGAGAGGACAGAGTGCTGGGCGCCAGCCTTCATCTCCCTCTGCTTCCTGACTGCAGCCCCCGCGTGGCCAGCCGCCCCGGCTCCTGCCTCCACTCAAGGGAATGTGGAACCGCCCGCTCCCTGCGGGGCGCACGTGGCAGCAGAACGACTAACACAGGCACATCTTGACCTCGTCCACCTGCACCGTCCCTCAGACTCAGAGCCACTCGGCCTCGGGTGAGTCACAGCAAGTGAGACTCACTTGAGCAGCAGAGGCCAGCGGACTCCCTGGAGGCAGTTTGGCAGGGAGATGCCACCTCCCACGGGACCCGCCATCTTCCCACGCTGATATGCCTTGGGCTCAGCAAGGGGCATAATTTTGTCTTTACTGGTTTTTAATGGCCTTGCCTTTGATATTCATTTGTTCTCATTTCTTGTGTAAATTTGGTTTCAATTCTATAAACCAATGCACCCCACTTGAGCTCTTTGGGGGTGACAGTGAGAACACCCCGCTGTGTGCCTCAGAGAAACCCTGCAGTGTGAGAAGGCGCTGCTCTGCAAAGGGTGTCCTGCCCTTGCTGCATGGGGTGTGCTGTCCTCGCTGCGTGTGAAGTGGGGTGTGCTGTCCTCGCTGCGTGTGAAGTGGGGTGTGCTGTCCTCGCTGCGTGTGAAGTGGGGTGTGCTGTCCTCGCTGCGTGTGAAGTGGGGTGTGCTGTCCTCGCTGCGTGTGAAGTGGGGTGTGCTGTCCTCGCTGCGTGTGAAGTGGGGTGTGCTGTATTCGCTACATGTACAGCGGGGTCCGAAGCTGTGGTCTGTTCTTTTTTATTGTTTATGTATTATTTTAGTATTCCATACATGAATCCAGTGAATTTATAATAGTTAAACAACTTAGCCTCCATTCCCATGTCCTTTCCTCCTCCCCTTGCAGCCCTTCCTCTTCCTCTGTCAGACTTCGTCCAGTTTTCCTCATCATATGTGTGGCCTACTGAGTTTCACCTGGTTTGCCTTCGACGGCATGTGCTGAGTACTTGCTGGGCGGAATCACATATCTGGGTTTACTGCTGCTTTAAGCATCTCGCATTAGGCTCAACCCTCATCAGTCAGTCAGGGAGGTGTGGGGGGCTCTCGAGAGCTTATCCTTTGCATGGTGAGACAGAACGATTCCCGTCCAGGTCTTTTGGACACATCTGCAGTGTCCAGAAGGTGGTGCTGGCCACGCCCCTTCGGCCCTTGCATCTCACTGCTTCCTCTTGCAATGGTTCCAGAGTCCTGACTTGGAGGCCGCGGCTTGGAGGTCTTGTCTCCAACTTTTGGCCAGTTGTGATTCTCAGTAGCACTTTCCATTGCAGAGGAAAACTTCTGGAACACATGCCAAGTGCTCCTCTAATCTGTGAGTTCAACGACAGCTTTTCAAAAAACAACTTGATATTGTGTCTTTAACTAGAACAAGTTTTGTTCTTAAGAGCTTCTTCTGAAGGACTTAAATTCACGCATTTCATCTTGGTATCAAATAGAAACCACCTCAGATTATCCTTCCGTTTTCAAGAAATTAAGGTTAAGTCACAGCAATAGAGTGCGCGGTGTCAAAAGACCAGTTCCTCGCAGAATGTTGATCACGAGAATTCCCGTCATCTTCTTCTCAGGGTCCCTAGGCTGCTGCTGTTCTGAGCTTTCGTGTTCCTTGAGAGAAGCCACTCACGGACCTCTGCAAGGAGACCGGGAGGCGCTTTCAGACATGGATGGACTGAGGCTACGCGTGACCAGTGATTGCAGGTCAGTGGTTGGTGACGATCCCAGCACCCCGCAGACTTCTCACGGCCGAGGGATCCCGGCACCCCGCAGCCACTCACATGCTGGGGTGGGCTGTTCCCAGGTCTGCGTGTGAATCTGAGGTGGGCCTTACCTGGCAGGGACTGATGTTACCTGGCCCCTGTCCTGAGGGGACAAGCAAGGCATCCTGCTCTGAAGGGCTGACACTGTTGGGAGAGGGTGAGCTGGGATGTTCTGGTCCTAAGGGTCAGGCGACTATAGAAGGGCACACTGACGCGGGCAGAGACAAGGTCTAGAAGAGGGAAGCCCCGCTGGGTGGGTGTTTTGTTGAAAATGTAACCACCGTCATGATGTCACAGAGCCCACGTTACCAGCCTGTGGCGATGATGGACTAGGGCTCCGCGGCTGAAGGCCGCTGGAAGATGAGCCCTTGGCTGTGGTTGCAGCATTGTCCGCCCTACTATGTGACACACATCGACTAGGCTGCACTGTCTCACAGTGGGGTATCAGTGATGCAGGAAGGCAGAGCTTGCACACAAGCACATGGGCCATGGTGTGCCCTGGGGTACGGGGTGCAGGGGTGCTGGAGCGCCGGGTTCTGGGGCTGTTCCCCAGGCCAGAGGGACTTGCGGGTGGACAACCTTGCAAGCAGTGTCTGGAGGTGAGGCAGGACCCAGAGCAAGCCCCAGACCAAAGTGCATGTCAGGTAGCAGAAGGAAATCTAGACGCCAGGGCGGCCCCTGGAAGCCAGGAAGTGGAGAGTTGGTTAAGGCTGAGAACGCCAAACCATGGCAGCCAAGCCTTGTGGGCACATCTGCAGTTCACATTCATGTTGCCGATGAACCAGTGTCTGTCATTCCAACGTGCCATAGTTAGCCGGCGTCATTCCAGCAGGGCTCATCCAGACGGCGTCATTCCAGCATCCACATATCCAATCAATGTCCTTCCAGTCAGCGTCCATCTGACTAGTGTCCCTCCCAGTGCCCTTCCAGAGGACCCTCCAATGCTAACACTTCACAGCTTCAATTATAGGGTACGTGAATCCAACCACTGACTGGAACAGTCTCTTGTGGAAACAGTTAACCAAAGCTGAGCATCCCATAATCCAACATTTGCTGCTGCTCATGGTGTCTGACTGGGCGCACAGGCGACGCACGCACTGTCTGGGGTTCAGGCTCTGCATGGCCGCCTGCAGCACGGGCCACGCTGCAGGTTGGCTTCTGCAGTGGCTCCCTGCTGTTGACCAAGGCCTCAGCTCCCCCGGGCAGCGTCTCCGCAGACCTGGGGGTCCTGACCTGCAGCTGCCTCCTGTGATCCACTCACACAACAGTGATGCGTCATTTGTAGGGAGCCACGTCTCCCCTGCTTCCTCCCAGCTGCCCAGCATCCTGTGGGGAGGGGGGGCATCCGCCAGCATCCCTAGAACTCAAAGTGCACCACTGAGACTCCTGAAGACCCTCTCCTTCCTGATGGCTGGGTCTCCGGGGAAGGTCAGAAGGGTTTGTTTCCTGAAGAAGCGGCTCATACATTTTGACTCTGAGAACGTGCGGTCCTCACTTTGAGATGCGCTGATTTAGGCAGAGACCATGAACTGCAGAGGACAAATGAGGGACCCCAAGTGTGTCCCTGCATCTTCCCATGCCCAGGGTGGACACCACACAGCTTGGCCTCTCTCTCTCTGACAACAGCTCAAACACAAAGGACACAGGCTACCCCCTGAGAGCAGAACGTCACCCCTCGAGGTCCGAGAGTGACACAGCTCAGCTGAGTGGGCGCAGCACACGGCACCTTTCTAGCAGCTTGTGTTGTGGGAGCTCTGGGTGGGTGAGGGTTAACAATCTAATTCCTGGGCTCATAATGTGGTTATAATGAAAGCAAATATTAGACTCAATTAGGCTGCCTCTGTGAAACCTCTTAATACACCTTATTAACAAGCAGGCGTAAATCCCCACAACCTGTTCTGTAGGCTCGGCCTGAGTCCCAGCCCTCCTTGAAGTGGGATGAGTTTCTGTCTCCCCAGCTGAGTGTTTTCAACAGTGTGGAATTGCACCTGGACAACATGTGTAGCCAAAACTGAACTGGCAAAGCTGGAGGGGTGACCACAGACACTTGCGTGTCCCAGTGTGGTGTGGAGGAGGTGCAGGTGACCCAGATGCCCGTCTGGGTAAGGCTGGGGACATTTTAGATGGACTCACACTCGAATCCGTGGACTCTTAGCACACCAGCCACACTGTGCCCATGGGTGGCTGCGCCAGTCCATAGACGGCAGAAGAGCAGAGACGGGTTTCCCCAAGAACAGCAGGGCTGTCTCAGAGCCCTGTCAAGGCGCACCCCTGAGCTCGACCTGCAGACTGTGGACTCCACAGGGCATCTACTGACTCTCAGGGTCCCAGCCAGCAGGATCCGCTTGGCCAGCCACTTAAATCCTCCTCTCGTCCCCAGTGCTCTCTTCTGCCTTTCACAGGTTCTGAGCCCCTGGAGACTCGCGACTAGTCCACTGCGCTGCTTGTCAGCCACAGAGTCTCCACCTGATGCACGGGGCCCCAGCTGGTCTGTTCCCTGGGTTCAGGTGAAGGCCGTGTGCGTGGTCTTCCTCAGATGCCGCAGCAGCTCTGCGCGATCCCGAGCAGCGACGAGGGCACTGGGCATGCTCCTTGCTACCCTGCTCTCCTGATTCGCAGTCTGCTGTCTTCTCCGGTTAAAACTCATCTTTGAATTGCCCGATGCTAACTAGCATGCTTCTAGAATAGCCAAGAAATGACGATGTCCTCAGGAGCTGCTGCTGGCTGGCCCAGCTTCATGGGAATTCTGGCTGCACCATCTGCATTGCGCCCTGATAGGCACCAAGAGCCCCTCCAAGCCTGGCTGGGCCACCCAGAGTCTGCAGGCAGGTAATGGGATTCTCCTGAGTGATTCTCCCCATGCATTAGGTGACCTGCTGTGTATGTGTGTGTGTGTGCACATGTGTGTGTGCACGTGTGTATATGTATGTGTGTGCACGTGTGTGTGTGTGAGCACGTGTGTGGAAGTCAGAAGACCCCTTCTGGTGTCAGGCTTTACCTTTCTGCCTTGTTAGATGCAGGGTCTCTCTTCCCTGTGCAAACCAGACCAGCTACCCGTGATCTTCTGGAGAGTTCCAAGACTGCCCACCTCTTGTAGGTGTGTTGGGATTACAGGCACTCGGGCTTTATCTGGGCTCTGAACCCACACAGCACGTGGGTGCTTTGTGGGTGCTTTGCTCTCATGCCATCTCTCTGCCCTCACTTTGTGGGTACATAAAGCTGTCTTTTGGTAGAGGGCCACGGACACCGACTCCCTGAGTACCCACGCATGCTTTACGGCACACATCACCTCTGCATACTTTCCCCATGCATGCTGTGTGGTACACGTCACCTCTGTGTATTTTCCCCACGCATGCTTTCCACTACATGTCACCTCTGCACACTTTGCATGCTTTGCAGTACACATCACCTCTGCATACTTTCCCCACGCATGCTCTGCGGTACATGTCACCTCTGCACACTTTGCATGCTTTGCGGTACATGCCACCTCTGCGTACTTTCTTGCCCATATGTCTTCTCTGGGTACCCAGGAGCTTTCAGCTGGGCAAAGGCACGTCTGCTTGGAAGTCCTCGCCCACACTCCCCTCTGCGAGTATGAGCTTTGTGAGAAACTGTTTTCAGATGCACGAGGTAGTCTGGAGGCAGAGCTGAGGGTCTCATGCAGCCAGCGTCCTTAGAGACAAGGGACTCTGGACACACAGACGCAGACAGGAGTGCAAAATCATGGGAAGATGGGTCCACCTGCCACCATCGCGCTCAGTGCCTGGAGAGACCCTGATCAGGTCTGTCCCCATCAGCTTTGCATCACCATGGACAAAATCCTGCATGAGATAAGCAGTTTGCAGGAAGGAGGGTCTACAGTGATTCGGGGTCTCAATGGGCTTGACATGTGATCAACTGACTCTATTGCTGAGAGCTCAAAATGAGGCAGAACTTTGCATTTGGTGTGGGTTGTGGGGCATGGGGCATATGGCGTGGAGCATGTGGTGTGGGTCGTGGGGCATGTGGCGTGGGGCATGGGGCATGGGGCATGGGGCATGGGGCATATGGCGTGGGTCGTGGGGCATGGGGCATGGGGCATGGGGCATGGGCAAATGGGGCATGGGGCATGGGGCATGTGGCGTGGGTCGTGGGGCATGGGGCATGGGGCATGTGGCGTGGGTCATGGGGCGTGATCACTTCATGGTGACTGGAAGCCAAGAGGTGAAGAATCTTTCTAAGGCCTGTCCTGGTCAGTGACCTGATCACTCCAGCCAGCCACACCTCCTGTCAACACACACCTCCAGCCAGGCCACACTCCTAACGGCGCATCTGTCTGGGAACCCACCAATGCGGTTAATGCATGCACGACATCAGCACCCTAGTGCTCCAATCCTCTCCACATAGAATCACTGGGCCTTTCACACATGCACCTGTGGAAGCCACTTTATGTCCCACGCTGTAACAAGACCCTCTGAGGGGCTCCAGAGGCATTGACTGTGCCAGTTCCAAGTTCAGCTTAAGAACTGGAAGGAGGGGCTGGAGAGGTGGCTCAGGGGTTAAGCCTCTGCCTTGCGGGCAGAAGGTCCTGAGTTCGGATCCTAGACCCCACGTACAGATGCCGGGCAGAAGCGGGGGCGGCCTGCGTTTCCGGTCCTGGTAGGGCGGAGCCTGTGAATCCCGGGGCAGAGTAAACAAGGAGGAGGTGGAGGTGTCCATGGTGGTTCCCGAATTCGTCCGTGGTTCTACACACACACACACACACACACACACACACACACACACACGCACACACACACGCACCCACAATTGAATAAATAAATAATAATAATAAAAAGAACTGGAAGGACTAGTGTCTCCTTTGAGCTGCTGCACCCGAGGGCATTGCCACGGCAGCCAAGGAAGACTCTGGTACTGAGGACCACAGGGCGGGAATGGGCGCCCAGGCGGTAAGGAACACAGCCCTTGGAGACAAGTCCCCACCCCCTCGCTGAGCCAGGGGTCTCTGGCGTAGATCTACTGCTCCTCAGGGTGGGTTCCTCCCTCACCTCTACATCCAGCTCTGGACGAAAGGTCCCGGATGCGCTGCTGACTTGGCTGTGACAGCTCTTATCTGTATGCACTAAGTAGACATTCTTTCAGCGCGGCTGCTCCTGGAGTGATAGCTACCTCAGCTGTCTTACCAAAGCACAGCAGTCTCCTGCAGAGCCCCCCGACCCCAAGCAGTTCTCGGCTCTGCTGATGACCTCAATGAGGACAAGGGGTGGGGCGGTCTCTTCCTGCGTCTCCTTCTGCTTCCTCTAAAGTGATGACCGTGGGGACAGTGGAAACGAGGAGACTCCCCCAGAAGAACCTGTGCTGTTCCCAGCACATGGATCCCCGAGACAGAAGCTGATCCTAAAATGCCAAATTCAAAGAGACAAGAGGAGAATGGTGGGGGCCAGGCTTGGCGGAGCAGGGATGAGACCACCTGGCCTAGGTGGCCTAGGGGTGGGACGCGTCCCCTCACGGCGACGCACAGTGTCAGAACCACTGCGGGCATCTGTCACGTGGCCGGCGTTGCAGGAGCTTAGGATCCATTAAAGCTTGCTCTGCGTGAACCTGAGCTCCGTGCCCAGCGGTGCTGTTCTGGACTTTGCTACCATCCAAAGCACCTCTGCCCACATGGACAGCTAAGCCCAGCTGTCCTCTCTGCGAGTGGGGAGCGCCCCTCACCCTGAGCTGCAGATGGAGGAAGGGCAAAGTTTTCATTAGAATGTTCTGCAATTGCAGACACGTCTGCATGGGCGCCGCCTGGTTGCTTCCAGATCAGGGGCTCTGGGGTTCTGAAGGGGGTGTCATACCAAGGAGGGTGTCAGAAACTCACTACTCCCGGCCCCCATCCCCAGGTTCACTCCAGCCCCAAGGAACTGCTCTGGGCTGTCTCGGAAAGCAGATGTGACCGGTCCTACCTGGACTCTACACTGCACTGTCCCCCTCCCCCTGCTTGGCACCATCTGTGTTGAGGAGCTCTCAGTAGGTCTTTGGGGTCTGCCTTGTCTATTTAGTAAGATCCTGCCCCTTCACCTCCTCCCTGCTTCCCTCCAGCTTTGACTTGGGCCAAGTGTTGCAGTTGTCTGCATGGCTGCTGATAAACCAGCAATAAACAGCTTAAGGAAAAAAGAGTTTATTTTCTCTTATTATTCTCCAGTTCTCAGTCCAGCTTGACAGGAGAGCTCACACCAATACCAGGGCTGAGGGAACTGGCCACACCATCTCTACATAAAGGCTGAGAGAGAGATGATGATCCTTCCCAGTCTAGCATATATGGCCAAGTATACACAAGGATGCTGACTCTCTCAACCAGCTGTCTGTATTTTATTCCAGGGCTTAGTCCCACCCACCATGACTGGGCCTTCCTCATCAGCTAGACAATCTCCTGCAGGTTCGCTCTGGGCTTAACTCAACCACTAATTCTCTACAAATGTGCCCAGAGCTCAAACCTTGAACTGTCAAGTTGACACCTATGCCTAACTACGACACTCCACTTCTTGTCAACCTGACACAGAAACATATTATTTTTAATCTGTAATCTTCACCTTGTCCCCACAGGTGTTAAATTTATCTTAAAAATATAAATACATTTCACAGACAAATTTAAAATGTTCTCTCATTAAACCTTCAGTTCCAACAATTTAAAAGTTCAGAGAGTCTTAACTTTAAGACCTATTAAATCAGAATAAGTTAAATACTTTAACATAGATTAAAACATTTAAACAGAAGTATCTTGACATGATAAGAAAACATTAAGAACTAAGTCCAGCAAATCGAATATCACATCTTTACTTCAATGCCCGTCTTCTGTTGCTCATCACGTAGTCATGGTGGCTCACAGATTCTAGGCATTCCCAGTTCCTGTCTGCAGCTCAAGGTTGTAGAAGCAGCGTTCCTCTGACTCTCCACTTGCAGCCGCCCTTAGCATACGTCCCATGGCTCTGGCATCTCCAGCAACACTCTGGGTTCATCCCTATAGCTGCAAGCTTCACCTTTCTCTTACAGGCACTCTACACTTGCCACTTGGTGCCAAGCTTTGCTGCTTTCCATGAACCCCTCAAGCATACCCCAAAACCAGTACCACTTGGGGGATGCTGGCAGATTCCGCAGTGAGGTTGAAACATAGCTTGGTCCACTCAAGCTGCACCAACTTCAGTGTGCTGACTCTAGAAAAGCTACTTTCTAGACAACCAAAAATTATGAAGGGCAAGAAACGGCTTCAGTTTGCATTTTTGGCCCCTGAAGGAATCTGGGTTTCAAGCCTCAGAATTGTCATTCAGTGGTATTCACGTCTTCCACTGTCCCAGTGCAAAGCACTAAGCTTTCCTTCATTGATCTCATTTTTCCAACAATGGCAGCTGTTCTGTTGTCTGCATCTTCCATATCCAGAGCTTCGTGAGCACCAACACAGCTCTATCATGCAAACCAGTCCATTGTCTTTAAATTCAACTTCACCAAAGTCCTGGTTCCCTTTATCACAAACTGGGCCCAACAATCCATGACTCTCTCAGCACTTCCATTATCCAAATGGCCCATTAAACTCTGTTCAAATGTTTTAGAATCTACAAAAGTCTTCAAACATTTCCAAATTTCTCCAACAAAAAATATTTGAAATCCACAAATGCCACATAGCTAATTTATCAGCAACACCCCACTCCAGGTACCAAATTCTGTAGCAGTTCGCCTGCATGGTTGCTGATAAATCATCATCAAATGGCTAAGGGAATAAGATGTTTATTTTCTCTTAACAATTGTCTGGTTACAGTTCTCAGTCCAGCTTGACAGGAGAGCTCACACTAATATTAGGGCTGAGGGAACTGGCTACATCATCTCTACATAATGGCTGAGAGAGGGACGATCTTTACTTGCCAGACCAGCATGTCTGGGCAAGTGTACACAAGGAAGCCATGTTTCTTTACCAGCTCTCAGTATTTTACTCCAGGGCCTAGTCCCAGCTCACCATCAGCTGGTCCTTCCCCATCAGCTAGACAATCTTCCACAGGTTTGCTCTGGGCTTAAGCCAACCACTAATTCTCTACAAATGTGCCAAGAGCTCAAACCCTCAACTGTCAAGTTGATACCTGTGCCTAACTATGACACCAAGGAATGTGGCAAACTTCTCTGGGTCTTCAGCCAAATAAACCCCTCAACCCAGTGGCTGAGTCCAGCTCCTCCTGCATTTCACTCAGGCATGTGACGAAAAACTTATGGGGTCATCCCCCTGTTCTGTGTTTGCTTCTGTGTCCAGCACTCCTCCTGACCAAAGGTACTGGGCACCTCCAGGTCCCTGACCTGTCTACAGAGTGCAGTCCTCTGAGGGACACAGACTTTCAGTGTTTTCCTCACCCTTCCTTCTGGAATGTTCATCAGATTCTCTCTGTGCTCCTACCTGTAACTTTTAATAGGACACAGAACCCACTCTTGCAAAGAGTTGCTGGGCTGTCCATGGAGAGTCTGGGAGCAGCTAGGGAGCACCATAGTCCTGCATCTAGATGGCAGCATCCTGTGGACCCTCCACCTCCCCCATAGGGCCATGACAGCCTGAAGCTCTGCACCTCCTGACAGGCTCCCTGTGCCATGTTGCCTTGAATCATCTTAGTGCCAGGAGACGGCTCACAGCTAGAGCCTCTGCATTGCAAGCGAAGGATGGAAGCGCCCATCCCTAGATCCCATGTGTAGATGCCAGGCAGATGTGGCTGTGGCCTGCACTTCTGGCCCTGGAAGCAGAGCCTGGGCGCTCCAGAGCAGAGCATAGGGAGGTGAAGTAATCCAGGTGAATCTGATATCATCTTTGTGTCTCTCACACCAAAAAAGAATAAAATGAGCAGATTCTTCCAAGTGTTTTCATTGTTAGATGGCTCATTTTAAAAGAAGAATTGAGTAGGTGCTTGGCATATATAAGCAATTTGGGAAACATAATATTTCTTTGGTAAGTTGCTGGGTAATCATAACTAATTACAGTGTTAATGATTTCAACTAACAAGTCAATCTGTGTGGAATAACAAATGCAGAAGTCAAGTCAGATGAGAGCTAAGATCTTACAAAAACAGAAGTCACTGCTTAGAGGGTCATTCATGCCGTGAAGACACTTTCCGTTCATTTCTGTCATAGTTAGGCACAGGTATGAACCTGACAGCTGAGGGTTCAGGCTCTGGGCACATTTGTAGAGAAATGGTAGATAAGTTAACTGCAGGAGATTGTTTAATGGATGGGGAAGGTCAAGCCATGGGGGTGGGGCTAGTCCCTGGGCAGGTGAATAAAATGGAGGGAACTGTTTGAGAGAGTGGGCATCCTTGTGCGTACTTGACCAGACACGCTGGTCTGGCAAGTAAGGGTTGTTCATCTCTCAGCTGTGTGTGGATATCGTGTGGCCGGTTCCCTCGGCCCTGGTGTTAACGTGAGCTCTCCTCCCAAGATGGACAAACAACTGTAAGCAGGTTGTCTAGAGAGAATAAACCCCTTATTCCCTTCAGCTGCTTGAGGGTGACTTATCAGCAAACATGCAGGTGAACTACAACATTCCCTACAGTAAAAAAAAATATCAATCATGAGTATAAACTGCATTTAACCCCAATGGTAAGACCATGGACAGTTACATTTAAGAAAAATCTAAAAGTTGTATGACCAGGATGGTCTGATTACCCAGAAAGGGTTGTACACACAGTCAATATGCATACATGTATTCAGGTGCACACATGCCTTCAGATGTGCATACATTCCCATGTGCACTTCAGTACACACACGTTCACAGGTTTCAGTGCATGCGCACCGTGTGCTGAGCCCCAGAAGTCACTGGAAGACTCCTGGAGGTCAAGGCTTGAAGAGATGTAATGATGGCGATTTTACAAAGATGTGGGGCTGGAAACTATAGAAGGAGGGGTGACTGTAGCTGTCAGGGAAGGCGAGCAGCCCTCGCAGGCACTCATCTGTAAAGCACATGGAGAAGAGTGCCCCCCAGACACCCACCACCCCTCACCTGAGCTGGGAGAAACTGGACAGCACCCCATGGCTCCAGAGGCTTGTGGGGCGTGCGAGGCTGGGACTTCCTGGGCGCCTGCTGGACCCTGCGCCCACTTTCCTTATGCTCCTTTGCAAACCAGTGTTTCTCAGCAGCTGCCAAGCAGCCCGCATCTCAGAGGAGAGGCAAATGTCAGAAATCCAAAGTGACATTTCTCACTACGCTCAAAATCCCTGACCGCAGATCAGAACTGCTCTAGAGACCTGGGGGTGACAAGCCAGGCTGGCGGTTCGCGTCTGCAGTATCAGCTTTTTGTGGGAGACCGAGGCAGGAGAGCAGCAGGAGCTCCAGCCAGGCTAGGGTTCACAGTGGACCCCATGTTCTGAGGCTGCATGCGCCTCCGTGTGCGCCTCCACGTGCGCCTCCGTGTGCGCCTCCACGTGCTCCTCCGTGTGCGCCTCCGAGTGCACCTCCACATGTACCTCAAGGCATGGGAAAGATCAACCAGAGGATCTGTTGTTGTGGCCCCTAGAGACCTGAGCCCCCATCCTCAGCTGTAGCACATGTGGGAGGTGGAAGGGACCTGACCCCATCCTCTTTAAAAGATCAGGACGACCAGCACCTCCGTGCCCCGTCATCTCAGGGATTTCCAGGCACATCTGGGCTTAGCAGGCTGCCGTGCACAGGGCCAATGAGCAGCAGATTCCCTGGCCCACCCACCTGTCCATCATCAGGAGACCCAGTCTATGAGCGTGTGGTGGGATGCATGGCAGTTACCATTCCTTGGAAATGATTATTAATCAGTAAGCCAGAACGTCTCATCAGATGCTCTTATCATCATCTTGTGTCACTTGATAGACATTCCCTGTTCCTCACCCTAGCAAACCAGACTGTTCCCTGAAGACAGAAAGGCACAGTCTGACACAAAGGCCCGAAGTTACGTGGGCTGCTGGTCACTGCACACAGCTTCGAGACATCTGGGGGCCTTGTGCTCTTCTTTCTATGCTTGTCCCGTCTCCACGGCTGGACACTCAGAGAACACAGTGAACTCCACTGTGACAAGCTGAACCACACTCTTCCTCCTTTCTGTGCAAGCAGGACCCGTGCTCAGAGGCCAAACCCGAGAAGAGGAGTCCCCGAGACCAGCTTGTCCTCCTGCAGTGGCGCACTCCACTTGCACATGCATCTTTCTCTAGCGCGTGTGCTTGTCCCACCCACGTGAGCGCAAATGTCCCCTTCGCTGCCACTTCCCTAGCCACAGCAGTGGCTGCTTTAGGTCCGTGGGCTCACCAGGTGCCTCTGGAGCTGAACCATCTTCCAGTCGAGAGGCTGCTATACAGTTCCCAGGGGATGGCTGCCGCTTCCTGTCAGCCCCTTCATGCGGTAAGGACCAGAGGAGACCAGCCTACTCTGGCAGGAAGCTCACGTGCCTGTTCAGTCATAGACTCAGGATGTCTGCTACGACCAAGCTGCAGGCACAAGGCAAACCTGCTTGGGGGGCCACCTCTCTGCCAGGAAGCAGGAGGAGCCCCCCCCCAGCACTGTAACTACACACAAGGCTCCTGGTCGGTGAGATGGCTCGGAGGGTAAAGGCACCTGCGTGACCTGGAGAACTGAGCTTGGTCCCTGGGTTTTGCAGTGGAAGGAGGGGACTTCAGAAAGCTGTCCTCTGACCACACGTGCCCCCCAGCTGTCCTCTGACCTCCACACATGCCAATGGAGCAGGCATGCCCCTCAGCTGTCCTCTGACCTCCATACAAGTGCTGTGGAGCAAACATGCCCACCCATCTTGTGTTCTCCCTCCCTCCCTTCTTCTCTCCCTCCCTCCCTCTCTCCTTTCCCCTTCTTTTCCCAACAAATAATAAAAAAACTTGGGGGGGGAGGAAAAGAAAGTGTTTCTAGGTGTCTTCAAATCCATAGTGTCTGATGGTTTGACGTGAATCTTGGTGCAGAAGCAGGAGAGGCCCCAGGGAGGAAGCAGCTGGGCGTGGCCGGCATCTGCAAGGAAGCAGCTGGGCGTGGCCGGCATCTGCAAGGGTGGGAGCGGGGTGAGTCTGCAAAACACTTGCTTCCGTCCGCATAGTGAGGCTCCTGCAGGCGGAAAAGAGAGAAGCCCCCGGAAGGCGGCAGATTCACTGGTAGCCAGCACCAGCCAAGAGAGACCCCGAAGGTGCCTGGCCGCTGCGGATGAAGTCCAGCAGGAAGAACATTGACGAGGGCTGAGACCAGGCACGAAGGAGCTCAGAGCACAGCAGGTGCCCGAGAGGAGTCTGGGAGGGGCCTGCGGGGAGGGGCCTGCGGGGAGGGGCCTGCGGGGAGGGGCCTGCGGGGAGGTGGGGTGGCAGCCGGGTGAGTGGCAGCCGGGTGAGTGGCAGCCGGGTGAGTGGCAGCCAGGGTGCACCCAATGACACCAACTCCACAGCTTCTCAGGTCTCAGGAAGTGCTTTTCTTGGTACTGCAAGAATTCAGGTGCGCTTTTCTCCCTTCTTAGAAGTGTCATGTGTAGAAATCAAATTTCCACGGAGAGCAGAGACAGAAACGGACCACTACCAGTGAAAATCAATCAAACCTCAGGCATGGGCATCTCTCCAATGAAGCCACTAAGTGTCGCCGGAACTAGGAAAAACTCCAAGACAAAGTCGGAAGTATAGATCCGATCATCTACCAGATGCTGGGGAGGAGGCATAGGCTTCAGAGCCAGCATGCAGGGGGCCACAGGGCGTGGCGCCTGCCAGCGAGCTCTGGTGAGACCCAAACCTGCGCTCTGCAACCCCCCCCCCCCAGATTGCAACCGTCTGACCCACCTCGTGTTCTGTGGGCAGTGACTTCATTCAGTTTTATCTCCTGATGCTGAAAGTGAGCTGAGCAGCAGCTTAGCTAGCAGCTAATGCGCGGCTGTTAGACACATTCCAGAAGCACAGACACACTCTGCCTCGCCTGCGGTGAGGAAGCCCCGGGTGACGGGGCCAGCGCGTACCTGTGATGCTCAGGAGCTGCAGTGTGTGACAATAGTCTCTCCTGTTCTGATCAGGACTTGCCCAGGCCCAAAGCCAGTGCTGGCTGGCACGAGGCGCTCAGTGCACATTCCTTGCGGGGAGCAGGCAGCCTGCAGGTGCCCACGAGAATTCTGGACCAATGAGACCCATCTGAAGTGGCCTTGTTGGGCCACTCACTGCCTCACAAATGCCTGCATCCACGTCCAGCCTGGTGAGCGCGAGCACATGTCTACGTGCCTCTAAAAGGGCTGGTTTTCATGTGCCTACTGCTTCTTTGAAAAGTCTGAATGTTAGCTTCCTCCCTTCCTGAGCCACCTGCAGTGGTGAGCATGGATCTAGACACCCCCAGCTGAGCATGGATCTAGACACACCCCAGGTGAGCATGGATCTAGATACCCCCAGCTGAGCATGGATCTAGACACACTCCAGATGAGCATGGATCTAGACACCCCCAGCTGAGCATGGATCTAGACACACTCCAGATGAGCATGGATCTAGACACCCCCAGCTGAGCATGGATCTAGACACCCCCCCAGATGAGCATGGATCTAGACACCCCCAGCTGAGCATGGATCTAGACACACTCCAGATGAGCATGGATCTAGACACCCCCAGCTGAGCATGGATCTAGACACACCCCAGGTGAGCATGGATCTAGACACCCCCAGCTGAGCATGGATCTAGACACACTCCAGATGAGCATGGATCTAGACACCCCCAGCTGAGCATGGATCTAGACACACTCCAGATGAGCATGGATCTAGACACCCCCAGCTGAGCATGGATCTAGACACCCCCCCAGATGAGCATGGATCTAGACACCCCCAGCTGAGCATGGATCTAGACACACTCCAGATGAGCATGGATCTAGACACCCCCAGATGAGCATGGATCTAGACACACTCCAGATGAGCATGGATCTAGACACCCCCAGATGAGCATGGATCTAGACACACTCCAGATGAGCATGGATCTAGACACCCCCAGATGAGCATGGATCTAGACACCCCCAGATGAGCATGGATCTAGACACCCCCAGATGAGCATGGATCTAGACAAGCCCCAGGTGAGCATGGATGTAGACATACCCCAGGTGAGCATGGATCTAGACACACCCCAGGTGAGCATGGATCTAGACACCCCCAGCTGAGCATGGATCTAGACACACCCCAGCTGAGCATGGATCTAGACACCACCCAGGTGAGCATGGATCTAGACACCCCCAGCTGAGCATGGATCTAGACAAGCCCCAGGTGAGCATGGATCTAGACATACCCCAGGTGAGCATGGATCTAGACACACTCCAGGTGAGCATGGATCTAGACACCCCCAGATGAGCATGGATCTAGACACCCCCAGATGAGCATGGATCTAGACACCCCCAGATGAGCATGGATCTAGACACCCCCAGCTGAGCATGGATCTAGACAAGCCCCAGGTGAGCATGGATCTAGACATACCCCAGGTGAGCATGGATCTAGACACACTCCAGATGAGCATGGATCTAGACACCCCCAGATGAGCATGGATCTAGACACTCCAGATGAGCATGGATCTAGACACCCCCAGATGAGCATGGATCTAGACACCCCCAGATGAGCATGGATCTAGACACCCCCAGATGAGCATGGATCTAGACACCCCAGCTGAGCATGGATCTAGACAAGCCCCAGGTGAGCATGGATCTAGACATACCCCAGGTGAGCATGGATCTAGACACACCCCAGCTGAGCATGGATCTAGACAAGCCCAGGTGAGCATGGATCTAGACACACCCCAGCTGACCATGGATCTAGACACCCCCAGATGAGCATGGATCTAGACACCCCCCAGATGAGCATGGATCTAGACACCCCCCAGGTGAGCATGGATCTAGACACCCCCAGATGAGCATGGATCTAGACACACACCCTCCAGGTGAGCATGGATCTAGACACACCCCAGCTGAGCATGGATCTAGACAAGCCCCAGGTGAGCATGGATCTAGACACCCCCAGCTGAGCATGGATCTAGACACCCCCAGATGAGCATGGATCTAGACACACACACCCCAGCTGAGCATGGATCTAGACACACCCCAGATGAGCATGGATCTAGACACCCCCCAGGTGAGCATGGATCTAGACACCCCCAGATGAGCATGGATCTAGACACCCCCCAGGTGAGCATGGATATAGACACCCCCAGCTGAGCATGGATCTAGACACACCCCAGCTAAGCATGGATCTAGACAAGCCCCAGGTGAGCATGGATCTAGACACCCCCAGATGAGCATGGATCTAGACACACCCCAGGTGAGCATGGATCTAGACACCCCCAGATGAGCATGGATCTAGACACACACACCCCAGCTGAGCATGGATCTAGACACACCCCAGCTGAGCATGGATCTAGACAAGCCCAGGTGAGCATGGATCTAGACAAGCCCCAGGTGAGCATGGATCTAGACACACCCCAGCTGACCATGGATCTAGACACACCCCAGGTGAGCATGGATCTAGACACCCCCAGATGAGCATGGATCTAGACACCCCCCAGGTAAGCATGGATCTAGACACCCCCAGGTGAGCATGGATCTAGACAAGCCCCAGGTGAGCATGGATCTAGACACACCCCAGCTGACCATGGATCTAGACACACCCCAGGTGAGCATGGATCTAGACACCCCCAGATGAGCATGGATATAGACACACCCCAGGTGAGCATGGATCTAGACACCCCCAGCTGAGCATGGATCTAGACACCCCCCCAGATGAGCATGGATCTAGACACCCCCAGCTGAGCATGGATCTAGACACACTCCAGATGAGCATGGATCTAGACACCCCCAGATGAGCATGGATCTAGACACACTCCAGATGAGCATGGATCTAGACACCCCCAGATGAGCATGGATCTAGACACACACACCCCAGCTGAGCATGGATCTAGACACACCCCAGCTGAGCGTGGATCTAGACAAGCCCCAGGTGAGCATGGATCTAGACACTCCCCAGCTGAGCATGGATCTAGACACCCCCAGGTGAGCATGGATCTAGACACCCCCCAGCTGAGCATGGATCTAGACACCCCCAGATGAGCATGGATCTAGACACCCCCCAGGTGAGCATGGATCTAGACACCCCCAGGTGAGCATGGATCTAGACACACACACCCCAGCTGATGGATCTAGACACACCCCAGCTGAGCATGGATCTAGACAAGCCCCAGGTGAGCATGGATCTAGACACACCCCAGCTGACCATGGATCTAGACACACCCCAGGTGAGCATGGATCTAGACACCCCCAGATGAGCATGGATCTAGACACCCCCAGCTGAGCATGGATCTAGACACACTCCAGATGAGCATGGATATAGACACCCCCAGCTGAGCATGGATCTAGACACCCCCCAGCTGAGCATGGATCTAGACACCCCCAGGTGAGCATGGATCTAGACACCCCCCAGGTGAGCATGGATCTAGACACCCCCAGGTGAGCATGGATCTAGACACACACACCCCAGCTGATGGATCTAGACACACCCCAGCTGAGCATGGATCTAGACAAGCCCCAGGTGAGCATGGATCTAGACACACCCCAGCTGACCATGGATCTAGACACACCCCAGGTGAGCATGGATCTAGACACCCCCAGATGAGCATGGATCTAGACACCCCCAGCTGAGCATGGATCTAGACACACTCCAGATGAGCATGGATATAGACACCCCCAGCTGAGCATGGATCTAGACACACTCCAGATGAGCATGGATCTAGACACCCCCAGCTGAGCATGGATCTAGACACCCCCCCAGATGAGCATGGATCTAGACACCCCCCCAGATGAGCATGGATCTAGACACCCCCAGCTGAGCATGGATCTAGACACATCCAGATGAGCATGGATCTAGACACTCCCCAGATGAGCATGGATCTAGACACCCCCAGATGAGCATGGATCTAGACACCCCCAGATGAGCATGGATCTAGACACACTCCAAATGAGCATGGATCTAGACATACCCCAGATGAGCATGGATCTAGACACCCCCCCAGATGAGCATGGATCTAGACACCCCCAGCTGAGCATGGATCTAGACACACTCCAGATGAGCATGGATCTAGACACCCCCAGATGAGCATGGATCTAGACACACTCCAGATGAGCATGGATCTAGACACCCCCAGATGAGCATGGATCTAGACACCCCCAGATGAGCATGGATCTAGACACCCCCAGATGAGCATGGATCTAGACACCCCCAGCTGAGCATGGATCTAGACAAGCCCCAGGTGAGCATGGATCTAGACATACCCCAGGTGAGCATGGATCTAGACACACCCCAGCTGAGCATGGATCTAGACAAGCCCAGGTGAGCATGGATCTAGACACACCCCAGCTGACCATGGATCTAGACACCCCCAGATGAGCATGGATCTAGACACCCCCCAGATGAGCATGGATCTAGACACCCCCCAGGTGAGCATGGATCTAGACACCCCCAGCTGAGCATGGATCTAGACAAGCCCCAGGTGAGCATGGATCTAGACACACCCCAGCTGAGCATGGATCTAGACAAGCCCCAGGTGAGCATGGATCTAGACACACCCCAGCTGAGCATGGATCTAGACAAGCCCCAGGTGAGCATGGATCTAGACACCCCCAGATGAGCATGGATCTAGACACCCCCAGATGAGCATGGATCTAGACACACACACCCCAGGTGAGCATGGATCTAGACACCCCCAGATTAGCATGGATCTAGACACACACACCCCAGCTGAGCATGGATCTAGACACACCCCAGCTGAGCATGGATCTAGACAAGCCCCAGGTGAGCATGGATCTAGACACACCCCAGGTGAGCATGGATCTAGACACACCCCAGGTGAGCATGGATCTAGACACACCCCAGCTGAGCATGGATCTAGACACCCCCAGGTGAGCATGGATCTAGACACCCCCCAGCTGAGCATGGATCTAGACACCCCCAGGTGAGCATGGATCTAGACACACCCCAGGTGAGCATGAATCTAGACACACCCCAGGTGAGCATGGATCTAGACACACCCCAGGTGAGCATGGATCTAGACACACCCCAGGTGAGCATGGATCTAGACACACCCCAGCTGAGCATGGATCTAGACACACCCCAGGTGAGCATGGATCTAGACACCCCCAGATGAGCATGGATCTAGACACCCCCAGATGAGCATGGATCTAAACACACACCCTCCAGGTGAGCATGGATCTAGATACCCCCAGCTGAGCATGGATCTAGACACCCCCAGCTGAGCATGGGTCTAAACACGCCCCAGCTGAGCATGGATCTAGACACACTCCAGGTGAGCATGGATCTAGACACCCCCAGCTGAGTATGGGTCTAGACACCCCCAGCTGAGCATGGATCTAGACACCCCCAGATGAGCATGGATCTAGACACCCCCAGCTGAGCATGGATCTAGACACCCCCAGGTGAGCATGGATCTAGACACCCCCCAGCTGAGCATGGATCTAGACACCCCCCCAGCTGAGCATGGATCTAGACACACTCCAGGTGAGCATGGATCTAGACACCCCCAGCTGAGTATGGGTCTAGACACCCCCAGCTGAGCATGGATCTAGACACCCCCAGATGAGCATGGATCTAGACACCCCCAGCTGAGCATGGATCTAGACACCCCCAGGTGAGCATGGATCTAGACACCCCCCAGCTGAGCATGGATCTAGACACCCCCCCAGCTGAGCATGGATCTAGACTCTCCTCAGGTGAGCATGCTTCTAGACATACCCCAGGTGAGCATGGATCTAGGTGAGCATGGATCTAGCCTCGCTCCAGGTGAGCATGCTTCTAGTTTCATGTTTCAAAAGTCTAAGGCCAAAGCTGGCATGTGAGTAACACAGGTCGCTGAGGGCCCGTGAGTAATGTGAGTAGCAGAGCCCTCAGCCCAAGCTTGCCCGGTCTCCGACTAGCCTGGTTCCCTTTCATCGTTCCCACTCTAATGGGTTCCATGGTACCGGAAACACTTGCCTTTGTCATTTGTGTTCCACACCGGCTGTCCTTGTGCTGTCTGCGAGGTCGGAGACAGGCCTGTGTGCACACGCGTGGCTCTTCCCCGATGTCCCTGTCGGGTGCTCCGCCGGGAGCATTGGTGCCTCCTGGCCTTCACGGTGAGGCACGTGCATCTGATTACCAGGAACGTGACTGTCGGGTAATAGATCAGGTGAGAGTGGCTGCTGCTGGGCTTTGTGAAGGGGCAGCGCGGAGAGATGCTCTGGGACCTCCAGGAGCCTCCCAGCATCCCGAGCGCAGGCCACCTCTCACTCTGCCTAGCTGGGCTTTGGCTCACTCAACCAGAACTCATGATGAAGTACCTCCTCCGTTTGCACGCTAAGGCAGGAATGACCCCCCCATCCGCTGATCTCCTTCTGTGGGGGTCCCAACATCCCTGCTTGGCTTTCTTGACTTTTGCAAAGTCTGGTCACTCAGGGAGATGTATCTGCAACATTGGTCTGGCAAGATTCCTTAGTGGGGCTCCTGCGGCACAATCTCAGTGACCCGAGTTCAAGTCCACAGCCGACCCAAGAGCAGGAGGTGGAGGATCCATCTGTGGCCCCAGCACTCTTGGTGGGCGGACGCAGTCAGGAGCCTGGAGATCTCGGGCCATCTTGGCTGTGGTCTGCAGAGCTGGGAAACAAGAGATCCTGCTATCGTGAAGAGGAAGAGGAGCAGCGGCTCCTGAAGGCTGTCACCTGCCCTCACGCGCTCCCTGTGCCCACCTGTCACCTGACCTACACTCACCTGTCACGACTTCCACGTGCTCCCTGCACTCACCTGTCACATGACTTCCACGTGCTCCCTGCACACACCTGTCACATGACTTCCACGCGCTCCCTGCACACACCTGTCACATGACTTCCACGCGCTCCCTGCACTCACCTGTCACATGACTTCCACGCGCTCCCTGCACTCACCTGTCACATGACTTCCATGCGCTCCCTGCACACACCTGTCACATGACTTCCACGCGCTCCCTGCACACGCCTGTCACGTGACTTCCACGTGCTCCCTGCACACACACTGCAGAGGAGATGGTCCTCGGGCAGGGAGGTGTCCGGTGGATAAGCTGTTTGTCCTTCAAGCGCTGGAACCAGATCTGGATCCTCAGAACCCACTGACATTCCTGTAGCCAGGACAGGACCCTCACGGCACGCTGACTGACCAGGTGAGCTGATTGGTGAGCTCTGGCTTCAATAGCGAGGTCACGTCTAGGAGACAAAGGTGAGGACAATAGATAATCACACCTGGGGTCAACTTTGGGCTTCTACAATCATGCTCCTTTGCACATGCATTCTATACTTGCACTTGCATGCACACTAGTTCTCATACACATTTGAACATGCACACACACACATTCATCCCATATACATACACACATGCAAAGAAAGAAAGAAATTTGCAATATACTATTATAGGATCCTAGTAGGTATTTTAATCTCACACACAGAGCACAGGATGGTTAAGGGATGTTTTCATAAAATCTTTGCGAAGGGCCAGCAAGATTGCTCAGTAGGTAAGGCATATGTTCAGGACCTGGCTACCTGACCTCCAGCCCACATGGTGGGAAGAGAGGATTGACTTCTGAAAGTTGTCCTCTGACTCCGCTTAAGTACCGTGTCTCTCTCTCCCCTCTCTTCTCTCTCTTTCTCTCTGTTTCTCCAAGTGGACCAATAAAATATTGCTTATTTTATCTTGTGTGTGTGTGTGTGTGTGTGTGTGTGTGTGTGTGTATCTGTCTCTGTGTGTATTATAGGACATCACGTGTCCCAGGATGACTTCAAGGTTCATCCTGTGTTGTTTCTACCTCCTTTTTGCTTTGCTCTATGATTTCCCAGACTCCACTTCCAGAGTCAGGAGTACAGGCCACTGTCATTTCTGCCTGGCATTTTTATGTGGGATCTGGAATCTGAATTCAGTACCTTCTGCTTGTGAGAAAGTATCTTAACCCCTAAGCCATCTCTCCAGCTAAAAATATTTTTTCAAAACTTGGACTTCACAGTTTTAAAAGAACCTGGTTCCTTTAACTTGTTCCTCTTGCATTGTGCTTTTTTCCTCTCCTTCATTTTTTGATATTGTATACATGAACATAGTGACTTTATCATATTTTCAACTCTTCGTCCCAAATCCCAACCTACCTGCTCTTCCCCTTGCAAGCCTTCCTCTCCCTTGCCTGAGTCCCTTCTATTCAAAGCTTTTCCCTGGTGCGGCCCACTGTGCTTCACCCGTCTGTGACGACTTACACTTCGAGCTGATTCATGTTCCGGCAAGTGCCCTAGACCAGTGTGTGCATTGCTGAGGGAAGCGCCCTCCTTTACTTCCCCACCAGCACCCTCCTTTACTTCCCCCGGGTCTCTCAGGGACGTTACTGGCTTTTTGTTGATATGTTGATACTACAATTTCACCTACTGGTACTTAATTGAAGTGTATTATTTAATAACAGGGATAGCTAGGGATACGGGTTCAGGAAACACCCAGGAAAATGTGAACCTCAGGCCATGGAGCAAAAGTGAGTCCTCAGTCCCCCGCAGCGGAGCGAGAAGCCACGGGGAGCTACTCAGCTCCAAACACCAGCAGAAAACCTTGCGTGGTCAGTATTTTCCTGCTGGCTCAGAGCCTGCAAAGTCCAGGCCTCTCTGAATCCAACCCAGGAGCCTGTGCATGTGACCTCCAAACCAGACGGAGTGGGTGACAGCTTCCTTCCAGGAATTCCAATTCCCCCTGGGCTGCAAGGTCAGCAAGTCCGTGGTTAGGACAGAAGAGCCGCTGTAGCTCGTGGGTCTCTGAGGCGGCTCCTGGCTATGCTGCAGCAGCTGGTTCAGCATGGGCAGCTGCAGACAAGGAGTCAAGCCAGGCAGCAGGTCTGCCCGGCCGCCCTGCCTCCCTTACTTGGCAAATCCCACTGCAGGATATGCCCCAGCACAGGGCCAGACTGGGATGCTTGGGGCCCCATCGCCCTCTGTGTGCTTGGTGCCTTCTCTAACTCCCAGGAAGTGGGGAAGCAGCGAAGGTCTTAAACCCTGAAAGCAACAGAGCACACAGCACAGGGGTCCTTGCAGGCTTAGCCTCTCCACTGGGGGCTTCTTATGGGGTAGTGGAGAGAGAGTGGAGACCACGTGCAGGGAACTAAAGGAATCCAGGTGGGCTCCAGGTGGGCTCCAGGTGGCTCCAGTGGCCCCCCAAGCAGCACAGGTGTTGCAGGACAGGCAGTGGTAGCTGGACTCCTAGGAACTGTCCCGCGTTCCACCTGCCCCCTCCACCCTTCAACTGCAGGTCAGAACTTAGAAAGTGGATCTCAAAGAGCGGCCTGAAGCACCACTCACTCCTTGGTCAGGGCTGCGCTGACGGCCTTTGGTAAGGCTGTTTGCTCGCACGCTGTGCCTGTCCCGGCGCGAACCCCTGGCAGGATGTAAGCCCCGGCTCCAGCCGGAACCACAGCACACGGCAAACCGGGTGTTTATGTGCTTGTTGAACAAGAATGCAAATCTTTTGGAAGGCAGAGCCCGCCATACGGTTTCGGGAGCCAGCCTCCCTCCCTCCCCACGGTGCCCTGTCTGCTCCGCCTTCCTCTGCCAGCCCCAGGGAAGCGTATACTTAGAAGGCATCCAAGCTGCTGCGAGCAGCCCGGCCAGCCCCGCAGAGCTGCAGAAGGCGGCGGGAGGAGGCCCCTGCGCACCTGCTCCTCAAGGTCTCCCCAGACCCGCGCAGCCCGAGCCCGCGGCGACTGTGACTCATCCGAGTCTGTTCGCTCCTTCACTGCCACGTCTCGCTGCGTTTTATTTTTTTTCCCTCCACAAGTTGAGGAAATTCACCTTGAACACAAATGTGGTGAAGTTTTTCTCTGCGGCAACACCTGCTACAGTCACATCGCGGTGTCTCCAGGCCCTAGACTCGGGCTTCTCTGCACAAGAGAAGGTGGGCCCTGACAGCTGCAGCCCACCTGGAAGGCAGGGGCTGATGGCCACATGATACCCCCCTTCATGTGGTCCTCCTGGGCACGCTCAGTGTGCTGCACAAGCGCTGACCTGTGTGATCTCGCTGGACCTTCCCTTGTCTCTATGCCGCATGGAGCCGGGCTGTTAGAAGTCCAGCCGCAGAGAGCGAACCACCGGCGAGCCGTGTGCAGCTGTGCGCGAGCCGTGTGCAGCTGTGCAGGAGCCGTGTGCAGCTGTGCAGGAGCCGTGAGCAGCTGTGCAGGAGCCGTGCAGCTGTGCAGGAGCTGTGTGCAGCTCTGCTGAGCCGTGAGCAGCTCTGCGCATCAGGCTTCTGAGTCGGAGTGTCAGCTTACGTCCATGGCTGTCTTTCCACCCCTGTCTCCATGGCTGTCTTCCCACCCCGCTCCTGTTGAATTCCTGGGTGGGGGCTTCTGAATCAGGTGGAAAAGTGGTCCACCTAGAGGGACCATGTGACAAGCTGACTGAGGGCCAAGCAGCCGTCTGTCCAGGACTGCAGCTCTGCATCCTCCTGACCCCCATGCTCTGTTCCCCTGAAATGTCAAAGAACAACACAGCTGAGCTGGTCTCGGGCCTCAGAGCCCACTGCTCAGGCTGCCGTGGGGACGCAGCCTCCCCTGCCTAGAGCCTACTGACCATGGGAAGTGGCCCTGTCCACGTGCAGAGCAAGGGTCCATCTCGGTCCAAAGGGAGCCGTGCCGAACGCTCAGCAATGAGGGCCGGGCGCCCGGGGGCAGAGCCGGCTCCAGGCGGGGTGAGATCAGTGGTGTGTCCCGCGGATCAGGCCGGCTGTGCCTGTGTGGCCACGGAAGGGGCATGCAGGCTCCTGGCTCCCACCCGGACAGCTGTGGGCGTGAAGGTACTTGAGCACGTCCGTCCGGGCTCCACTGGCTGCCTGTGGTGGACACGGGCTTCCCATTGAGGAACAGAGTAGCCAATATGGAGAAGAGCCTGAGTGCCTCTGCACTGTCCCATGGCACAGGGAGCAGAAGCAGGTATGAAATGTGGGCTTTTTATCACCATGCGAGAGCAGCCGAGGCCCTGGGATGAGACCGGAGCGACCCTCAGAATGTGACCGTGTGGCCAGGCTCCATCGGCAGTGAGGTCCTGCTGACCAGTCCTGGAAAAGCTCAGCTTTAACTGCTTCCGTGCCACGTCTCTTTTGAAATGGGACCACGCTCTGTAGCCAAGGCTGGCCCAGATCTCACTAACATTAACTTCATGGCAATCTTCCTGCCTTCGGCCTCCAAAGTGCTGGGATTCACGTGTGACATCCACCCTGGCTCCCTTCTGAAAATGAGAACATGTTTAGATGCACACACAGTGTGCGTCATGGTGCAGGACCGCATAGCCGTGGCCAGGGACCCCAGGATGCGAAGTGACCCCTTCGCACTGGAGCACTGTCTGTGAGGGGCAAATGGGGTGTCCGGCAGAGTAGCAGAGGAGCAGCGAGTTGGAGCTGAACGGCCCCCCCAGGCCCTACGCTTCACGGATGGGGGGCTGTGAGTCTGTAGCTGGAACCTGTGTCACCCGTGCCACAGTCCTTGCCACAGGCGTGCCAAACCACCAGCGAGAGCCAGACTGTGCCCTGTGACTCTTGTGCTACAAGACTTGTCCTTTTCATAGAGTCAGTGGTCAGAGACATCACACCCAGCCTCAGGGCCACATGCATAGTCACAGTAATCCACACTGCTGTGCATGGTCACAGTAATCTATCTGTACTGCCGTGAATGGTCACAGTAATCTACACTACTCTGCATGGTCACAGTAATCTATCTGTACTGCCGTGAATGGTCACAGTAATCCACACTGCTATGCATGGTCACAGTAATCTATCTAAACTGCCATGAATGGTCACAGCAATCTATCTATACTGCCGTGAATGGTCACAGCAATCTATCTATACTGCCGTGAATGGTCACAGCAATCTATCTATACTGCCGTGAATGGTCACAGTAATCCACACTGCTGAGCATGGTCATTGTGATCATGCTGCTGAGCTTGGTCACAGTAAGCTACACTGCTGTGTTTGCATCCAGGAGTCTCCAAAGGCCTGAGACGAGGGCTTAGTCCCCAACCTGTGGCACAATTGGGAGGTCAAGATAGAGTCTACCTAGCATGTGCAAACTGTGAAGGTTTAGCTATTAAAAACCCTGCATCAAATGCCTTTCAAACATTTGTCAGGGTAGCCATGGGCTGGAGGAGCACTCGGCGCTCTACTTAGAAGCGTCCCTCTGCAATGGAAGGCGTTTGTTACAGGAAATGGTAACTGGTCAAAGAGCAGAACATAATTGATTGATGAGTGCTGGCCTCAGAGGGACGTCTAAGCCACCCCACCCCAATCCCCTATCCTCTCCAAGGATGAGGGAACTCCTTAGAGGACAGAGCAATGAGGCTGCAAGAGTCTGAAGAAGGGCATGTGGCACAGCAGACATTCTGTCCCCGGCACGACAGGGCTGCTGCAGCTAAAACTTCACTGCAGCTGTGCATATTTCCCAGAGACCTGCATGGGATTCATCCTGCCCACATTTCACCATGGAAGAGGACGCAGCTCAAGAGGACTCCATCTTCCTGAAAGACTGCACAGGACTAACGCTGATGGGAGGGGCGGAAGATGCTCTCACCACCATGTCCATGGGCCGTGCATGTAGGAGACATGTTCTAACGAGATGCTCTCACCACCATGTCCATGGGCCGTGCATGTAGGAGACATGTTCTAACGAGATGCTCTCACCCACCATGTCCATGGACCGTGCATGTAGGAGACATGTTCTAACGAGATGCTCTCACCCACCAGGTACATGGACCATGCATGTAGGAGACATGTTCTAACGAGATGCTCTCACCACCATGTCCATGGGCCGTGCATGTAGGAGACATGTTCTAACGAGATGCTCTCACCACCATGTCCATGGACCATGCATGTAGGAGACATGTTCTAACGAGATGCTCTCACCCACCATGTCCATGGACCATGCATGTAGGAGACATGTTCTAACGAGATGCTCTCACCCACCATGTCCATGGACCGTGCATGTAGGAGACATGTTCTAACGAGATGCTCTCACCCACCATGTCCATGGACCGTGCATGTAGGAGACATGTTCTAACGAGATGCTCTCACCCACCAGGTACATGGACCATGCATGTAGGAGACATGTTCTAACGAGATGCTCTCACCCACCATGTCCATGGGCCGTGCATGTAGGAGACATGTTCTAACGAGATGCTCTCACCCACCATGTCCATGGGCCGTGCATGTAGGAGACATGTTCTAACGAGATGCTCTCACCCACCATGTCCATGGACCGTGCATGTAGGAGACATGTTCTAACGAGATGCTCTCACCCACCAGGTACATGGACCGTGCATGTAGGAGACATGTTCTAACGAGATGCTCTCACCACCATGTCCATGGGCCGTGCATGTAGGAGACATGTTCTAACGAGATGCTCTCACCCACCATGTCCATGGACCATGCATGTAGGAGACATGTTCTAACGAGATGCTCTCACCCACCATGTCCATGGACCATGCATGTAGGAGACATGTTCTAACGAGATGCTCTCACCCACCATGTCCATGGACCGTGCATGTAGGAGACATGTTCTAACGAGATGCTCTCACCCACCAGGTACATGGACCATGCATGTAGGAGACATGTTCTAACGAGATGCTCTCACCCACCATGTCCATGGGCCGTGCATGTAGGAGACATGTTCTAACGAGATGCTCTCACCCACCATGTCCATGGGCCGTGCATGTAGGAGACATGTTCTAACGAGATGCTCTCACCCACCATGTCCATGGACCGTGCATGTAGGAGACATGTTCTAACGAGATGCTCTCACCCACCAGGTACATGGACCATGCATGTAGGAGACATGTTCTAACGAGATGCTCTCACCCACCATGTCCATGGGCCGTGCATGTAGGAGACATGTTCTAACGAGATACTCTCACCACCATGTCCATGGACCATGCATGTAGGAGACATGTTCTAACGAGATGCTCTCACCCACCAGGTACATGGACCATGCATGTAGGAGACATGTTCTAACAAGCACTCAGGCGCATGCCATCAAGGCAGCCCACATGTGCAAAAAGATAAGAAAGTAGGGGGGAGGGATAAGCAAGTAGGGCTCTATTGGGAAGAGGAGGGGCTGGGGGTTGTAGTGTGGGAATATCGTCAACTCACTACATGCGTGTGTGAAACACCAGAATATTTACCATTAGACAAAAAGAAGTGGAACCAGAGGCCACTGAGCTGTGGCCCTGAGGCAACGCCGAGGCTCAGAACCTGTCCATCTCCCTTCCTGTTTCCTGGTCACATGACGCGGGCACCTTGCTCCATCCATGCTTGCCTGGAAGCATCTTCTCACCTCAGGCCCTACAGCAAAAGACCCAGGAGCTCGGGACTCATGTTCAAGCTCCCGCCCTTCCCAGGCGCCTTCCTGCTCGTTGCTTAACTCATGGGAAGTGCGTCTGGGAAAATCCAGGAGACGTGATCCTGCAGGAGGCCAGGTGTGAGGGCCACACTGACCGGAAGCTGTCCTCAGGCCTCTGCGGAAACAGGAGACATGTGAGATGCTCTGAACCTCTGCCCCATTACAGAGAGGCGCCTGGGGCTGGGGCCGTTTCCTGGTCTGCAGGGACGTCTCGTGCTCAGCTCTAAACGGGACACCTGCCATCACCACCATCCCACCCCCGGCTCAGGGAACATAGCAGATGAGGGGGCAGCCAGGGAAGAACATCCTCAAACAGAGACTTCGAGATGCTGCAGGGACGTTGTGTCCATGAACTCGCTGCAGCTGGACCTGCACAGGACCGTGTCTGTCAGCGCTTCCTTATGGAAGGGGAAGACTTGCAGGTCCCTGCTGTCTCTGAGAGATGATTGATGGTCAACGCTGGCTATGGGAATAGGAGCATTTTCTTGAGTGGGGTGACCACTGACACATCACCCACCCTCTAGCAAACGCCTTGACACATGGCAATACAGGCAATCCTGGTGAAACTCAGTGGGACACACACACACACACACACACACACACACACACACACACATGCACACCATGAAAGTAGGAGGGAAACTGATTGTGAAGATTTTCAATGGAAGAAAAGAGGATATAATCAGGTGACATGGGGGAAAAGACTGAAACCCACTGCATACAAGTATGAAGCTATTAAAGAAGTAATCAACACAAAAGAGAGAGAAAGAAAGGAACAAGAAGGAGAGAAAGAGGAGGGAGAGAGAGAGAGGGGAAAAAGAGAGAGTTTATGTGGAGAGTTCTCTGATGGGATTTAAGCTTCCAGAAGACTCTGGTGCTTTAGCCATTGGGGTTACAGGTCCATTCATAAGCCAGACCGCAGCCCTGCCTCCTGCCGAGGTCCCTCTTCTGTTGCTGTGGACGCGTGGGCTGCATGGCCGAGGATGGCACGAGTCGGCCCCATGGGACGACCTCTCGCAGCCGTGCTGTGGCGTGGAGCAGCCCTCGGCCTCGCTTCCACGGCTGGAGCCTGTTTTGCTCCGCTACCGGTTCTGAAGCCGCGGCAGCAGGCTGTGAAGCCCCGTCCGTGGCGCGGTCCCGGGGCTGTGTCCCAGGTATGCGCGGGCACGGGCGGTGCCGGACGACTCTGACGGGCCGGAGCACGGAGCCCCGAGCACTTTGGTCCCCGCAGCCTGGGCATGTCCGTGACGTTCCTGTGAGCCCCTGCTTCGCCGCAGCTCCCACGCTGCCTGGGACCTTCCCCAGCTGGGCGACCCTGCAGCCTGCCCCCAACCCCCATCCATGGTTCCCTCACAGTGGCTGCCTGTCCGTCTTTCCTGGCTTGGCCGGGCGCCAAGTAGAAGGTTCAGTCACCTCCTGGAGCAGAGATGGTGGTGGCGCCCCGGCTCCAGCTGGACCGCAGCAAGCCGTGACCTGAGGTCAGTGGGGTCCACACAGAGCCCCCCCTCTCCTGCAAGCTAGGCTGAGCAGGGACAGGAGGGACAGGCACGCGGCAGTCGTGCCCGGCCTCCTGGCTTCCCAGGCCTGGAGCTCGCCCAGAGGCAGGAGGCCCTGCCCACCCGGGGCCCCCAGTGCGCAACAGGCCTGTCTCAAGCCGCAGCTGCCCGCTTACTATTTGTTCTTGCAAAGGAGGCAGGTGGCCGCCCCTGCCCACTGCCTCCAGGGAGGAAGGCAAGGGCTCCATTCACTGGCAGGATCCTGGACCCGAGCAGGCACCGCAGGGCAGGGCCTCTGCCCACCCCGCAGATTGCCTCGTGTAGATACGACCAGTGGATGTGAAATCCAGACACGGACGGGCTCTGTTCCCCCGCTGCACGGCCCGCTGACACCCTGAGAACAGAGACGTCTCCCCTCACTCACAGGCACGGCCTCCCCTCTGCATGTGTGCAGCAAGCCGCGACCCCTTGCCTCCCCTCAAGACAAGGGGGCCTCCTCTCACTCATGGGGTGCGGCCTCCTCTTGCAGTCTGTCCTTTCTTCTTGAACTTTAGCTAAAAGCCAACTGCAGAGGGGCAGCGCGTGAACCCCTCAGCACCGCATGTGATGGGAACCTTGAGAAGGACCACCCCGTGCCCCAAACTCCCCCTGGCGTGCTTCCTCACTGAAGCTCCTGACCTCTGCTCTCAGCAAAGCGAAGCAGAGTCCAGCAGGCGGGCTGTGGGATTACGAGGCTGTCAGCCCCCCTCCCGCAGTCTGTCTTTGGGACAACAGCCCTCGCTTCCTGCAGTGTGGGGGTGCTGACGAGAGGCGGCTCTGGGGAAGGAAGACATGGCATCTCCGGCACCATGGACGCCGGCCACATTCCCAGGGCGCACAAGTCTTGATTAATGACCAGCTGCTGCAGCTCTGTCACCCCGTCCCGTGCCCACAACCCGGGGTCTCTGGAGCCTCCACCCTTCCTCCCCCTCCTTCCAGCCCAGGCGTCTCCAGGCTCCGGTCAAAGCAAAGGCAGCCTTGGCCGGGCACCGCAGACCCAGGGCTGACCGCTGGGGGAACCATAAACCGCACGGCATGATGATCAACTGAGCAGTAAATTAATTAATCATCATTTTATGCCTCATCAAGCGCTTTGCCGAGGCTCTCGGCGGGGGCCACGGAGGAGCCAATGAGAAGAGAACTGTTGTGTTTAGCTGGGGGAGCCTTCCACAAACAGGGGCGGCTTTGACAAGCTAATAAATATGTCATCCGTCTCTGCCCTGGCAGCGGCTCGGCCCCACCTGCAAAGTGGTGGGGTTCTGCTCGGCCCGGTGGGCAGTGAGAGATGGTTGCTGGGGACAGCCCGGGAGGAGGAATCGGGGTGCAGCCAACAAGATGGGCAGCAACAGCCCCGAGTTCCGTCGTGCTTGGGGGAGAAATCGTGCTCTTTACGATCTGGGCGGTTGCCGTCCCTTCCCGGGAGTAGAAGCTGCGGCAACGTCCTTCAAGTCGGCTTGGTCTTGGGAGTCCTCAGTCTGCCTGGGCGTCATTCTCTCTGGGCTTCTTTGATAAAGGACTTGGTCATCATCGGGGCCTAAGAGTGTGCACAGGATTGGACCAACCCAGCTACCAGTCTACCCTCAGATCGCCGTGAGCACACGTACCCCGACTCCAGCTGAGGGATGAGCCTCGCGGATGCTGCGGGGAGACGACCCCCATTCTCCACAGAAGCACAGCCCATGGACCTGCCCTGTTCTTAGAAAACTAAGAAAAAATGGAAATTCAGCTAATGCCTGTAACTTTATCAGAGTTTTTGCTCTATATTTCGAAAGTGAAACAGGAAATCCGCGTGGCGGAGGACGAATCGTATGAAGTGCAGATAAGGAAGGAATGCGTATGTGCTGTGACCGCCCGTGAGCGAGTTGCACGTGCCACCACCGGATCTCACAGGCCTTTCTAAATGAGAGGCGACATGGAGGGACAGGTCCCCAAGAATGGCAGCACCCCTCCTGACACAGTGCCTCGGGAATGGAAGAGATCAGGAATGGCAGGCTGTGGTTAGCCCTGCAGCGCCCCCCCAGCTGGCTTCGGCCAGCCCAGTGCCCTGCGCAGCATCGGCTCTGCCTTCTGAGCCTGAGCCACGCTCATGCCCACTCACTGTGGCACAGCAGGTGCCCGACCCCCTGCTGCGCAGTGTAGGGCCCCCAGCTGCCGGCCCAGGAGGCGGCCCCGTCTATGTTATGTAGAATTCCTGTTAACAGCTCTCCTAACCCATACCACCCCTCCAAACCCATACTGGCCCCCTCCACCCCAACCCCAATCTGTCCCCATCCACGCACGCCCTAAAGCCATATCGTCCTCTCCCACCTCCCCTCCTCCGCATGAAGGGGGCCCTTCACGTGAATCTTCGTGCACCTCCCTGATCCTGCCCTTCTGACGGCCGTCCCGAGCCGGCTGAGCGCTAGCCTGGGACTTGACTTTGTGGCTGTCCTCCACTAACCCCTTCCAATTCCCCCGCAGAGGCTGGGGTGGGTGATCCCCGCGTCGGCGGTCGAGGCGACAGCCGGCAGGCTGGCGGGAGCCTCGTCCTGCTCCTAATCACCGATGAGATGTGGGGGATGGCGCTGTTTCCTCTGAAAGAAGCAAGACGGAGCTTCTGGAAAGCTCTGCCGGGTAGACACAGTGGTTTTTAGCTCAGCCGCATCACATATGGAGGCCGTGTCGTTACGTGTGATTTTACTGTGCTGGCGGCTGGAGGGGGCAGCTTTGAGTTCTTCAGACCAGGCACGGTGTTCCTTCTGTGTGCTTGGCCATCAGACCCGAGCCTGGGGCCTTCAATGTCACGCTGCAGCCAGCCAGACGGGCAGAGCTGTGGGCAGAAACTCGGGCCTGCCTTCAGGCTGGCAGCAGGCCAAGACTCGGCTCGCACACAGACTCCCCGGGGCTTAGGGTGACCACTTCCACCCTGAGGAGTCGAACCTTTGAGTGCTGCATTTTTTAAATTACACTCTTTTCAGTTTTGAAACCTAGTCCCTGAGAGACAGGACGGGAGGGGCGTGCCGAGAGGGCCGCTGCGGTAGAAGCTGCTCCTGTCCTTGCTGTTCCCGTGTCGCTGCTTGAAGCCGCGAGGAGACCGCAGGTGAGAGGCATCTGCCACCGCGCCTGGGACAGGCGACAGAAGCCCAGGCTGCCGTGAGGGCCAATCAAGGCATAGCTGTTGGGGCTCCACCCGCAGTCTCCCAGGGGCCGGGTCTTCCCATAGGACGGTTCGCGGCTCTGCCTGGGTTCTCTGTTCAGAGGTGGTCACGGCCTGCCCTCCACCACAGCCTACCTCCCACGCCGCTCCTCGGGCACCCAGGCAGGGCTTCAACTTGAAAGCCCTCGTCAGCCACGCTCTTCGCCCAGTGGTTGCTGAGTGTGTCCATTTGAAAGGCCGGGCAAAGCTTGGCATGAAGTGTGCATACATGCTGCACATCCACAGAAGATGCTGGACTGACATCCCTGTGCACAGCCGACGCGGCCCCCAGGGCAGCTGTGGGGCTCCTTTCCCAGGGGTCTCAGATGATTCCTCTGTGCTGTGTCCACCCAGACCAGCTCCTGCCCTCACAGTGATTGGGCCGTGTGCTCCAGACATGCCTTTGACACAGCCTCCCCCTGAACCTGGGCGAAGACCTTCCCACGGGTGGACTTCTTCCTGCCCACTGTGTGGAGGTCCCCCTGCCAGTCTGCCCATCTCTTCTCCTTGTCCAACAAGGCACAAGAGGACGCACCCCAAGGTGCTTCCTTCCGCCCGCCCTTCCCCTCCCCCGCAGAGCGTAAGGTAAGGTGTCTCTGCTGTGCTCACACATGCTATGTAAGCTACACGGCTCCGTAGCAGCTTGGTTCTTAGCACACAATGTGCCCTTTGTCCTCAGCATGCCGTCTTGACACACAATACCAGAATGAAGCGGTTCTGCATGCTGCATGCTCTGTGTGCCACAGAGAGCTTTCTACTCTTACAAAAACAAATCAGGGGCTGGAGAAATGGCTCAGGGTGAAGACTGCTTCACAAACAGAGAGACCTGAGTTTAGATCCCAGATCCCAGGAAAACCCCACCAGGCAGAAACAGAGGTGGCCTGGTGGGCAGAGCCTGGAAAATCCCAGAGCAAAACAAAAAGGAGGTAGAAGCAATCCAGGATGATTCCCAAAGCCAGCTTGGTCCTCTACACACACACACACACACACACACACACACACACACACACACACGCACAAGCGAGAGTGCACGTGCATGTGTATTCTTGCACAAAATAAATAAAGATCAAAAAAGAAAAGTAAATCAGAAAACAAAGACATGCGATCTAATCCTACATCATTCTTCCACCCACAAGTATCAAGTTAGCAGATCTCTGGACTGTGTGGGTTAGAATGTCGGATCTTTATTAAGATATTGTTGCTTGAGATGCTGATTTGAGTTTCATTACAAAGAAATTATGTTAAACATAATTTGCTTTGGGATTAGGGCAGAATTTCGAGCAATTTTTTAAATGGCCCTAAACATACTTCTGCTTCTTGGTGCTATGCATACAAAGTGACACTCTGAAATAAAATTTTCAACTCTACAAAGCACTTTGATAGGCTACATCTTGCAGTGTCAAAATATCCAGTACAGAATTTGACTCTTTATGTAAAATCAAACAAAGCACATCTCTACCATTACTATTCAAAATTGTTTTGTCTCTAATAAGTGATAAAATATATGCATTGCAAAGAATTAGTTTGAAACAAGTGTCCACATTTATTATCGTAAATACCTGACTTGCATTCCTGTTTTACACACCTGTCCACTCAGATCACGCATGCAATCCTCCTGCTGAAAGGTTTGGGGGGGGGAGTTTAAGCCCCACCAGGCTGCTGAGGGGCTGAGAGCTGCTGGGCAGCTCTGCCCCCCACCAGCCTTACCGAGCCCCTGGCCGGTCATGCTGCCCTTGAGCGCTGCTCTCCTGCATGGCGGTCTGCTTCTTACTTGTGGTGCCCCTGGCTGTCACGAGCTAATGCGGTCTGCTGAGAGTGGGAGCTGCCTGCCAGGATCTAATGGTCGTCTCACTATGACACTGCTGAGTCCCAACTCCTGGGCACCACCAGCTTCAGCAACACCTGCGCTCGCGTCTCTCCGAACATCTGCCCAGCCCTCTGTGTGGAATGCGGGCTCCAGCTGACCAGGGTGAAAGGCTACATCTGCAGGCAGCTGAACCCTGGGCCGGCCGCTCCAGGCACGCCCGGGGCTCCTACCTTCTAGGAAGTCTGCACCTGACCCTCCGCTCCCGGGGCCTCTAGGAGATTCTTGGACGCAGTGCTGAGGCTGACCGTAGCGATCCTGAAGGCCTTGGAAGGTTTCACACTGTGCGTGAGGATCACTAGAGGGAACAGGTGTGTGTTAAGTAGTTATGCCCGAGCCCAGGGCTTAGTTTCAGCAGGTGAAGCAGTGGAGGACCCGTTCTACTGACCAGCCCTGCAGCGGCCGTGCGCCAAGTCAACGTCCTTGGCAGAGGGGTCTGAGGAACACACAGGCTGGACAGTCCATACGGGCCAACGGCTCTGAACACTCTCGGGAGAGTCTCAGACCCGGGCAGTGGGAGACTGAACTGCAGGACAGGATCTGTCGCCAGGGGCCCCGTTGCGTCACCCAGAACCAGGAAGCCGGGGGAACCAGTGACTGTGTCACCTCAGACCTCTGTCCCTGCTTACTACGGCCACGGGCCTTCCAGCCACATTGAGCAGTTTTTTAATTTTTTAAAATTCTTTTATACTTTCATACAGAAATACAATGAGTTGATGTGTTTTCACTCCTTCTTCCCAATTCCATCCTCCCTCCTGTCCCGCTTCCACTTCTTCTTTCCAGCCAGTCTCCTTTCTACTTCCGAGTCTGTTTCACGTGTGACCTATCGGGTTTCGTCGCAGATGTCTGCACTGGCAGGTGCCTGAGGACTTTCCGGGGCATAGGTGGCTTGTCAGTGGGTGAATCGTTGCTCAGAGAAGCCCCCTCTCCAGTCTCTCGGGGAGTCGCGGTGCCTCGAGAGCTTCCCTCATCCATGATGAAATGTCCACAGGCAATGGACGTGGACCTCGATGCAGCGAGCCCGGGCACGGGCAGAGGACACATCCTGGCCGCGCCCCCCACCCTTACAGTCTCACTGCTCCCGCTTCCATGAGGTTCCCTGAGCCTCGGGAGGCGACGCCAATGCTCTGTTTAGAGCTGGGCGCTTCGCGGTCCCTTATTCTCGGCACTTCGGCCAGCTGTGGCTCTGCGTGGTAAACCTTCTGTTGGAAGCAGATGCTTCTCGGTCCTGTGCAGAAAGTCCCTCTAGTCTGTGGGTGCCATGACAAGGGCAGTAGATGGCAGTTTGCTGCCCAGCGCTTATGACCACACCCTGGGCAGTTTTTCAAAGAATAGGCCACCTTTAGGGTCCCATTTTAAAAGGGAGGGGCGTCTCCTTGTCCACGCATATGGCTTGTGCCCCTTGATGGAGGAGCTGTCTTTCCATGAGCAGGTACGAGAGGACAAAATAATTCCGTTCTCTGGACATTGCCTTCAAGCAAGTCTCGCAAGAGGACATTGGCAGACACTGTATCCCAGCATGCCCTGTGCGGAGAAAGGCGGAAGACGGTTCGTCTTCAGACACCTGCAGCACGGCAGGCTGGTGCAGACCCTGAGCCTGGCCTGAGACTTTGACCATCCTCCTGGGATCATGTGAGCGTGAGAGAGGTATGTGGGGGGGGGAGTGATAAAACGGGGGCTGCAAGGACCAGACAAGACAGAAAGCCACAGCATTCTTATTCCTGACAGCTCCCTTCTCAGTTACCTGCAGAGCTAGTCATCTAGTGTTACCTTTGGGGTCTTGGGGCGTGGGTAATAAATTACTCTAAACAGATACCACACAAGGGGCTGGGCCTTAACAGACTTGCTTTGATTTGGGGGCCAGGATGCTTTAGCGCTGAAGCAGAGCTTGGCAGATGTGAATCTAAGCAAACAGGCCCTGTTGGAAAGCGTTGGCAAAGCCCGTGCCAGCAGCAGCCCACGGCTTCTGCAGTCCCGGGCTATCATAGGCTCTGGCCTTCAGGAATTTTCCCAACCTTCAGCCTCTGACTCACTTCCTCTTTGAAGCTCACCTTTCTGTTCACGTCAATCTGAAACTCTCTGGGAGCCCTGTGTTCTGTCCCCGCCAAGCAATGTGGAGGAGCCACTGACGGGCGGCTTGCACTCTGCTGTGGGTCCTAGGCAAACACCGTCCCTGGGGGCAAAAGGAACTCTGTCTCAGAAGAAGAAGGAGGAGTAGGAGGAGGAGGAGCAAGAGGAGGAGGAGGAGGAGGAGGAGGAGGAAGAGTAGGAAGGGGGAGGAGGAAGAGGAGGAGGAAGGGGCGAGGAAGGGGAGAGGGAGGGGGAGGAGGGAGAGAGAGAGACCCTGGACCATCTTGAGCAGGTCTCAGGCCCAGCCTGTGGCTGAAGTAGACGAGCCCTATGTGAAGAAATAGCACAGATCACATCCTCTATGCCCGTGCCCTACAAGCACAAGGTCAGAGGACACCGGTATCATGTGTGTCCTTACGTATGTGCATGCATGTGGCAGCGGGTGTGCATGTGCATGTGTATGTGGTGCGTGTGTTCACATATGCTCACGTGTACTTTGGAAGCAGAAGGACTTGGTTATTGTCCGCTGAGTGCTGCCCAACGTGGTTTTTGAGGCTGGGCCCCTGGCTGCCTGGGGCTCAATGATTTCAGCTGGGCTTCCTGGCCGGTGAGTCCCATAACCCTGCTCCTGGGATACTGAGCATGTTGGGGCTCACTTCCTGCATACTTGGGGGTGGTCCATGAAACTCCAACAGAAGGAAGAAAGGAAGACTCAGAAACTGCCTGTGTTCCAGATGTCTCCATCAAGGACTCTCACTCCAGCTTGACGGTCCTGGAGCAACGTGAGGTCTTCCCACTTGGAGGGCGGGTAAAACAACCCCAGGAAGCCAGAGGTCTTCCCGGCAGAACAGGCCCGAGGGCGGCCCCAGCGGCCCCTGGAACCTAGTGCTCTCCTCACATGAAGCAGGTCGGATATTGGCTTTTGCCCCAAAAGCAGTGATGGCACGCCCCTGGGGAATCAGTCGGATTCTCCACCTGGACTGTGTCCTCTGGGAGGCAGAGGAGGAAAACCGTGAGAAACTGTTTTCTTCAGGTAAAATTCCATTTCCCTCTGAGCACTGATGTTAGGCTCACAACCATGGGAAAGTGTCTGAGACGTTCTACGAAGAGATGCTGTTCAACTGTCAGGAGCAAGTCCCCTGGGAGGTCACCCCCCAGGGCTCCTTGGGGATCAGCGAGCCTGTCACGCCCAGCACTGTGCTACCTTCCTGGACCGGGTCCAGACTCCTGGATTTAGCAATCCTTCGCTGAAGCCCACGGAGTCATACTCGTGGCTTATGATGAAGAAAAGCGGCCCATTGAAGCTAATCCGATGACTATCTGGAGCCTGAGCAGTGCGGCTGACAGCCGAGAGGGCAGACGGGAGCCGCCTGCAGCACGCACGCTGCGCTCCTCGCAAGCGGGACGACGTCACATCTTTCAGTAAGTGCAGGTTTACGTCACCACGCGGTGACGCCCGCCCTCCCGCATGCCCCTGTGGATGGCGAGATAAGGAGATGCGATGTCGGCGCTGTATTAGAAGCACACGGCTCAGACCCGGGGCTGCAGAACGGAGGCGGCGGATCTCATCTGTCTCCTGTGATTCAGCAGCACTAAGCTGAACCCGGGTTTACAGGCCGAGAAACCGGCCGCTGAGCTGCTGAGTGGTCGGAGCTCCGGGGCCTCCTGGAGACCTCCGCCCCTGCTCCCCTTCAGCCTTCACAGCCGCTGGGAACTGCGCCCGGACCTTCATCATCATCCACCACCAACCCCCTCCCCGGCTCTTCATCACCTTCAGAGAAGCCGCCCAAAGCAGCCTCGTCAGAATTAATAGTTGTCTAGAATGTTATTAGTCGAAACACTAAATTTGCTGTTAGGGTAAAGTTCCTTCTTAATGAACTGCAAGTCTTGCTGGAGCCCCCACCACCGGTGCCGCCCCTCTGAGGCATTTCTCTCCCGTGATAACATCAGTCCAGGTGCTGCGAGTCCTCAAAACAGTAAATCTCAGCCTGTCACTGGAGGAGGGGAGAGAAAAGGTTAAACAAGTTTGTGGGGGAAGGTTTCCCAGGTGCTGTTTTGCAAGTGCGTAGCTAATTGACGGTTGTGGCAGCAAGGTTTCAGCTGATAGCGATCACATAAACACGGCTTGCCCAGGGAACGTTCTCAGGGCGGCCAGGGAAGCAGCCCCCAACATGGAGCTGTTGGGTCATGCACAAGAGCACCCCAGTCTCTGTGGAGGGCGACTTTGAAGTGGGCTGAATCCCATGGGATTCCAATATGAAGCAACTGCATCCTGGAAGCAGGGACCTGACGGGAGCTGTGGGGTGAAGTAACGCACCCCCCGGGCATGCTCTGCGGGGCTCCAAACCTGCACGGCAACTCTCCCAGAAACAAGAAACTTGTCAGAGAGCCACAGAGGGACCCACACTTACTCTTGGGGTTTTTCATCTTCCCTTGGCCCCGGTTTGCTTCTAAAAGGCTTAAATCTATCCCTTTTCAATGTTAAGGCCTATAATTCTTTGGGAGATGTAAAAGGGAAGGCGCGCGTTCTCATGGTCAACGCATCCTGGAACCAGAGAAAAGAATTTAACTTGTGGCCTCTCATCTCATTTTCCAGCTTCCCCCGCACGGCCCTGGGCCTTGCACTTGGACCATGGGTAATGTAATTGGATTCCGGGGCCAGAGTGGGCAAAGCGATAAAGCTGAGCGAGAGAAGCATTTGCATGTTCATTGGTTCCCAGAAAGAAGAAAGGCAGCCGGTGAGTCTCTCTACTGCTTGCATCTCTGTGCAGGACACATGGCCTGAATGGGGTCTGCCGAACCCCCAAAATAAAAATAAAGCTGGTAATCGCACTTTGAATTTCTTTCTATTTTTGTAACCTCACTTTAACTGCATTTGCTTGGAGATTTTTTTCTTATGAAAATAGTATTATGTATGACATTCCGGCTTCTATAAAAAAAAGATAAAAACCCCAGTGTCTTTGATGGTATGGACTTAGAATTTATAAATAATAAATTCCAAGGCCACATGGGTCACGTCAAAGTTCACTCCCTCTTCCTAAGTTGCTTCTTGGGGTTTACGGTTTCTAAGTTAAGAAGCAGGCAGCAGTGAGGAGCTGCCTTGTGAGGGGGCATCTGGAGAGTGGACGCGGAGGGCAAGACACCAGCCACCTGACTTCCAGTGTGTAGGGGCAATGCAGCTCTGCCTCTCGTGTAGGAAGGGAAAGGTGTCCGCCATGCGAATCGTCCCCTCCAGTTTCATTTCACCCTGGAATTCATTATCGACGCATCTGGAATGCCCCACGCAGCCTTTGAAAGTCACTCCAAGTTTCAGTTTTTAGATAATTGAATCTTGTCTTCTTGTGGATAAACTCACTCTCTTGGGGGCAGATCACAGGCGCCAGCATCAACCACGTTCATAAAGTTAGGGAGTCTTCGGACCCCTGGCCAGTCAAGAGTGGAGCTAAAGAGCTGAGGGGAAGAATTTCTAGGGATTCATGCTCTCTGGTGAACTCTGCAGGTGAGGTTCTGACAATCGCAAGGTCAGGTTGGGGTGATTTAAGTGGCCTCCCGTGTGAAACAAGATCTACGTGATCTTTTGAAGTTGCTCCTTCCAAAAAAAACATTACAGCTCACTCTGAGCGGAGAGGAGAAGGCTGACACCACAGGACGGTCAGGAGGGAGGGAACGGTGGGGGGCCAAATCAAAGGAGAGATGACAGTGTCCACCAAGTCGGGGAGAGCGTGGCCCGGGGAGTCTCTCCCTGTGGTTTTCACTCGAGGAGGAAGCATGTTCCTATTGGTGCAGTTGGCCCGGCCACGGCAGCCGGAACAGGTGGTCCCCGCCCCCTGCCTACGGCACTGGCTCCACCACGGACACGCAGAAGGACCACTCGAGCATGTTCTGCTTTCTCTCAGCCCGCGCTTTCAGGGCTGACCGCCCCCCCACGCCCCAACAAGCAGAAAGTGAGGTCGTGACGGCTGCTGTGGATCTACCAAGCTGCAGGCTCAGCACTCGGGAGAGACCAAGGCCAGGTCGCTGGAAGCCGGGTGTCTGTGGCCCTCCCCAGACACTGCAGTGGGGTGCTGCGTGCTCGCTCTCTCACGAGACCTGCAAACCACACGCACAGCATGACCCACGCATAGCACCCCTCCCCGGGGGCCGTCACCTTGCTCCCACATGTCAAGTATCCTCCAAAAATGTTCCCAATTGGAGAGCAGCAGATGCCTTGGCGTAGAGACATTTAATAAAGGCAAAATGCTTGTGTTGAAAACAGACCATTTGGCAGTGCGACAAAGTCAGATCCTCTGTCTTATGCGGTACGGGCTTAGATTCTTCTAATGATCTGGTGGCTGGAACCGCTGACGAATATGGCCAACTCCTTCCCATTCCCATGGGCTGGAAACCCACGGCTTCAGTGTTCGGAGGCCGAGACCCTCACGGGGCCGTGTGTGCGGACGGCAGGCAGCCTGCACTTCAGCGTCCCCACAGGGATGCCCTGCCCACCCCTGTACCGGAGACGGAAGCATCTCCAGGCACCACCCTGTGGCCTCGTGAGTGAAGAACTGAGGAACTCTACAGCACTCTTCACTGGATGTGTGACTCACGCAAGACAGCAAGCTCACTGTGGATTTCCCATGGGTGCATCACATGTTTTAGTCACATGCCCCCTTCCACTCTTGGGTCCCCTCCAACTCTAGCTGACCTTCCTGCTTATTCCAACTAAATCCCCTTCCGCTGAGACTTTTTTATGCTAGTTAAATTCCTTGCCACTAAGGATTGTTGGAAATGTAGGACATATTTTGTCATAGTTAGACACAGGTGTCAACTTGACAGTTGAGGGTTTGAGCTCTGGGTACATTTGTAGAGAATTAGTGATTGAGTTAAGTCCAGAGCAAACCTGGAAAAAATTGTCTAGTTGATGGGAAGGCCCAGTCCATGGTGGGTGGGACTAATCCCTGGAATAAATACAGAGAGCTGGTTAAGGAAGTTGGTATCCTTGTGTACACTTGACCAGACATGCTGGTCTGGCAAGTAAGGATCATCCCTCTCCTAGCCATTATGTAGAGATGATTTGGCCAGTTCCCTCGGCCCTTGTGTTGGTGTGAGCTCTCCTTTCAAGCTGGACTCAGAACTGTAACCAGACAATGTAAGAGAAAATAAATCCCTTGTTCCCTTAAGCCATTTGATGGTGATTTATCAGCAGCCATACAGACTAACTGCTCCAGAATTTGGTACCGGAGAAGTGGGGTATTGCTAATAAATCTGGCTGTGTGGCATTTGTGGATTTTGAACGTTTTGTTGGAGAAATTTGGAAATGTTTGAAGGTTTTTGTGGATTCAAAAACATTTGAACAAGAGTTTAATGGGCCATTTGGAAAATACTGACGCTGAGAGAGTCATGGATTGTTGGGTCCAGTTTGTGACGAAAAGAACAAGGATGTTGATGAAGTTAAATTTAAAGACAATGGACTGGTTTGCTTGATAGAAGTGTTGAACATGAAGCAGTGGAAAGGGCAGGCAGCAGAACAGCTGCCGTTGTTGGAGAAATGGACATCAGTGAAGGGAAACCTGTGACTTGCTCTGGGACAATGGAGAGGAATACCACTAGACGGCCATTTTGTGGTTTGAAATCCCAGGTTCTTCTAGGGGGCCAAAGGCCCACACTGAAGCCGTTTCTTGCCCTTTGGAGGTTTGGCTGTCTAGAAAGGGGCTTTTGCAGAGTCAACACGCTAAAGTTGGTACAGCTGTGGCTTGAGTGGACCAAGCTACATTTCAACTGGGCTGCGGAATCCGGCAGCGTCCCCCAGGAGTACTGGTTTTGAGGTACCGTTGAGGGGTTCATGGAGAGCAGCAAAAGCTTGGCACTAAGAGGCAGGCGTAGATTTCCTACCAGGGAAGGCAAAACTTATAGCTGCGGAGGTGCCAGAACCATGGGATGTGTGCCGAGGACGGCTGCAAGTGGAGATTCAACCTGGCTCAGAGGAACTCTGCTTCTACGACTTTGAGCTGCAAACAGGGATGAGAATGCTTAGAATCCTCGAGCCCCGTGAGCACATGATGAGCGACAGAGGTGAACACTGAAATACAAGACGCGGTATTTGACTTGTTGGCCTTGATTCTAATTTGATATTTTATTATTGTGTCAAGATACTTCTGTTTTAATGTTTTATCTGCGTTAAAGTATTTAGCTTATTTTGACTTGATAGACTTCCACAGTTAAAAGCTCTGGAATATTTAAAGAAAGACTTTTGGTTCCAACATTTTAATAACTGAACTTTTAATGATTGACATTTTAAATTGGGTTTTATATTATAAGTAAGATAACTTTTAACACCTATAGGGAAAGGACTGAAGGTTACAGTTTAAAAGTGCTATGTTTTTGTGTCAATTTGACAAGGGATAGAGTGTCGTAATTAGGCACAGGTGTCAACTTGACAGTTGAGGGGTTGGGCTCTGGCCACATTTGTAAAGAATTAGTGGTTGAGTTAGGCCCAGAGCAAACCTGCAGGAGATTGTCTAGCTGATAAGGAAGGCCCAGCCCATGGTGGGTGGGACTAATCCTTGGAATAAAATTACAGAGGGCTGGTTGAAGAAGTTGGCATCCTTGTGTACACTTGGCCAGAATGTGGTCTGGCAAGTAAGGATCATCCCTCTCTCAGCCATTACGCAGAGATGACATGGCCAGTTCCCTCGGCCTTAGTGTTGGTGTGAGCTCTCCTGTCAAGCTGGACTGAGAACTGTAACCAGACAATCATAAGAGAAAATAAATCCCTTGTTCCCTTAAGCCATTTGATGGTGATTTCTCAGCAACCATGCAGACTAACTGCTACCTGTTGGAAGATATTTGTGAGATAAGGTTTCTAAACTTGGCATGACTACCTAAGATCTCATTTAAATTTGATTACTAAAAAGCCAAAGAACAGCACCCCATGTGCCCATGTCGCGTTCCTTCCTTTGGAACGTTTGGGTGTGGAGTTCCTATTTGAACAGACAGAAACAGGTGTTTAGCCAGGTCTGATGGTGCAACTGGGGATCCAACTACCTGGAAGCCGAGACAGGATGATTCTCTAGGCTACAGAGTGAATTTAAGTTTGGCCTGGACAATTTAGTGATGCTCTGTCTCCAAAAAAATGTGAAAGGAGGTCTAAGGAAGCAGGAAAACGGTAGTGAGCTTGTCCGCTGCGTGCGAGGCCCTGGGCTGCATTGTCCCAAGCACCACAGGACAAAATCACTCTGTGGCTTCTCCTTAGCGGGACTGTACTCGCTCTCTCTGTCTGTCTGTCTGTCTGTCTGTCTGTCTCTCTCTCTCTCTCTCTCTCGTATTTCTTTATTTTCTCAGCTGATATTACCTCTGACAGACTTCTCAGTGTCTGCAGTGAACCAGGCAAATGACCCTTGTATATTGGAGGGGAGAAGAACAAAACAAAACATAGTTTAGACAAGAGGAGAAACTGAGACCTGCACAGTGAAAGGAGTGGGGGAGGAGGAGACCGCTGGCCCTTCAGCTAGGACAGAGGGATGAGAAAACCACCCTGTTCAAGGCTGTTTTCCCAGCATGGACCCAAGGACCCTGGGCATTTTGATGACTCTTTAGTCAGCAGTGGTCACTGGATCAGAATGTCCTGGGCTCCACGGCAGTTGTAATTGTCCATTTCCCAAAGAGGAGCTTCCACAGGCCGTACTCGCCTTGTTCCCAGGTCTGAGCAGAGCAGCCATCGGGTGGGGCAAGAAGCCCAGGGACAAAGGCAGAGGCTTTGTCAAGTCGCTGCTTCGAGGCTTCTCCAGGACATGGTGCTATATCACCAGGTGGGTAAAGATAAACTGGATTCATACTTGACGTCAAATACCAGTGCGTGGGCATTGAAGACCCTGTCTGAGCAAGAGGACCCCATGGGCAAGGCTCCTGCTTGTGAGCCCCGTCAGAAAACCGCATGGTGAAAGGAGAGAAGGTAAAGCTGCATCTGACCTCCAGCTGCCGCAGACAAGGCATACGTGTGCAGATGCTCTCTCTCTCCCTCCCTCCCTCTCTCTCTCTGTGTATGTGTGTGTGTTTGTGTCTCTTCATCTCTCAAAGTTAAAAATAATTTTTTTGTTCAATTGTGCTTGTGCGTATGTATGTATGCGCGCGCGTGTGTGTCTGTCTGTGTGTGTGTAGAACCACGGACGAATTCAGGAACCACCATGGACGCCTCCACTTCCTCTGCCCCGGGATCCACAGGCTCCGCCCTACCAGGACCAGAAACGCAGGCCGCCCCCGCTTCCGCCTGGCGTCTATATGTGGGATCTGGGATCCGAACTCAGGACCTTCCGCCTGCAAGGCAGAAGCTTAACCCCTGAGCCACCTCTCCAGCCCTCAAAGTTAAAAATAATAAAATACGTTAATTTAAAAAGTAAAATCACAATTACCAGACAGCAGCCTAAAACGTGCTGATTCCATTCAAGCAGGAAGGAAAGATCAACTGTAGCCAGAGCTCCAAAGCAAGGCAGAAAAGGCCCCGTGGACAACTCGAAGCTCAGTGACCAGGAGGCACTTTGTGTGGTAAGGCAGGCAGAAGGTGCAGGTATGGGAGACAGAAGGAGTTTTCCAGAGCAGAGAGAAGAAAAGCTAAAAAGGGAAATAGGCACCAGTCACGCTCTGTGCAGCGTCTCCCCATGTGGCTCACGATCTGTGCAACTTCTCTCTGTGGACGTTGCTGAGCTGCTAATCTCGTCAGCCCGAGAGCTGCACACATGGCCCAGCGAGGTAGGTGGCGTCTTAAATGCTGGCACTGAGGGTCAGACTGTCGGTATCCATGAAGGAATGTCCTGAGACACTGGATTCACTCCTTCATATGCGTGATTACGATGTCTTTAATTCTATCTACCTACCTACCTACCTACCTACCTACCTATCATCCATCTATCTATCTATCTATCTATCTATCTATCTATCTATCTATCTACCTACCTACCTATCATCTATCTATCTATCTATCTATCTATCTATCTATCTACCTACCTATCATCTATCTATCTATCTACCTATCTACCTATCTACCTATCATCTATCTATCTACCTATCTACCTACCTACCTACCTATCATCCATCTATCTATCTATCTATCTATCTATCTATCTATCTATCTATCTACCTATCTACCTACCTACCTATCATCCATCTATCTATCTATCTATCTACCTATCTACCTATCATCTATCTATCTACCTACCTACCTACCTACCTATCATCCATCTATCTATCTATCTATCTATCTATCTATCTACCTACCTACCTACCTACCTATCTATCATCTATCTATTGAGTGTAGGCGTGTATGTGTGTGTGTGTGCGTGTGTGTATGTGCGTGTATGTGTGTATGTGTGCGTGTATGTATGTATGTGTGTATATGTGTATGCGTATATGTGTGTGTGTGTATGTGTGTGTGTGTGTGCATATGTGCGTGTATGTGTGTGCGTGTATGTGTGTGTGTATGTGTGTGCATGTATGTGTGCGTGTGTGTGTGTGTGTGTGTGCGTATATGTGTGTGTGTCTGTGTGTGCGCACATGTGCTCGCACATGCACAGCACACATATGGAGTCAGACAACAACTTTGCGGAGTTAGCTCTTTCCATCCAAACCCAAGCCATCAGTGTCCGAGTCTTATATTCCCGTTGTCATAGACACATGACCTGAACAGTTTGGGGAGACATGGGGTGCATTCTGACCCTCTGCCCCATCTAGAGTTCATCGGGCAGGAGAGAGGTGCCAGCATCAGGAGCCAAGGGACCTGGTCCCAGAAGACCCAAGAGAGGAGCAGGACCGTGTGCCCCTTCTGGTGTACCGGTCTGACTGCTCGCCAGATTCCAACCAGCGGGCATTCTACCTTATCTGCCCATCCAGGGGCAGGTCCTGCCCACTGCAGGCTGCATCTTCCCACATCAATTAAGCAATTAGACATTCTCTCCGAGGCCTCAGAGGTTACCTGAGCTAAATACCTCTTCACAGGGGTAGGCGTGCCCACGGGCCCAATTCTTCCTGTCGGGTTGACATCTGGAGCTGACTGCCACGCATAGCTAGTGCTTTTCCCACCGAGTCATCTTGCCAGGCTGGATTTCCAAGGAAGGAAATAGTGCTCTCTGTGTTGGTTATTGTCCTTAGCTCTGTATCAAATACCTAGCAAAAAGCCTAGGGGAGACTATATTTTTTGCCCATGGTTTGAAGCGGCCTGGTCTAAGATGGCGGGGAGGGCATAGTGGCAGGTGTTGCCGTGGCAACAGGCCTCCCTGTGGCAGTGGGCAGTGAGCGTCTGCTTCCTCACATGTCCGTGGACCAGGGGGTAAAGCAGGTGGTGGAAACCGGTGTTGACCATTCAGAGAGACCGCACTCCCGATGCACAGCCTCCCAAGACAGCAGCAGCCGGGGACCAAGTGTTCAGATCCGGAGCCTGTGGGAGACCCTCACGTTCAGGCCAGGGCACTCTTTTTTATTATTTTAATCCTCGCATTTGCTGAATTTTTGTGAACCTTCTCTCCCATCAGTACAGAAATGATTTCTGAGGCTCTAGATTAAGAGAAAACAGAACTATTAAAATATGGTAGGAATCCTTACAGTATTTTAGTCAATAGATGTCAGAAACAGTAGAAACCTTGGCTGTTCAGACAGAACGGCCCAGGCCCAACAATGTGCTCATGGTGCCAACATCAGAATCCCAAAAGAAATCCAGTGTCATGGTTTGAGATGCGTCCCCCACAGTCTCACGTGTTTGACAAGGTCATGGCACCTTGAGAGGGGGAGTCTTGCTGGAGGAAGGCAGTCACAGGGGGTGGGCCTGGAGCTGGATTAGTCCCACCTACCTCCTGGAGGAGTCTGCCTTTGTAGCGGGGGGTCTTACAGCTCTCAGTCTCCAGGATGTCTGCAGTGACGTAGCCTCCTCCAGCTTTTGCCACAAGCCATGCCACCTCCGCCATGAAAGACTGTTTCTTCCCTCTGGAACCGTAAGCTGAATACATCTCCCTTTCTTCCCTAAGTTGCTTGACTTTGATGCTCTCTCACAGCAACAGAAAAGAGAAATCATCATCGCATCTAGGGAGCAGAGAGTGCTGCTGCCCTTAGCCCCACCTGGACCCCCTCCCTGCTCACCTGGCCTGCACAATACCGCTTGCTCCCTCTCTCGGTAACCTCTCCTTCCACACAGCCTCACTTGCGAGGCCTTGCCAGCTAGCAGGCTGTATCCTTCAGATGAGAGGGTAGGAGGAAGGGGCAGACGTGTGTCACAGAGGCAGCGGCAGGGTGCGCTAGGAGGTGTCTGTGGTCCTTAGGTCCCCCATCAGATCCCGCCTGACCCCTGTCTGGTCTCCATGCCAGCGTAGACCTGGCGCAGGGCTCCTGCCTGCTGTGCGCATCTGGCTGCAGCTGCACCAGGATCTCAGAGGTCCCAGGACGGCTCCTGAGCCAGCCTGTGACTTGCCACAGCCTTGATGATCTTCGCGGTTTGGAGCAGGGAATTTTCCACAGGGATGCCCTGGTGGAGGATGGCAGACAGCCCAGTGTGACCCTGCTCAGCTCTCCCGAAGAGCAACGGCCGATCGGGCAGCTAGAAGCTAGACTCTGAAGTGCATAGGTTTCATACTAGTAGTAACGAGGCAGCTCTGTCAGGGTGGGACGAGCCCCGAGGGGCCAGCACATCCGCCCTTTCACTGGGCGACGTGAGCCGGCCGAGCTGCCTTCATGGCCTTGCTCAGGTTTCACCCGGCTCTGCAGCATGGCACAGGCTGGGGTCCGGGCCATGTCTTCACAGCAGGGGCCAGGTTGGAAACTAAGCGCATTAGGACTTTTGTCCTTGTTGTGACAACTCCCGATGAAGCAACTTAAAGGACAGGGCGCAGGGGAGGGAGGGCGCGTCCTGGCTCACAGCTCTACGGTGGCGCTCGTCATGGTGGGAAAGGCTGGTGCAGGCCTGGGCAGCTGGGCGCGTGTGTGCGCAGGCAGGAGCAGAGAGGTGAAGGCCAGTGCTCAGCTCACTCGCCTTCTCGTCCAGCCGGACCTCAGCCGCGGGATGCCTGCCCACACTGGGGGTTACCTCTTCAACTGAACCAACTGAATCTGGACACCCTCAAAGGCATGCCCAAAGATTTGCCTCCTAAGTGATTCAGAAGCCTGTCAAGTCGACAATATTAACTACCACATCAAAGTACTCTATTTGAATCCTGGGCCCCTAAGTCCCTCCTTACGCAAAGTGAGGTCTCTAGACCACCCAGGAGTGCCTAAGATGCTCCACGGCGCCAGTCTACCCCAGAACTCCTGAAAACCTACCACTTCATCGCCCCAGGACAGGAATCCTTCTGGAGCATGCTCGTGTTTGGGAAATGCAGCTGCAGTGGAGAGGCAAAGGCTGCTTCCAGCAGAAACAAACCTGCAATTGGTAGTGGTGGGCACGTCCTGCAGGGACTCATAGCTCAGAGGACCTGAGGCAAACCCACAGCTGGGCGGGGGGCTGGCCATCCACAGCTGGGCGGCTGGGCGGGGGGGCTGGCCATCCACAGCTGGGCGGGGGGGGGGCTGGCCATCCACAGCTGGGTGGGGGGGGCTGGCCATCCACAGCTGGGCGGGGGGCTGGCCATCCACAGCTGGGGAGGGAGGCTGGCCATTCACAGATGGTCAAGGGAGACTCGATCTCCTTACAGATGCAGGGGTGAGGGCTGCTGCAGCAGCAGGGGTGAGGGCTGGAGGAGCAGGGGTGAGGGCTGCAGGAGCAGGGGTCAGGGCTGCAGGAGCGGGGGTGAGGGCTGCTGCGGGAGCAGCTTGCACAACATGGCTGGCAATTCTCCCATGGCTCATAGATAGAATCCACCTCAACACCTGAGCTTGTATATTTGGAGCCCCTTCCAACCTCATGCGTGAGGGCATGCGGGTGCATGTGCAGCACATGCGCCAGCACATGGGTGGGCATGTGCATTCTAGCTTCCCAGCCCTCTGTCTCTGAGGCAACATCAGCAGTGCACAGATTCCACCTTAACAGTCGTGGACAAAATGGCGCTATGCGTTCAGAGGAAAGCGCCATGCAATACCATCGTAGAGCCTGCTGGGTGCTGGCTGCGTGGCCTTCCTTAGAGCAGGTATCCTGAACCTGTCACCGGAGGAGAAGAAGCTTTGGCAAAAACTCTGTGGCTCATACATGAAGCATGGCTCTGAGAGGTTCCCACATCCCAGGGAGGGTCTGTCTGGTCAGCGGCTCGCACGTGGAGCGTGGCCGCGGGAAGGCCCATCTCAGAGGAGGGTCAGAAGTCTGTGGCTGGAGACGCCTTGGCACAGGCTGTCTGAGGGAGGCAGCATCTCGACGGTGCGGAGGGACCAGCTCCCTGCATGTGCGCGTTCTGCCCGCGGCTTTCTGGAGCAGGGAGATGAGCCCGCTGAGCAGTGCTGGACAGGAGAGACCAGGCTGCAAGGCGCTGCAGAGAGCCGACAAGCGCGCCCAGCCGCTGCGGCCCAGGGACAGTGGATTCAGAAGACGCCTCCAGAGCCTGGGAACACCTGCCACCCACAGGCACCTTCAGTGACGCTGGGGCTGGGGCAGGCGAGGGTGAAGACGCACTTTGGCGAGCAGGTCTGCTTGCACGTGTGCATGCATATGCACAGGGAGGCCGAGGCCAAGCCCAGGTACCTGTTTCGGGCATCGTTCATCTTAACTTTTCGAGACAGAGTCTCTTACTGTGACTTGGAGCTCCTTGATGGGCCACACTGACTGGCCAGCAAACCCAGGGGTCTCCTGTCTCTCCTCCCAGAGGGAGGACTGAAGTGCATGACATCAATGCCGGGCTGTGACATGGATGCCGTTATCTGACTCAGACCGCACCTGCCTGCACGGCGTGTGCTTTACTGACTGAGTCACCCCCGGGCCCTGTGAGCCGTTGTTCCTGATCAGACTCGACATCAAATCCATCCTGTTCTTAGGAGACCCTCTGCCCAGTTAGCCTCCTAGTTGTCACTCATGAATAAGGACCCAAACCTCACATAGACACAGAACAACTGCACGTGTGACATCCTATGCATGCAGAAAGAAAAATGGCATGAACCTCTTAAAATCCTTCACTCAGCCCAAATACTAGATATCCTGATGTCTAAGATAAACGAAGCCTCAGTCAGAGGCAGGAAGCCAGTGAGAAACCGAGAAGGCTTGGGACAGTCGCCCAGGAAGGCCTACTCTCTGGTTGGCAGGGAGAGCCCTCCACTCAGCCTGTCAAGGGCACTGACTCTGCAGGTGGCATGCATCCATCGGCCGTGCTGTGACAAGCTGCTCCTGCAGCAGCCCATCATCAGCTTATTCAGAGCCACAGTGGTTGTGATGTATCGCCCCCTGAAACCAGGGAGTATGTTTCCAAGCACAAGTGAGAGGTGTCCTCGATTGAGCTAGGCTTCCGGACATGCTATGAAGAATTATCTTGACTCATAGCTGATATGGGAAGATCCAGTCCAGAGCGGGCAGCACCACTGCTGGGCTTGGGGGTCCAAAGTTGCAAAACGATGGGAAGAGCAAGCCAACAAGCATGCATGCATTGACTCACCATGCCCTGATCCTGCTGTGGGCGTGAGGTGATCAGTTCCTTCCGCCCTACTGCTGCAACCTGCCCCCGTCCACGGTTGCAAAGATGTGTAACTAAACAGAAGTCGGTACCAGGAGTTGCTGGTTGTGATGAACTTGACCATGTGGTTTGTGGATGACTTTGGAACTGTTTGGTGGGGGAAGTGTGGGAAAATTCATAAAGTGGGCCAAGAAAGCCATTGATTACTAGAAGCAGAGCTTTCTGGGCCATTCTGGTGGGAACCATTGGGATGGTGATGAGAGAGATATAGATTGTTGAGACCCATCTCTTGAAGTTTCAGAGGGAAATGAGGACTTAGTGCAGACTCTCCCGCGATGCTCCAGGGGCCTCTCCCGCGGTGCTCCAGGGGCCTCTCCCGCGGTGCTCCAGGGGGCTCTCCCGCGGTGCTCCAGGGGCCTCTCCTGTGATGGACTGTCGTGAGTGTGTACCTGATGTAGACAGACCTGGCCCGCCAGCATTGCTCCCTGGGTTCGGGATCTGCGGCTGCATAAAGATGGAAGGCGTGAGGTATGTGTCACGGCATTGCTGTTGCATCTGCTGTCATGTGACCAGCCTCTGTCTCCATGATGTGCTGTAGCCTGGGACTGTGAGCAGGAATAAACATCTTCCCCTAAGTAGGTGGGTCAGGAATTGTGTTTTAGGGGCTGGAGAGGTGGCTCAGAAGGTCCTGAGTCGGATCCTAGACCCCACATATAGACGCCGGGCGGAAGCGGGGGCGGCCTGCGTTTCCGGTCCTGGTAGGGCGGAGCCTGCGAATCCCGGGGCAGAGTAAACAAGGAGGAGGTGGAGGTGGTCCATGGTGGTTCCCGAATTCGCCCGTGGTTCTACACACACACATATACACATACACACACACACATACATACACACACATACACGCACACACACGCACAATTGAATGAATAATAAAAAAATAAAATTAAAATTAAAAAAAAAAGAATTGTGTTTCAGTGGCATGCGATGATGCCCATCTGCTCACCCGCCTTTGCCACACGCTGTTTGCTTACTCCCGGATGATGGCGTCTACGCTATACAAGCTGAACTTGATGTGAAACAGCTGGATCCCAGGTGCTTTCTTTGACTACACTGAGTTGGGAACATCTCAGCCCAAGTCTGCCCTGGTCTCTTCTAGCAGGGAAGGAGGGCACAGCTGGATGCAGATGTGCAGGCACGCATATGGTTCACCCCAAGTGAAGTCACAAATTGCCAGGGTGTAAGTCTTCAGGCCACGTGCCCATTCCTGCCCAAGGCTGGTCATTATGTCTGCTGTTATCAGCCCCAACTGATGAAAGTAGCACACATGTTTACTTGTCTAAACATGTGTGGAAAGTGTGGGGCTGTGCTGTAACCTTTAATTGCTACCAAAATATTTGTCTTTCAGGTAAACAGCTGTAGATAAAAGAGAGACATTGTTCATAAAATGGATTAATTAGTATTTAATTGCTATAACTCACAATTAATCTATTAATATTAGAAATGCAGACACATAACAAATTAGGGAGGAACAAAAGATAGCAACTAGGAAGTGAGGAGGCCTTGCCAGGCCTCGGACCCAGGAGAATCTCAATCCTTGCTTCTCGAAATGGGAATCGCTAGGGGTCTCCAGCTTTCTCCATTGGTTCAGACTCAGTTCCCCTCGTTCACTCCCAATGCACTTAGATGACTCACCGGGCTGAGGCAACTCCTTGGCAGGGAAGACTGCCTGCAACTGAGACGAGATCTGAAAGCAGCGATTTGTTGGAAGCCAAGGAGGTGGACAGTGAGGGCTGCAGCTCCCGTTGCTTTGTGGGAATGCAAGGAGGTGGACCGTGAGGGCTGCAGGGTTGCAGCTCCATTGCTTTGCTGCAAGCCCATGGGGTGGGCCGTGAGGGCTGCAGCTCCCGTTGCTTTGCTGCAAGCCCATGGGGTGGGTCGGTGGGCTGCAGCCCAAGTGCTCTGCAGCCCGAGTGCTCTGCTCAAACCAGGTCTTGCTTCCCCCAACTTCAGTCCAGAGGAGCCATGAGTGCAGACTTGTTCTGGTTTGTTCTGGTATATTCCAACTTGCTCTGGCTGAGTGGGCATCTGCCCCCACCCCCAGCAGGAGAGCTTGGGCGCACCCTGGAGGTGATCATATTCTCTGAGCCCACACCTGGCAGAGCCCAGGAGGCTGGGACGGGACCCCACCCAAAGGTGGACCGAGGGCTTCGCCTCAGCACCAGGCCCAATGCAGAGTCACTCTGCCTCCCACACACACACTGGGGATCTGCCAATTAGAAATGAGGCCCCCCAAACAATGGGGTTTCAGGGTAGGCCAGTGCTCGCTCCCACTCCCACCCGCAGCCAGCTCTTAAAGACCTCTCTGGATAGCTTGCTGTCAGCAAAACAACCATGCGCCCCCGGGTCCCACAGACAACAAAGTCCACAACCGCATGGCAGGCAGGTGATGTCACCCAGGGAAAACTGCACGGACGAGCTTTTAATTAAAGTTTCCCACACATCTTTCCGCGGTCCCCGGAGCGATCATTCATGATGTGCAGAATGCAGCCAATTGTGAGTTGGGGGTGGGGGGGTGTTTTATTTTCAAAGCTCTTGCTGACAGCTAGAGAACACTCTGTTATACAATCTGTTTACGTTTTTTCACACATACACACTCACACCCCACCTTGCTCAAGGGGAAATGGCTGTGCAGGGTGGTTAGTTTAGCGTGTGTGGTATAATTAAACACATCTGCCGCTGAAGTCATGGGAGGGGATGGAAGAGCCCCTCTGTAAACAGCCCCCCCTCGTGCCTCCCCAGCTTGTCAGGGAGAGGTGGCTCCAGGCAAGGGTGGGCTCCCCTGCGTCCAGGGAACCCACAGCCAACCAGAAAGCAGCTCCAGTGATCAGATGCACAGACGCCACATAAGTGAGCAGGTGGGGCAGGGGTCAGCAAGCCATGCCACAGCCCCCAGGGAGGAGCCCAGGCTGGCTAGAGACGGTGTGAGTTGCAGATGGGGTCTTCTACAGAGACCCCACCATGACAGGAGGCCCAAACTCAACATTGGCCCTGCTGGCTTGTGCCTCTGGGGTGACCTCTTGGGTGACCTTGAGGCCAGGCCCCACCCATGTACCTCCAAAGGCTTGGCCGCTTCAGAACCAGGCCTCCATTCTGACGTACTTGACTTCGGTGAGCATGTGACTTACCCTCTGGAGCCTCAGTTTCCCTCTCTCTACGTTAGAGGCAGGACCTACTCAGGAAGTAGCCGAGACTGAGCAGAGACTGTGCAAGCTCGTCAAAGTTTCGTGTTGAGCCCTGCGGCCAGCCACACGGCTCCTCCTTGGTCCCCCGTCCTGCACACCCAGCACCGCACAGAGACAGCCGTGTGACACGGCCTTCCATTCCTCATGATGTCATGCCTGCGCCCTGCTTCTAGACTTGGTGGACACTGGTGTCGGAGCAGAAGCAAGCCTTTCCCTCCCTCAGGTCTTCTGTCCCACACACCCACCTTCTCTCCTTCCCTTCCCTTCTCCCGTCTCTACCCAGATGATCCAAGGCTTGGGAGGGGAAGGCAGGCTCGCCCACGTGGGCCATTGGCAAGGCCCCTGAGCCGGGCGTGAGAGGAGCACTAGTCGGGATGGTCCTGGGAGCACTCACGGCCTGCAGAGCCACGCGAGGGGAGCACCTCACAGCTGCCATTCGCAGGGCAGACGCCGGCCGCATCCTCTTCCAGCCCTCAGCTGCAGCCCGGGGGGACGCGTGTGCGCCCCGTGGCAAGCTGTGCGGGGGAGCTACGCTCGTGACACACTCCCAGCGCCTGCGTCTCCCTCGGCTCCAGGCTCCAGTGGTCTCAGCCCCCAGAAGTCACATCTCAGCCAGCACGCAGGGGAGCAGCACCCCTCATGCGGAGACCTGGGAGGAGCCTAACTGGAGCGGCAAGTGTCGCAAGAGGAGACGCCAGGCTGGGCCTCCTCGCGGGGCTCAGTCTCCTCACGGGGCTCAGTCTCCTCGCGGGGCTCAGTCTCCTCCCGGGGCTCAGTCTCCTCGCGGGGCTCAGTCTCCTCACGGGGCTCAGTCTCTTCCTGGGGCTCAGTCTCCTCGCGGGGCTCAGTCTCCTCCCGGGGCTCAGTCTCCTCGCGGGGCTCAGTCTCCTCCCGGGGCTCAGTCTCCTCGCAGGGTCAGGCCTCCTCGCAGAGCTCTTGGGTAGCCATGCAGGAGCCTGGACTGAGGAGCTTCCAGAACGAGAAGCCATGTAAACACCATGTGGAAGACATGAAAACACCATGTGGAAGCCACGGAAATGGCACATGGAAGTCGTGTGAATGTCTTTGAATGGCATGTGGAAGTCATGTGAATGGCATGTGGAAGTCATGTGAATGACATAGGGAAGCCATGTGCACAGCACGTGGGGAGCACACAGGCCAATACTTGTACCTGGATTAGCTAAATTAGGCAGCGGACTTCATTGAATTCAGCTTGACGTGATTTTGTCTTCCAAAGCTGATTGACCCTGCCTCTGTGTTGCTTCATTGACGCCCAGATGTTGCGAATCTGAGGCAGCCCATCTCCTCTGTGCCCGCTGAGAAACTGACTTGTGGGCACAGAGCCAAATAAAATGTCTGTTTGGGTCATGACCTCCAGGAGGAAGTGGAGCAGAAATTGACAGGTGCAAGTGGGACAACAACATCCTAAGAGCGAGAACACGCAGCTGGGATCCAGACCAGCTGCCTGAGTCCAGAGGCTGAAGAGACTGGCCGCCAGCAGGAGGCAGCGGGCGGGAGGGTGAGCGCGTGCGGCAGCGCGCTGCCAGGGGAAGGAAGAATGGGGTCGTGAGGAGCTGGGTGCAGACACGCCGTGTGCAAATGCGGGGTCTGTGGACATGGGGCCCACGGACATGCAGCCTGTGGACATGTGGCCTGTACACGTGTGCCCTGTAGATGTGGGACCTGTGGATGTGGAGTCTGTGGATATAGTACTTGTGGATGTGGGATATGTGGATATAGTATGTGAATGTGAAGCCTGTAGACATGGGACCTATGGACAAGGAGCCTGTGGATGTGGGGCCCGTGGACGTGGAGCCTGTGGATGTGAGTTCTTGGAAGTGGGGCCCCGTGGACATGGAGGCCCGTGGACGTGGAGCCTGTGGATGTGGGACCTGGGGACGTGGAGCCTGTGAATGGGAGGCCCGTGGACGTGGAGCCTGTGGATGTGGGACCTGGGGACATGAGAGCCTGTGGATGTGAGTTCTGTGGATGTGGGGCCTGTGGACATGGAGCCTGTGGATGTGGGACCTGGGGACATGAGAGCCTGTGGATGGGAGGCCTGTGTATGTGAGGCCCGTGGACGTGGAGCCTGTGGATGTGGGACCTGGGGACGTGGAGCCTGTGAATGGGAGGCCCGTGGACGTGGAGCCTGTGGATGTGAGTTCTGTGGATGTGGGGCCCGTGGACATGGAACCTGTGTATGTGGGACCTGGGGACATGAGAGCCTGTGGATGGGAGGCCTGTGTATGTGGGGCCCGTGGACATGGAGCCTGTGGATGTGGGACCTGGGGACATGAGAGCCTGTGGATGTGAGTTCTGTGGATGTGGGGCCCGTGGACATGGAGCCTGTGTATGTGGGGCCCGTGGACGTGGAGCCTGTGTATGTGGGGCCCGTGGACGTGGAGCCTGTGGATGTGGGGCCCGTGGACGTGGAGCCTGTGGATGGGAGGCCTGTGTATGTGAGGCCCGTGGACGTGGAGCCTGTGGATGTGGGACCTGGGGACGTGGAGCCTGTGAATGGGAGGCCCGTGGACGTGGAGCCTGTGGATGTGGGACCTGGGGACATGAGAGCCTGTGGATGTGAGTTCTGTGGATGTGGGGCCCGTGGACATGGAGCCTGTGGATGTGGGGGCCGTGGACGTGGAGCCTGTGGATGTGAGTTCTGTGTATGTGGGGCCCGTGGACGTGGAGCCTGTGGATGTGAGTTCTGTGCATGTGGAGCTCATGTTGCCGCTCATTGAACCAGCTAAGCAGATTGGACAGAACACTGAACGTAACGCCTGGTTTCTTCTCGCACATGGCAAGGCAAATGGAGGCGGTCCAGGCTACGGCAAGCGGCTTACTTCTAAGAGTTTAGCAGCAGTGCAGAAGGCCGTCCTAAAGCCTCGCAGTGGAACTTTCTCCAATCTTCAGGCCCCGGGGAGAAAGACTCAAAGCAGTGTTTACAGGCTCTTGAAACTAAGGACGCCATGTATCTCTACACCACTCTTACCTGCTGCCTCTGGACTCCAAGGTCTGCAGGTGGTCCTGCCTGTCGTCTGCGGGCTCAGGGAAAGACGGGCTTGTCTCTCCTGTGTTTCATGAAATGCCTCCGAGTTGTGCAAAGACAACCCACAGTGCAGTGGAAGACACTGGGCCAGGCTCACAGAAGCAGGGAGGAAGCAGGTGGCGCGAGCACCTTTCAGAGCCCAGCCTGCCACCCCAGGGGGCGATGGGAAGGGCGCGGCTGAGGCGAGGCCCATCTCTGGCAGGAAGGAAAGGGTGGTGCGGAGCCGTGAACGAGCAGGTGGGCGGGACACCAATGCTTGGCAGGAAGGGAAACTCCAAACCGCGGTGGTTCAGTGATAGGATGAGTCTTTTCTCACCTGTCCCTCTCGAATCGGAACGTCTCTCGGGGCCTCTCAGGAGTCTCTGCAGCTGCCCTTCTGTGGTGGTTGGGCAGGGACCATGAGAACAGAGAAAAGTAACTTCATTGGCTCACCAGTCTGAGGTCCCGGGGTTTTGCTTACAGCACCCCGGTCAGAAGCTGTGCCCCTGCGTTAGCTCGTGGAGACATGGGGTGCTGACTTGGGGTTTTAACCAGTAGCATAAGCTAATTCTCTTATTAATTCTGCAACGCCAGACTGTAGTTAGCCAAACACACGTGCTTCCTGGTTTTGTGGGAACATCTGCCTCGTGCTTCATTTACTTTTCTCACTGCCGTAACCAAAGCAACTTGAAGAGGAAAGAGTTTACTTTGCCTCACGATGCTAAACAAGCGCTTCGTGGCAGGGAGGACATGGCAGCAGCAGCGTGAGGCAGCTGGTTGCCCGGCGTGTGGTCAGGTGTTGCCATGTCCCCCGCTGGGCCAGCTGGGGGGAGGAGGGGGAGCAGCGGTGCCTCGGGCTAGAGGCGAATGGGGGGTCACCACCAGACCCCGGGAATCAAGTGAGAAGCAGCAGTGGACGAGATGCCGCAGATTCAGAGTCATTGAGGGCATTTGGGCTTATATAGGGTCAGGGTCCAATCAGGTGCTGCCATCCCTTCTCCGGTGGGGGGGGACAGCCACCAGTCATTTAACTTTTTACTAGGTGTCCGTTGCAGGGGTAGGTTAGACGGCCGCTTCCCATTGGTTGTTCATCCCTCCGCCTGCATGGTCCTCGTTGGGACCCTCCGGGGCATGTCTGTACCGCCAGGCTTGTCCTGAATTCCGGAGCCGGGCCAGGGCCTCCCTGAGTCGGTAGTGCCACAGCCAGGAAGCCGAGAGAAGAGCTCTGCTGTCCCACTCTCCTTGTTCAGATGTGGGTGGCACTGTCACTGAACCTCTTGGTTATTCACCCTCTCTGCCACCCCCTCAGCCAGCCGCCCCTCAGCCGGCCACCCCTCAGCCGGCCGCCCCTCAGCCGGCCGCCCCTCAGCCGGCCGCCCCCTCAGCCGGCCGCCCCCTCAGCCGGCCGCCCCCTCAGCCGGCCGCCCCCTCAGCCGGCCGCCCCCTCAGCCGGCCGCCCCCTCAGCCGCCGCCCCCTCAGCCGGCCGCCCCTCAGCCGGCCGCCCCCTCAGTCGGCCGCCCCCTCAGCGGCCGCCCCCTCAGCCAGCCGCCCCCTCAGCCGCCGCCCCCTCAGCCGGCCGCCCCCTCAGCCAGCCGCCCCCTCCATCGCTCCCTCGACCAGCTGCCCTCTCTGGTAACCTGGTCTAGTAACTTCATCACAGACATGTCCAGAGATTTGTCTCCCAGGTGATTCTAGATCCTGTCAAGTTGTCGATCGCCCCCCACACGAGCCGCTCTGCTACCGCAAGCTGCAGAGCTCTGAGGAGTCCACATGGTCCTGCAAGGTCACAGGACCCTGAATCCCAGCCAAGACCTGTGAGGGACGAGGCGACCACATGATCCAGGTCCCCACCGGGTCAGCTGCCTTCCCTAGGGAGAACGAGGGAGCAGGGAGAGACAGACACAAAAGGGTCTGCCGTAAAACTGGCCTGAGCACTGGTGGGCAGAAGGCTGGAGCCCGCAGGGCAGTGGGCAGCTGAGCACTATCTAGATGGAGCCTGTAAATAGGCCTGTCCCTCGCCAGGGGGCATCTGTCTGCTCTGAAGTCCTGGAGGAGGGCACATCTGGGTACCCTGGAGGCAGGAGAGGAGAGAGAAGGCCGCTCTAGGCTCTCTGCCTCTGGGGACGTGGATCTTCAGACAGATCCACAGCAGAGAATCCAGAGGTGCTCTCAGCATCCACATGAGTGTGGTGACGTCTGCACCCAGGTCATGGGCCTCTGAACATGACCCGGATGCCATGAGCCTCATCCACATGAATATAGTCATGCGGCCATGGCCACGGACATTCCATTGTTCTGGAGACGCTTATGTACACAGAGCATCCCCGCGGGAGAGACACAGACTATGACGCAGGAGGGAAGACACATGACAAGGGAACAGATCAGAGTGACACAGCCACAACATGGCAGTGGACATGAAGACAGGGCCACGCAGCCACAACCAGGCACCCACAGCCACTGTGAATATAGCCATGTGGCCACAGCCTCAGAGCCACGCAGCCACAACCAGGCACCCACAGCCACGTGAATATAGCCATGTGGCCACGGCCTCAGAGCCACACAGCCGCAGCCACGTGAATATAGCCGTGCAGCCATGCAGCTACATAGCCACAGCCGCAGCCACTACCACAGAGCCACAGCCACGTGAATATGCCATGTAGCCTCACAGGTACATAACCACAGCTGCAGACATGGCCACACAGCCACAGCCACAGCCACACAGCCTTGCAGCCGCAACCATGCATCCATAGCCACATGACTATATGCAATTCTAGCCACAGGACATGTGCAGCCACCAGCACTGGCAGAGGCCATGCAGCCTCCAGAAGAATCATGGCCCTGTCCAACCTCCAAACCAGGACTCTGCACAGATGGAAAGAACACGTTTGTGGGACTGTGGGCCACGGAGTTCTGGTGTCTTGTCAACAGCCCTAGAGCACGACTACGTTCACTCTGTCCTCAGCACTGTCACTCTGTCCTCAGCACTGTCACTCAGTCCTCAGCACTGCATGGAGTCAGAGTGCTCAGGGCAGTGGTGCCTCCACCTCCCTCACGCTGAATAGCCATCATCTGGAGGGCTCTGTCGTGGGACCCCACATGTCATCCTGAGACACACTTGATCTGTGACGTGCAAGGGCAGTGCAGACACAGGAGGTCTTCAGGAGGCTGGGTGCCGTGGGGGGCCTGAAACGGATCCTTGGACCTGAGCTGGGTCATGCGGTCACTCTGCCAGGTCTAGGGCTGCCTCTGACAGGCCCCCAGAGCTCGTTTACAGCTGGCTCAAGAAAAGTTCATAGTGCAAGAAGAGAAAAACAGGAAGTCCCTCTCCGGGGCACTGCAGATAGACACTGGCCTCTGCAGACAGCTCGTCCCTGAGGTGCCCAGCACAGGTCACCCTCTGTGTCTGGACTTAACAAACACTAAGTCACCAGGACCTCTGCCAGGCAGCCACCTCCTCCCACTGAAGTCCCTGACTCATCACTGGGACATCCCGGACCTCCATTCCCTCCCTCCCATGCCTCTTCTCCTCCTCTTCTTTTCCTCCTTTCCTTCCTTCTTTTTCTCTCACTTCTTTCATCCCTTCTTCCCTCCTTTCTTCCTCTCTTCTGTTGTTCTTTCTTCCTTCATTTCTTTCTCCTTCCTTCCTTCCTTCTTTCCTCCCATCTTTTCATCTTTCCTTCCTTCCTCCCTTCCTTCTTTCCTTCCTTCCTCCCTTCCTCCCCTCCATCCTTCCTTCCTTCTTCCTCCTCTCTAAGTTCTGCCCTAGCCAGCAGAGAAGCAGCACTCCCTGCCAGTCCTGTCTGGCTTACAGGCATTCGCCACGATGCCCAGCGTCTCTGTGTCCTGAACCTGTGTTGAGCTTCTGTTTGTTTGGTTTTGATCCTTGGCCTTGTTGGTCTCGCTCTGAGTCCCAGCTTTTCTGGAGGTCTCTGTAGCCCGGGCTTTGCACTCAGTGCTGCTCCTCCGTGTCACGAGCGCCCCTGACAGAGACTCTGCTCCTCTGTCTTCCCTTGGGAACCTGTCGCTCAGTCCCTGAAACATGAGACGGAGGGCTCTCCTCCAGCATGGCTGCTGGCACCCGCTCTGCTGAGCATTCACCCTCCGTCCACTCCTGTTCTGTCCTCAGGCCTGAGCTGCCCTGCTGCCCTCCGCCAGCATGCCTGTCCACTCGGTGGGTCCCTCTGGCCTTTGCTGGTGCCTGCGCGGTTTGCAGAGTCTAAAGCAGGAGCACCGGGGCCTGCGAAGAAGCTGAGGTACTGGAGCCGGCAGGGGAAGGCAACCAGATCAGCATTAGTGGGGAGCCCATCACACTGGAGATTGACGTAAGCCAGACTTGGGGCTCTGCAGCTCTGCCCGCTGCTCCTCCCTCCTTGCAGGGCTGGGGATGCAACCTCCCTGGTTACTCAGGGAGCTCAACCAGGTGCAGAGGGGAAGTGACCTGCCGGCGTTAGGTGGACAGAAGAGCCAGTGTGCCCTAGCTAGCTCAGGAAGTCGCGTCACCTCGGGGCATTCTCTCTCCTGGGGCGTGAGGGTGGCTCAGGCACAAGTCTGGGCACTGGAAGTCCTCGGTGCACCTGGAAAATGCCAACCTGTGGCTGAGCACGCACGCCGCACGCTCGCTCGTCCTCAGCACTGGAGCAGCGAGCGGCACGTCTGCCTCCGCACCGCCCGCTGAAAGGGCAGCTTCTCTGGCTGAGAGCAGCACCGATCTGTGCGTGGGAACAAGCGGCAAAGCAAACTGCCTCGCAGTACCCTTCCCGCCTCTGGGCTCTGCCATCCACAAGAAGGCTGCAGACAACCCGCCTCTGCTCCTGCACCGTTGCAAAGGGGTCCGTGGGATGCTGCGCCGCCACCCCAGGCTGGAAGACAACTTGCAGATCTGCAGGCTTAACTTCCCTCCCGGGCTGCAAGAACTCAGGCAATGATCCCTCCTCCCGAGCAAGCAGCCACTGTTCACTGCAGTGCTTGCCCGTGACAGACACCACTTCTTCCCTTCCTTCTTTCCTTCCTTCCTCCCTTCCTCCCCTCCATCCTCCCTTCCTTCTTCCTCCTCTCCCGACTTCCTCTCTGCTTCCTCCTGCCACACCCGCCCGGGCTGTGTGTTCCCTGAGGAAGAGCATCCCACCACCACCCCAGCCGGAGGACTGCTCCAAGTCTGCACCTGCGCGACTGCCGCCAGCGCGCTGCATGTGTCCTGGGCACGGCGAGGGGGCATTCTGAGGACACGCCCTGCGTGCGCAGACTGCTCACTTGTGAGGATGGGGCATCAACTGCAGCCTGGGGCAGATGCACCCCCTCCTCGCGCCCAGCAACCCCTCCTCATCGAATGCCATGTCCTCCTCCTATCTCCCACCCCCTCTAGAAAGCTGTGCATCTTCTCACAGCCAGACAGACCCCAGCAAACCGTCCCCCTCTCTGTTCTTGCCCTGAGAGCCTCCTGTCCCAGGCACTGTGTGCTTCTCAGCTCCATCCGTGTCCTCGTCAGCCTTTGACCAAACACAGGCTCAGACCTGCAGGGCAGGAGCCCGTGGGGGCAGGTCAGAGCCCCCCGAAGACCTCGGCGCACGTCCCAGTGGTGCAGCGGCCTGGCCTGGCCTCGGCTGCCTGATCGTGCTCAGAGCATGACCAGGCAAGCGAGGCACCTCCCAGAGCTCAGACCCCACAAGACGGATGCCCCCGCGGAGTCTTCAGGATGAGCACGGAGCTCAAGCTTTCACAAAAAAATAAGCAGCGCTCAGACACACACTTTCTGAGGATGGAAAAACTAGTTTTATGTATGCTGCTCGGGTGACCATCTGGCTGGAAACACGCGAGGCGTGGAGTGAGGAAGCCCCCCCCCACGCACCTCAGAGCCGCTTGGCCTAAGCCGTCACCCTGGGACCTGCTGCTGCCTGCCCCGGGCTCTCCCGCCAGCCCCATGTCCCAAGAAGACCTACTGCAGCTCCGCTACCTGCCGCCAGTGGCTGGCCATGCCCCCCACCCCGTCTCAGGATTGCGTCGGCGCAGCTGTGCCCCCAGAGGTGGGCAGTTTGAACAAGGACACTGGGTCTCAGCATCTGTGCAGCCCTAGAGCCTCCCAGAAGATGCCCCCTCCTCCAAAGCCGATGGAGTCTCCTCCCAGCTGCGTGGCAGCCTCCTGAGACCCACTCAGACAGACCTGCAGGGCGTGCCCAGGCAGCCCGTCGGGAAAACCCCACCTCGGCAGCTCGTGGCAGGCTGTCCAGGCCCCTGCTGTGGTCCACAGGATCTTGTGTTGCAGGTTTGGTTCCAGGTGGTGCTATTCAGAGCAGCGGAGCCTGCAGGAGTGGGGCCTAGGGGAGATCTTAGGTCTCTGTGGCTCCGAAAGGCTCCAGGGGTCCCAGTCTCTTCCTCTGTTTTGCTCGCCGGCTGTGGAGCGAGCAGTTGGGCTCTGCCGGGCATCCCGTCCACAGTCCTGCCCGAGGCGCAAAGCAACAGGACCCACCAGTGAGGGACGGAACCCTCCAGAGGTGTCTCTGGGATTTCGTTCAATGATGGGAAGCTGGCGGCAGCCATCTCCATTCTCCAGACTCGTGAGCACCCTCCGACTCCCCCAGCCTCACTTAGAACCTTTCCTTTCCCCCACCTGCCATACGGGGGTCTCTTGAGAAGCCTCCCCTATCACCACGCTTGGCACCTCAGCGGGGGAACCTGACCCTGGAAAGGCGGCCTGCCCCGAGTGAGCCTGCAGCCTCCTACCTGCGAGCCGTGCTCAGGGACCTCGATGGCCCACGCCAGGCCCGGCGAGGCAGCCATGCAGGTCAGCCGAGGGGCACACAGCTGCCAGGGGCCGCCCAAGGCCGTTCTTCAGTCTGCCGCACTGACAGCAGGGCTATATGTACACACATGGGGGGCCTCGAGAGGCGCGCCTCCATCTTGGGGAAGCCGTGTAGGTCCCCTGGCATCGTCTGGCGGCTCAGTGGAGCCTGGCTTTAGAATGAGCCAAGCTCCGGAGCACATCCTAGCCATGCATCCCTGGCCTGGGGAGCTGGGGCCTAGCTGCAGGCCCTTTCAGACGAGGGGCACGGGGAGCCCCTCAGAGATCAGACTCTGCACTCAACCGTGCGGGCCGTTCCACCCCACTGCTTAGCGAAGCAATGAAAATAATAATAATTTCTGAGACTTTCAGAGTCAGCCCCCAAAGTACTTTTCCAGGGTTGCTCTTTGAAAGAACACCATAGAAAATATGGTCTCAGGGATACAATGCTTCAGACATCCTCTTGATTTAGGGGGCGAGACTCTGAAGGGGCATCTGGGGGTTTCTGTGGTCCTGGCTGGAATTCCAGAAGAAAATCTGTCTTTGAACTGGCCCTCAGAACCAGCACTCGGAATCCTGCATGAAGTGGACCCCATTGCATCTGCCTTGATGGAGGAAGGTCTCCCTTGAGGTTCTCCGTCAGGGACCCCGAGGTTTGTGTGGCCTCTTGAGAGAAGGGCCAGGGTTCTAGAACAGTCTGTGTGGGTGAGTGACAAGGGGTGCATGAGTCCCTGAGGGGTGCACGTGGGAATGCAGCGTGTGAGTGGAGACTTTTCCTGATGCGGACTAGGCCGCGGAAAGAGAGGGGTGGGGACAGATTCTGACCCAGTTGCTCATAGGTTCTACAGGAGATGCTCACAGTTCTTACGCAGCATGTGTTCTCTGTGCAGCAGCGCATGCGTGCAGTTCAGTGAGACGCCTCAGCAGGTGATGTGCTTGTTGTACAAACCTGATGGCCTGAGTGCAATCCCCACCTTTACTTGGTTAGCAAAGGTCGAGGGAGTGAAATGCACCAAGTTATCCTCTGATTTCCACATGTGCATGTATATCTGCATATACAAACATGATACACACATGCATACGCACAGGTATTCAATACACATATTTACATAAAAAAATTCAGGCACGTTTGTCATGCAATGTATCCAGTCCCACGGGGATGCATAGGTACAGAACACACACACATCGGACTCAGCCCCCCCAGGACACTAGGGATCGGAGCTCGTGGGGCTGCATGAGCACAGACCTCACAGAGACCCACAGATACAGACCCCACGGGACACATGGGTGCAGCCGCCACGGGGGCGCTCGGGTTTAGGCCCCTCTAATGCGCACGTTCCACTTCATGGGGCGCGTGCTCTGCAGTTCTACCCCAGCCAGAGCTGACGTCCTCACACGGTTCAGTCCTCACCCAACTCTGCTGCAGACGCTCACGACACGCGGTGCAGGAGGGAGAAGCAGGGCTCAGGCTCCTGGAGCTCAGCCCGGACCAACAGCCGATGTCTTGGGGCCCCATCGATTGGCAAGGTTTCAGACAGCACTTGGTCCCCGCGTTCACGGCCGCTCAGACTCCTGACATACCAGGGTGGGAAGCAAGTCACGCCCTTCCCATCCCGCGCCTGTGTTCCCCAGAGAGCAACAAAGAAAGATATTCAAATAAATGTTATTTTAAATATTTAAAAATAATTTAATTTAAATAAATAAATGTTATTTTAAATAAAATATTAAATAAAATCATTTACAGCAAATGAAGAGGAACTTGTGATGGTGTCAGCGCCCCTGTGTGCGGAAGCCACGCTCCCTGACCAATGTGCTCTGCAGGACGGGGGCGTGGCCTCCCTGCAGCGTCCTGCAGAGGGTGCCGGCTGCGGTAACTAATGGGCAGCAGATGCGGTGCTGAGGCGTCTGCTCCGAGCACTGACGCTTCATTGAAGACCTGCCAGGGCCGGATGACAGTTATACTATATCTTATGGGGAAGGAGACAAGGCGATGTGCTAGATTAATACTTTGCCTTTTTAATCTATTAATCTACCACCTTTGGGACATGGTTTTAAATCCACTCCAGAGCAAAGTGACTGAAAATCATTCTGGGCTGACAGCTTTAAAAGATCACAAGCGAAGCATGCTAGGAAGGTCTCAACCCGTTGATACTGAGCACGGACGGCTCTCTGGTGACGGCCGAGCCCTCCCCACAGGAGGATCCGAGTTGGACCTCACGAGAGCCAGGACTGGGTCCTGTCAGATGCTGCTGGAGCAGTGAAGTCTGGGGTCCAGGCGTGGCTGGATTTGGGTCCTTGGTGTTGACGGAAGATTTGTTTCTTCAGTGCTGGGGTGAGATGATGGTCACAGGCAGCCGAGAGGAGGGAGGAAATGCAGGCCGGGAGCAGGTTGCTTGGGGCCTGCAGCGTGGCCTGCAGACGCTTCCTTCTTCCGGAAGCTGAAATTTGGTAACGCAAAAGCAAAATGCATTTGTACTTTCTTTTTTATTTGTGTCTACACGCATGCGCGTGAGTACTTGTGCATGTGCGTGTGTGTGCAGGCGTGTGTGCAGGTGTGAGAGTCTAGAGGCCAGAGACACGTACTTGTGCACATGCAATTGCATATGTGTGTGCAGTAATGTGTGTGCATGTGACACAAACGTGGAGGCCAGAGGACAGCCTTGGTGTGAATACTTGTGCAAGTGCACATGTGTGTGTGCATGAGTGTGTGCACGCACAGGTATGAGTGTGGAGGCCAGAGGACAGCCTTGGTATGAGTACTTGTGCACACATGTTTGCACGAGTGTGTTCAAGTGTGTGTGCACGCACCATCATGAGTGTGGAGGGCAGAGGACAGCCTTGGTATGAGTACTTGTGCATGCATGTTTGCACGAGTGTGTTCAAGTGTGTGTGCACGCACCATCATGAGTGTGGAGGGCAGCGAGTGCCTTTGTCCTGCACAGCGGCGTGCTGCGTGCTGCGTGCTTCCTTCTACAGGTTACTCTGCGCCCACCCCGAGGCGGTCTTCCTGTTGCCCCGTGGACCAGAGAAGCGAGCTGGGGACGGCTCTCAATGCCCAACCTGGAAAGCACTTGGCTCCGGCCCACGTGCGAAGCGGAGCCCGGGAGGCAGTGGTATTGCGGGCATCGCAGCTGCCCTGGGCATCGCAGCTGCCTTGACTCCGCTCGGTGGCCAGCCTCGTGCTCCCTGGCATTGGTCGCCGCGTGTCTCCAGCACCAGGTGTCTTCCTCGTCACTGTCCCTCTTGTTGATTTTTTCTGGTTTTCTTTGACTTTTGCCGAGACGAGGTCTCCTACTGAACCTGGAGCGTACCTCCCACAGAGTGTTCCGCAGAGAACCCCAAAGGACCCTCGGGCCCCCTCAGTCCCAGCCCTGGGGTTACAGGCGAATGCTAAGCTGTCTCACTGAGCCTTCACTGTGGGTGCTGAGATGTCAGCTCAGCAAGCGGCAAGCGCTTCACCAGCCGGCCCTCCCGGCAGCCCGCACTCGTGCCTTCGAAAGCCGTAGACGCTTCACACACCGCATGCCAGAGGTCCTTTTTAGGACACATTTCCACCCATGACTAGCTCACTGTGGAAATGTGACTGCATTTTATCAGCAGAACACAGGAAGAACCCATTACGGAGGGGCACAGACCCCTTCCTGGGGCAGGGAGTGAATGTTTAGCAAGGACCTGGGCCCATGCTGACACCACCGTGTTTAGAATGGGCGTTTTCACAGTGGGGCACTGGCCCAGCGAGCCCCCCCCTCTCAGGAGTGAGTGGCACCAGGAGAGGCAAGGTTGCCCATAAGCTCCTGGGCCTGTTGGGGGCATAGCACCGAAGTCGGGGCTCCACCTCCAGATTCAGAACTGGGCAAGTTCGCAGTCACAAAGGGTTCAGGTGAGCGCCACTCTAGCAAGTCTCCTCTGATCCTACACGTGAAGGTGGCTGGAACTCCGCAGCCTGGAGGTATTAAAATTCAGCGGATGGGGACACATGACCCATTACACCAAACGCAGATGCCTTTAAATTTATATTAAATTCAATTTAAATGCCATCAAAACCATGGTTGACAAAGTACTGACAGATGAATATTTTCAAATGATTCAGTAGCGGTAAACTTTATATTTCCCTTCCTTGAGGCACGTGACGGCTCCTGCTTGCAGGTTGAATGGATCGTACAAACACAGCTCATGATTCCATAAACAGAGCGCTCTCTTTCAAGGACAATGCTAGAGGGCTTTAGGGCCCTTCTCTAGGACGTTTCTGCAGCGTTCTTCCTGCTTGTTCACTATTCCATGAACTTTTTCTTACCCCCTCTCAAAATACTTCTGATTCTGATGGACAATTAGTGAAGTTCAGGGCTCTGTGTTTCAAGCCCATAGTCAGCAAAATTCCACGCAGATTCCCAGCTGCCATTCTTGGTCCCAGGCAGAAGAGCAACTGTCACAGCAACTCACCTGTGCTTGGAGTTGGAAGAGGAAAGTGTCAGCTGGGCGGGCAGAAGCCCAGTGGTTAATTCACTGTGTGCAGCAGTTTCTAAGAAATAACAAACTTGCCCCACCTCAGGAGAGCCCTGGTGTGAGGGTCCGCAGGCCACTCACAGGAGGACACCCAACGCTGTGAAGAGTTATTAGAGAGATGAGGACAAAGAGGCAGTGTGGACAGACAGGAAGATGGATCAGAGACAGTGGTAGGTACATAGAAAGATAATCCATAAGTGACAGATGATCAGTAGATGATGGATCCATAGATGATAGATCAATAGATGATGAGTAGGTGATATATAGATGAGAGATGACAGATAGATGATTAATAGATGATATATATAGATAGATGACAGCTGATCAATAGATGATAGGTAAATGATATATTGATAATAGATTGATGATAAATAATTGATGATAGATATGGATATATAATTATAAAAGACAGACAGATAGATAGATAAATAGGTAGATAGATAGATAGATAGATAGATAGATAGATAGATAGATAGATAGATTAGATACACAGAGGAACAAATGGGTAGATGGATGGTTGAGCAGTCAAATGGATGGATCAATGGATGAATGAATGATGATTCAATTATGGCTGGATGGATGATGTACGGGTGTATGGATGGAAAACAGTTGATTAATGGATGGACAGATGGATGGATGGATAGAAGGAGGGTGATGAATAATGAATGGATAGAGGGATGGATGGATGGATAGATGGATGGATGGATGGATGGATGGACAAATGGGTAGATGGATGGTTGACAAATGGATGGATGGATGGATGGATGGATGAATAATGGATATGGATGGATGGGTAGATAGATGGAAGGAGGATGATGAATGATGGATGGGTGGATGGATGGATGGGTGGGCGGGTGGATGGATGGGTGGGTGGATGGACAGATGGGTGGGTGGATGGGTAGATGGTGGGTGGGTGGATGGGTGAGTGGGTGGGTGGATGGATGGATGGGTGGGCGGGTGGATATATGGGTAGGTGGATGGATGGGTGGGTGGATGGATAGATGGGTGGGTGGATGGATAGATGGTGGGTGGGTGGGTGGATGGGTGAGTGGGTGGGTGGATGGATGGATGGGTGGCATGTTGAGCTACACAAAGAGGTAGCATCTCTACATGAGCCCTGGCTGCCCTCTCTAGCTGACAGCAGCTCTTAAAACTCAGAGAAGCTCCTCTTCCTCCGGACTTTGTTTCAGAAGTAGAAACGTGCCTCTCGTCTGCTGAGCTTCTTGGTGGTTTGCCGACATTCTTATTGAGGACTCGCATTCTGTAAATACCTCCTGATGCATTAATTTTACTTTGTCCATTGTATTTCTGATTCCTACTAATTATTTCCTACCTGGTGTGGGCTCTCCCTAGACCTGGGAACAGGGTTCAGTGGGGAGACAGGAGGTATTGCTTAGCCTGGACTTCTGAACACAGCCTCTAGAAATGGAAGCCAGGTTTTCAACCACAAAAAAGGTACAAAAGGAGATCCTGATGCCAAGGCCAACTTTGGGACGCCGCAAGCGAGGGCAGGGACCCAGTGAGCCGGATGTGGGATGAATGTCTGGCGTGGTTTGCCCACTTGCCCAAGAGGAGCCTGGATTCTGATGGTGTAAAAATCCCCGGCTCCACGTACACAGCGTGTCCTACCAAGCGGGGACATAAGTGTCAGCTCACAGGACTATGAGCAGCCTTGATGTTAGGGGTCCAGGGTGCCACACCAGGGAGAAGTCAGGCTAGGAGGAGAGGAGAGGTTTTGTGCCCCATGGGCCGGCTGTAGGGCCCAGGAGGAGCAGAACAGGGGAGACGCTCTATGTCCCCAAAGAGCCTGACTTACCTGGAGATGATGTGTGCAGCCAAAGCCTTGAAGTTCCCCGCCCTGCCCATGTCTGCCCACCAGCGGTGCCAGAAGCCTTGCAGTCCCTCACCCTGGTCCGGGGAGCTGGCCAGTGAACGGCACAACTTCCTTGTGATCGTCTGCAATCACCAAAGGGGATTCGGGGGAAGGGGTGGGGGTTGAGGCACAGAGCTCAGCGGGCAGAGCGTTCCCAGCAAAAGGGATGAATGCCTGGAGTCAGGGCTGGTTTTGCCCACTTGCCCAAGAGGATGAGGAGAAGCATAAGCTGAGTGTCCATTTGCCAGGATCAAAGGAGGTGTCCCCATGTGTGACTGACACGTGTCCCCGTGTGTGACCGGCACGTGTCCCCGTGTGTGACTGACACGTGTCCCCGTGTGTGACTGGCAGGTGTCCCCGTGTGTGGCTGGCAGGTGTCCCCGTGTGTGACTGACACGTGTCCCCATGTGTGACTGGCACGTGTCCCCGTGTGTGACTGGCAGGTGTCCCCGTGTGTGACTGACACATGTCCCCGTGTGTGACTGACACGTGTCCCCATGTGTGACTGGCAGGTGTCCCCCTGTGTGACTGACACGTGTCCCCCTGTGTGACTGGCAGGTGTCCCCCTGTGTGACTGGCAGGTGTTCCCCTGTGTGACTGGCAGGTGTCCCCCTGTGTGACTGGCAGGTGTCCCCGTGTGTGACTGGCAGGTGTCCCTGTGTGGGACCGGCAGGTGTCCCCCTGTGTGACTGACACGTGTCCCCCTGTGTGACTGGCAGGTGTCCCCGTGTGTGACTGGCAGGTGTCCCCCTGTGTGACTGACACGTGTCCCCCTGTGTGACTGGCAGGTGTCCCCGTGTGTGACTGGCAGGTGTCCCCCTGTGTGACTGGCAGGTGTCCCCCTGTGTGACTGGCAGGTGTCTCCCTGTGTGACTGGCAGGTGTCCCCCTGTGTGACTGGCAGGTGTCCCCGTGTGTGACTGGCAGGTGTCCCCGTGTGTGACTGGCAGGTGTCCCCCTGTGTGACTGGCAGGTGTCCCCGGGTGTGACTGGCAGGTGTCCCCGTGTGGGACCGGCAGGTGTCCCCGTGTGTGACTGACACGTGTCCCCGGGTGTGACTGACACGTGTCCCCGTGTGTGACTGACACGTGTCCCCGTGTGTGACTGGCAGGTGTCCCCGTGTGTGACTGGCAGGTGTCCCCGGGTGTGACTGGCAGGTGTCGCTGTGTGTGGCACGTGTCCCTGTGTGGGATGGGTGGACTGATGTCTCTGAGGAAGACACGTCTCCCTAGAACCCCTGGCAGGAAGCACAGAATCTCAGGAACGTGCACTGGTACAGATGCTGAGAACAAGAGTCTTCAGGTTCCTCAAAGATTACAAACAGAGTGGTCACGTGGCCGATGCCAATCCTGAGAACAGATGCAGAGGGAATGGGGTCTGTGGGTCACCTCTGCAACCCATGCATGGTCCAAGAAAGCAAACTACGTGTGCCCGTCAGCTGAAGACTACATCCAGGTACACACTGTTCATACATGTGCACTGGTACTTGGCTGTAACAAAAACAAAGATCTCCTATTTGACACAGCACAGATGGAAGAGAAGGAAACACATATGAAGTAAAATAAGCAAGAACTGGAAGGCTAGGTCACCAGTCAGGCAGGAGTCATGTGACCTTTCTCTGTGGAATACGAGGAGCCAAGGTTCTGTGGCCTCCCCTGCAGTGGACTGTGGAGGCGCTGACTGACCCACTCTGGGAGTCACATGCTGTCAGACGGAGGCTGGAGGCGGGAGGAAGAAGGACCACCAGAGGCTGTGGACAGTCTTGCTGCCAACTTGATGGAGCAAGAAGCACCTAGGAGGTTAGACGAGCACTTTCGGTGCATGTGTGATGTGCTTCCAGAGGGATTGACTGAAGGGGAGCACACCCTAAATCTCATAGCCCCCATCATAGTCGGGACCATGGAATCCAGGCAAGAAGAGGCAGGTGTTCTCCTCTGCATTCTGCTGCCTCTGTCATGGTTACTCTCAACTACTGCTATGAGAGAACAACCAAAGTCAAATAACTTCAGGGAGAAAAGGAAATTTATCCACCTTAGTGTTCCAGAGGGGAGACACAGTCTTTCACACCAGCGGTGACATGGTTTGTGGCTGAAGCTGGCAGGCTAAATCACGGCAGACATCCACGTGGCTAGAGGATTCCTGGAGAGTCTCTCTTCTTCCCAGCCTTCTGTTCTGTGGCTTATTTTATCTGATCCACTACCAGGAGGTTCTAATGAGATCTAGGGAGGTTTCAATCGGATCTATGGCTAATCTTTGTATTATCCAGACAATCTATGCAGATGGTCTCAGTTGATCTTGCCAGGTGTGGTCTCAACTGATCTTAGTTAATTCCAGGTGTGTCAAGTTGACACTTAGAATTAATTATCACAAGTCCACCCTTTGTTAACTTGACACCAGATCACATTAGGCTATTCTTTTTTTTTTTGTATTTTTTATTAAAAATTTAATTATACATTTTAAAATTTTTTACCCCTGCCCTCCCTCCCCTTCCCCCAGTGCCTCCCCCCCAATTCCCAGAGAGTCCTTTATTGTGTACGCCTAGCTCTCCACTGGGTCCTCCTCTCCGATGACATATAAGGATCCAGTGGCATTTCCATAAGCCCTTTCTCTTGTTCCCCTTAAGCATAAGATCACTACTATGGCTGTCAATCCCTTGCCTCCAGGGGTCTCGGTGCCTTAACAGATGCTAGACTTTATGAGGGCAACAGTGCGCTGGACATTGCGCAGGGCATGCAAAGTCCCATTATGATTGCTTTGGCCCCAACTATTGTTGAGAATCTTGCAAATCGTTGCTCCTCCCATCCTTTTGCTTTTACAATCTTACCGCCCCCTCTTCCGCAAATGTCCCTGAGCTCCAGGATGGGGAGAGATTAGGCTGTCCTAGTTCTGTGTGATTGATATAGAGTCTCTGAAGTTCTGGATTGTGGTTTGTTGATTTTCTTTTGCAGTTTTGCTGCTCCTGCAATTCCCTTCACTCCATTCTGCTGGGCACTGTATGTCACCCCCTGGCCAGAGACAAAAAGCTGTTAAACTGGAGTCTTGTTGTAATAGCACATTCAAGGGTAGATGTAATAAGAGTAGGAAACCTCACTGAGGGAGGGGTCCATCACCCATTTGCAAAATGATTACTTTTTATCTGCTAGACTATATGCCCTCCCCTTCTGGTGAGAACGTCTGTGAACTTAACCAGGTTTCTCATTACTTACTTGCAGACCTTGATGGAGGCCTATTTTCTCTGCTGTAACATGGTCCCCTCTCTCCTTGTTTCTGGTGTGGCCCTCCTAACCCATCTCTCTTGTTCATAATCCTTGCAATTACTGTGTTACATAGGTTTACTTTTGAGTGTCACAATGTGGGCTGGGTGAGTTTGGTACTAGGAGCTACCTATTAGGGAGTACATACGGCGCTTAATTTTCTGGGTTTGGGATACTTCACTTAATATAATTCTTTCTAATGACATCCATTTCCCAGCAAATTCCAGTAATTCATCATTTTTGATGGCTGAGTAGTACTCCATTGTATAGATGTACCACAGTTTCCTTATCCACTCGTCAACTGTTGGACATTTAGGTTGATTCCATGACTTTGCTATTGTAAACAGTGCTGCTATGAACATGGTCGAGCTTGTGCTATCGAGGCGAACCTCTGCTGCATGGGGGGTTATTCCCAAAAGTGGGATAGCAGGGTCATATGGCATTTCAATCTTTAATTTCTTTAAGAATCTCCAGACGGCTCGCCAGAGTGGCTGTATGAGCCTGCATTCCCACCAACAATGTAGGAGAGTTCCCCTCTCTCCACATCCTCTCCAGCATTTGTCGTTGTTTGTATTGTGGATTTTTGCCATCCTGACCGGGGTGAGATGATATCTCAGGGAAGTTTTGATTTGCATTTCCCTGATGCCGAAGGAAGTGGAGCATTTTTTAAGATAATTGTTAGACATTTTAATTTCATCCCTAGTAAAGTTTCTTTGAAGTTCCAGGGCCCATTTTTTAATTGGGCCAGTGTTTTCCTTGGAGTTTAATTTTCTAAGTTCTTTGTGCACTCTGGACAGTAGAGCTCTGTCAGATATGTGGTTAGTGAAGATTTTCTCCCATTCTGTGGGTTGCCTTTGAGCTCGTGTGACAATCTCTTTATCTGAACAGAAGCTCTTTAATTTCACAAGATCCCAACTGTTGAGAGTTGGTAGCAGTGACTGTGCCATTGGATGTCTGTTTAGGAAGTGTTGGCCTAGCCCAATCAGCTCGAGGGAGTTCCCTATCCTTTCAACTATGGTTTTTAAAGTCTCTGGCCTGATATCAAGGTCCTTGATCCATTTGGAATTAAGTCTTGTACATGGTGACAAGTACGGGTCCAGCTTTAATCTTCTGCATGTGGAGATCCAGTTTTGCCAGCACCATTTGTTGAAGATGCTGTTCTTTTTCCATTGGATTCTTTGGGCCCCTTTGTCAAAGACCAAATAGCTGTAACTTTGTGGGCTTATATCTGGGTCTTCAATCCTTATCCATTGATCTGTGTGTCTATTTTGGAGCCAGTACCAGGCTGTCTTTATAACTATGGATTTGTAGTATAGACTTAGGTTTGGTATGGTAATACCTCCAGCTGTGTTTTTGTTACTCAGGATTGTTTTTGCTATCCTGGGTCTTTTGTGCCTCCATATGAACTTTGAGATTGTTTGGTCAACTTCTTTGAAGAATTGCTTTGGGATTTTGATTGGTATAGCATTGAATCTGTATATTGCCTTTGGTAGGATGGTCATTTTTACAATGTTGATTCTGCCAATCCAGGAACAAGGGAGGTCTTTCCACCTTCTGGTGTCTTCTGCAATTTCTTTCTTTAGGGTTTTCATTGTAAAGGTCTTTTACCTCCTTAGTTAGGTTTATACCAAGGTATTTCATTTTTTTAGGGGTTATAGTAAATGGTATGGTTTCTCTCAAGGCTTTTTCACTTCTTTCATTCTGGGCATATAGGAAGGCCTCTGATTTTTGCACATTTATTTTGTATCCTGCCACCCTGCTGAACTTCTCAATTAGTTCCAGGAGCTTCCTGGTGGAGTTTTTGGGATCCCTCAGGTATAAGATCATGTCATCTGCAAATAGGGATACTTGACTTCTTCCTTGCCAATTTGAATCCCTCTTATGTCCCTTTCTTGTCTTATGGCTTCAGCTAAGACTTCAAGTACAATATTGAATAGAAGTGGTGAGAGTGGACAGCCTTGTCTAGTTCCTGATCGAAGTGGGAATGCTTCCAATTGTTCCCCATTGAGCATAATCCTTGCTGTGGGCTTGTTGTATACAGCTTTTATTATATTGATAAAGGTTCCTTCCATTCCTACTGTCTCTAGTGTTTTGACCATAAAAGGCTGTTGGATCTTGTCAAAGGCTTTTTCTGCATCTATCGAGAGTATCATGTGGTCTTGGACTTTGGACTGGTTTACATGATGAATTACATTTATTGATTTGCGTAGGTTGAACCAACCTTGTGTGCCGGGGATGAAGCCTACTTGGTCCCCATGAATGATCTTTTTAATATGTTTTTGAATCCGATTTGCTAAGACTTTGTTGAGAATCTTTGCGTCTGTGTTCATCAGGGAGATCGGCCTATAGTTTTCTTTTTTAAGTGAATCTTTATTAGGTTTTGGGATTAAAACGATATTAGCTTCATAGAAGGAATTTGGTAGTGTTCCTTCCTTTGCTATTTGATGGAACAGTTTAAGGAGTATTGGTGTTATTAACTCCTTAAATGTCTGGTAGAACTCTGTGCTGAATCCATCTGGTCCAGGACATTTTTTGGTGGGAAGATTCGAGATTACTTCCTCAATTTCCTTATATGTTATAGGACTATTTAAATAATTCACAACTTCCTGATTCAATTTAGGTAAGTTGTGTTTACTTAGAAATTCATCCATCTCTTTTGTGTTGTCAAACTTCACAGAGTATAAGTTTTTGAAATATGATGTTATAATTCTCTGGATTTCTTGGGTATCAGTAGTGATAACTCCATGTTCATTTCTAATTTTGTTAATTTGGGTTTTCTCTCTCTTGCTTTTGGTTAGTTTAGCTAGGGGTGTATCAATCTTGTTGATTTTTTCAAAGAACCAGCTTTTTGATTGGTTGATTTTTTCTATCGTTTTCTTAGTCTCGATTTCAGATATTTCTCCCCTTATTTTGCTAATCTCTTCTCTTCTACTGCTTTTGGGATCAGATTGCTCTAGTTTCTCTAAAGCTTTAAGCTGCATTGTTAAGTTGTTTATTTCTGATGTTTCCATTTTTTGACGTGGGCATTAAGAGCTATGAACTTACCTCTTAGAACAGCTTTCATTGTGTCCCAGAGATTTTGGTAAGTTGTATTTTCGTTATCATTCACTTTCAGGAAATCTTGAATTTCCTTTTTAATTTCTTCCTGAATCCAGTTCTCATTCAGCATCATAGTGTTAAGTTTCCAGGAGTTAGTGTATTTTCTCTTGTTTGATGTGTTGTGGATGTCCAGCTTTAGGCCGTGGTGGTCTGATAGGGCACAGGTTAGAATTTCAACTTTCTTGTATATGTGTAGATTCATTTTGTGGCCCAATATGTGATCTATTTTGGAGAAAGTTCCGTGTGCTGCTGAGAAAAATGTGTATTCTTTGGTGCGTGGGTGAAAAGTTCGATAGAGATCTGTAAGGTCCATTTCTTTCAGGGTTTGATTAAGTTCCAAAGTGTCTCTGTTAAGCTTTTGACCTGTTGATCTATCCCATGTAGAGAGGGCGGTGTTGAAGTCCCCAAGAATTATCGTTTGGGGGTTGATTTCTTGCTTTAGACGCTGTAGGGTTTTCTTAATGAATGTGGAGGGGCCCGTATTGGGTGCATATATGTTCAGTATTGTGAAATCTTCCTGGTGAATTGTACCTGTGACTAAAATGTAGTATCCATCCGTGTCTCTTATAATTTTTTTTGGTTTGAAATCCACTTTGTCTGATAGCATAATGGCTACCCCTGCCTGTTTTCTGCTTCCATTTGCTTGTAGAATTGTTGACCAGCCTTTTATTTTTAGAGCGTGCCTATCTTTTGTGGTGAGATGGGTTTCCTGCAGGCAACAGATTGATGGATTGTGATTTTTAATCCAAGTTTGTAATCTGTGTCTCTTGATCGGTGAGTTAATTCCATTAACATTTAGTGTTATAATGGAGAAACTATTGTTAATTCCAGACATTTATTATGTTTAGTAGCTTTTATAAGTATATTGCTTCGCTTTTAATGGTGTTATATTTGCCTTCTGTTCTCCTGGATATGCCTGTTTTTTTCTTCACGCTTGAGTATCATTTCTAGCAGTTTTTGAAGGCCTGGTTTGGTGGCCATATATCCCTTAAAGTTGTCTTTGTGCTGGAAAATTTTTCTTTCTCCCTCGATCATGATTGATAGTTTTGCAGGGTAAATCAGCCTGGGTTGACATTTTTGCTCATTCAATACTTGAAGTATGTCTCTCCAAGCTCTTCTTGCTTTTACTGTTTGGACTGAGAAGTCATTTGTTATTTTAATAGGTTTACCTTTAAAAGTGACTTGTTTTTTCTCCCTTGAAGCTCTCAGCACCAGTTCTTTATCTTGAATGTGGAGTGTTTTAACTATTATTTGCCGCGGTGTGCTTCTATTTTGGTCGTATCTGTTTGGGGTGCGGAATGCCTCTTGTATATGAATGGGCCTCTCTTTTTTTAGATGAGGAAAGTTTTCCTTGATGATCGTTTGAAAAATTTCCTCAGGGGTGGTATTTTGAGATTCTTGCTCCGGTATTCCATGAATACGCATGTTAGGCTTCTTCAGGGTGTCCCATATCTCTTGGATATTCCTCTCAAGTATCTTTTTGGCTTTAACAACCTCTTCCATTGAACTGGTTATTACTCCCACTTTATCTTCAAGGTCTGAAATTCTGTTTTCTGCTTCGTTAGTTCTGTTGATAAGACTCTCTGTGGCGTTCTGGGTTGAAGATAACTTGTCTTTTAGCTCAGTTTTAAACTCTGCTTGAGTTTGTTTTAACTGCTCTATGCCACTTTTTGTTTCTTGCACTGTTTTTCTCAACTCCTCCAGATGTCTGTTGTGTTCCTCTTCAAAGCGATTGATTCGATTATGTACTTCCTCCCGGATTTCCTCTTTCATAGTATTGAACATGGTAATGATCATATTTTGAAAGTCGTTATCCTGGGTCAGGCTTTCTTGGCCTTTTTCCGCGGGTTTGTTCTTGTTGGAGTCTAACATTATGGGATTAATTTCTTCAGTGGGAAATTTGTTTACTTGAGTGTTGCTTCTCATGGATTTGCACTTTGACTTTGGCATTGTCATTTTAACTCTTAAGATCTCTCAATTTCACTAAACTGAATTATTTGGCCTGGGGGACTGGTGGGCGGGGCCCGAACGGGGACTTACCTAGGGCGCGGGGTGAGGCCCGGCTGGATCTCAAGTTCGCGTCCAGACCGGCGGAGCGGGGTGGGGTGAAAAGGGACGATGGGCGCGTCGGCGTGGAGCTATTTAACCCGAGGGCAGCTGGGGCGGGGCCCAGGCACAGGGGGAGGTCCTCCTCGTCCCTCGGCCCCCGCGCGGCTCAGGCTGGATGGTGGGAGTCGGAGCCGGGTCCCTGTGGGCTGACCTGGGGTCCTAGGGCACGCGGTGAGGCCCCGCTGGACCTCGCATGCGCGTCGGAGCGGGGTGGGGTGAAAACATTAGGCTATTCTTAATCCCCACATAAAAAAGTAAGATTCATAATTCTACCTAACATAATATAACTATCCACATATAACCACACACATTATTTTTACCAAGGTAAGTGACAATGTCCCTTGAGAAATGCTTAGTCTTTAGTGTCCCATCACACAATATCATAATGTGAATTACATTTTACCACATAACTGTGGATGAACACTTCATTACATAAATATCTTCTTAATGAATCCATATTCAGTCCAACTGTAAAAGTCTCAGTATAGTCTATATCAATAGTTCCAACACAGTCCCAAAGTCTAAAGCTCAAAGTCTCCCATAAAATCAAAAGACAAGTTACATACCTCCAACATACAATGACACAGAATAGATATTCCCATTCCAAAAGGGAGGAATGGGGCACATCCAGGAAATATGGATCCATAACAAGACCAGAAAACAGCAGGATAAACTCCAAACCCTGTAGCTCCAAGTCCAACAGGTGAGCCTCTCCTTGAAATCACCTCAGTTCCAAAGGACTTTGGTTCCACCCCTCCAACACAGCTGGCCATAGAACACATCACTCTCTTGGGCTGGCTCCTCCCAGAGCATAGAGATCTCCTTGATGGATGTCCCATGTTGTCTCTGGCATCTCTTATTCATTTCTCAATGGCAAACCAGGCTTTAACTTCACAGCACAAACTGTCCTTCTTGGGCCTCTAAACTGCAGGCTTCCTGCCACATGCTGTTTGGATGCTGCCATTTTTCTGAAATCTTGGAGGAGGAATCCACAACCTCCTCTTTCTTGCATCTTTGATGCCTCTAAAACCAGAACCATGTGGATGACTTTGCCAAGATTTTATGTTGCCTTGGATTAGAGATTGCTCCTTTGAATCACAGCTGATTCAGCTTCTCTGTGCTGACTGCAGGAAAATTTTCTTTCTCCTGGGCAGTTGCTTTAGGAGAGAAACAAAACAAAACCTTGCTTTGGAACTCCACCTTTCAGCTCATTCCTTCCTAAAGGATTTCGATTCTTATGGGTGGGAGCCTTGTCTGAGGATTTTGCCCTCAAGCTAGGGCCTCTCCTATTATTCAAACCGAGAACAGGCTTTGGATTACTACTGGAGCTAATCTTAACAGTTCACATTTTGTCATCTGCTTCTTTTTGGTTTAACTCTAAGTTTGCCATTGTGTTTTTCATTATCAAATCTTACAAGTAATTGCTTCTTCCTGGCTGATTCCTTGTTCTTTTTCATAACTCTGAAGATAACTAAAAAGTAGCCATATCACATTGTCTTGACTACATTGCTTTGAAATTTCCTCCGCCATGCATTCCAGTTTAACTTTAGGCAAGCTTTCAGGATGAGGGTAAAACTTCTAAACTTTTGCCCAACACATGGCTCCTTGTGTCTCTCGTCCAGTTGCAAACACAGTCTCTGTTCTCCTCTGGACCATCACAAGCTGGGCTTTCACTGCCTGCATCTCTCACAGCATTGCTTTCTTTGGAGCACTCATGAGAAAGGCCCATTTGGCCCCATAGCCAAGACACAAAGACATACCCAGCACAAAATCCCAAATTTCTCCATATTTCTCCCAATAAACAGTTTCAAAGGCACAATAGCCACATCACAGCATTGGTTATATTGCTGGGTACCAACTTCTCTCAGCTTCAAAAACAGCATCATGTGATAACTGATGCTCTTAACCACAGCAATACCCCACTCCCGTTACCAATTTTAGTAATGGTTACTCTTAACTATTGCTGTGAGAGAGTACCCAAAGTCAAATAACTTGAGGTAGAAAACAAAATTCATTCATCTTAGTGTTCCAGAGGGGAGACATAGTCTTTCACAGCAGTGGTTTCATGGCTGAAGCTGGCGGGCTAAGTCACGGCAGATGTCCACGCGGCTGGAGGATTCCTGGAGAGTCTCTCTTCTTCCCAGTCTTCTGTTCTGTGGCTCCTTTTGTCTGATCCACTACTGGGAGTTCCAATGAGATCCAGAGAGGTTCTAATCAGATCTATGGCTGATCTTTGTATTATGCAGATAATATATTCAGGTGGTCTCAGCTGCTCTCGCCAGGTGCGGTTTCAGTTGATCTTAGTTAATGTCAGGTGTGTCAAATTGACACCCAGGATTAACTATCCACCCTCTTTCTGGGTGATGGATGGACCCTGTGAGATCATAAGCCGATGAAGGAACGAACCTCTTCTCTGAGGCTGTTCTGTCGCAGCGATGAAAGTGAGTCACGCGCTCAGGTACTGGGGTGCAGCTGGGTCAGAACAAGAGACTGGGGGGGCTGCTCCCACAGCGGGCCGGGCTTGCTAACAAAAGTGCTGTGTGTTTAAGCTATAAGAAAGGACTCTGGTGTGTTCACCACAAAGACATGATGCAAACCAGGAGGTGGCTGGGCCTCTTGGCACACAGTACATTGTGCCCATGCGAAGAATCGTCGCATAGTAGTATACCAACACGTGTAGCTCTTTTGTCTGTGGATCAGTTAAAGGTTTTAGAAATAGAATAGAAAGGAGAATTCTGGAGCGTGGGCGAAGGTAGAGAACCAGACTCCTTCTCTGCTCACAGTAGCTGTCGCACCAAAGTGGCCAACATTTGGGACACCTCCACTCACCCCGTCTTCAACTGTGTGGCTGAGCCGAGAATTCTCCAGAGCTTGCTCAGACCCTGGCAGCACAGCTGAGATCTCCTGATGGGCACTGCCGACTGTCCTTCCCTCTCACGTGCTCACAGTTCAGCAAACATTGCTGCCACTGCCTTAGTCAGAGTCCTGCGGTCAGCCTGCCCTGTCCTGGATGGAAAATAACCCCCAAGAGCTCATGTGCTTGCCAAGATTGTGAGCCCTTTAGGAGGTGGAGCCTTGGTGGAGGAAGTATGAGAAGGGATCCCCCACCCCACTTGAGTTTGGCTGCAGTATAAAAGCCAACCTCCTGCTTTTGCTTCCCAATCTTCTCTACCTGCCGTGCCACCCCCGCCCCGTGCTCCCCCTCCAGCACCATGATGGTTTCCAGCTCCTCTAGACACACAGGCCAGGCCATAACCCCTTTCTTGCTTAAGTTGCTTGGATCAGAGTATTTTATTCCTGTGCTTCGGGCCAAGGCCATAGACGGTGTGGATCTCTGGTGGGTATCTTGGTCACTTAGTCAACAGTACCTCAGTGGCTTAGTCAGCAGTACCTCAGTCACAGAGTCAACAGTACCTCAGTGGCTCAGTTAGCAGTACCTCGGTCACAGAGTCAATACTATTTCAGTACTCACTCAACAGTACCTTGGTCACTTAGTCAACGGTACCTCAGTGGCTCAGTCAGCAGTACCTGGGTTGCTAAGGCCCATCTGGGGCCTCTCACTCTATCTCCCAACCTCCGTGCTGACTTCTCAAGTGCTCCTTGCATTTTAAAAGTCAGGAGTATTGCTTGGTCCCCCGAGAAGCACACCCGCAGCCTGCGTCCCTGCGCGCTGAGGTCAGATGCGTGGGAAACGCATTTCTCACGAATGAGTACTCCACGAACACCCTGGGGAAGCCAAGCAGACTGCAATGGAGGTGGTCCAGGAGGGGCTGAGCACTGGCAGGAAAGTGAGGAGCATGTGTCCCATGTGCAGGAAGCGTCTCCATTTGCAGCGTGCGGGTCATGTGAGTCATACTCATGTGTCTGATAGGAATGATGGAAGCTTTGAATGCTTCTCCCCAAACAGCTCGGGATCAGGGGCCTGTGACAGAGGAACCCGAGAGGTGAGGAGCAACCACGGCTGTCTTCACACAGGCAGCCCCACAGCTTGGTGGGAGAGGCCCCTCTTCTGGGTATGCTCAGCTCTTCTGGCCTGCTGACATCAGCTGCTGTCCCTGGACAAGCATTTTAGACACCGCCCATCCTCCACCTTAAGGTGCTGCAGGGGCAGAGCGCCAGCGCTGCGTGCTCTGTCCAGCAAAACTCAGGTGCTCAGAGTTGCAGCTTTGGCAGGCAGCTCCCTAACCACACTCCACACCTGCGTCTCAGGTCGCTGCTGTGAGCAGAGCCAACAGTCCCAGGAGAAATCCAAGCCCCGCGTGGGCTCAGCATGTGCCCATGACAACAGCCAGAGCAGCCTCGGGTGACCCTGGCAGCCCCTCACACTGGGCGGGAGAGCCCATGGCCCTTGGCACTCTACCTGTAAGAGATGCATCATCCCTCCTGCCTCCCACCGCTGCAGCACGCAGACACACGCGCACGCAAGGAACATGCTGAGCTGTGTACAGAAGGAACGCCATGGTTAGAACTCCAAGAGCGGGTGTCACGCAGCGGGCAACCAGCTAAAGGGAGCAGCCTGGGCGGCCTCGAGCATTCCCAGTCCCTGAGAGCACAGGATGCTTGCGACCTCCACGAACGGCTCCTAGAGACAGACATAGATGCTCACAGCCCACCTGGGACACGAAAGTCCACGACTGGCCACGGCTGGCACCACACAAGTCGCCATCCATGGCAGTGATGCATGATGCTCCGCCTTCTCCATGCCTCTCCCTCCTCTCCAGACAGTCTGGTGCACGTTCACTGCAGTTTCTGTCATGGTAGAATCCCTCAGGAGCAGCATCCGCACGACTCATGGATTGTCCAGGTGTGTGAACCTCTCCAAGTTGTCTCACTTGCAAAAAATGCTAAGAGGTGCGTAATAAAGTTAATGGCTTTCTGTGCAATGAGTAATGCATTTAACAACTCTTAACAGCTTTATAAATTGTCTGATCCACATATGTTATGTGAGTTCTGTTTTTTTTTAATTTTATTGAGAGAGAGGAGGTAGGAGAAAGGAGGGAAAAGAGAAAGAGGAGATGAGAAAGCAAGAGAGGAGAGAGAGAGAGAGAGAGAGAGAGAGAGAGAGAGAGAGAGAAGGGAGGAAGGACGAGAAAAAGAAGCACCGCCTAGGAGGGCTGTAGAGAAAGGTCAGGGCACAGCCTTAGGACTCAAACTCGGGTATCCAGGCTTGAACCACAAGCGCCTTTTCTTACTGAGCCATCTCACTGGCCCCGTGTTCTACTTTAAACATAGCTTTTGCTAAAGAAATAATCTGAATTGTGTCACCACAACAGTCACATTAGACCTAAAAGTCTACAGCAAAGCCCGCTTTTCTTGCAGACTAAAGCTTGTCACCACATCCAAAGTTCCTGAGGTTTGGAAGAGTTTCCTAGCATTCAGCACAACACAAAAAGCTGAGGCGCAGCTCCCGGGTGCACGGTCCCAGGGGAGAGCTGGACAGTGCTCGCTAGGGGTGCGTGAGGTGCTGAAGACCAGGACAGCTGGGAAGAGGTCAGGCTGTTTCTGGGTGCAGGTGCCTGAGCTCCTTCCAGATTCCAAGATGCATAAATAGTATCCAGTGAAGATGCGTTTTTGATACGTAGCAGTTCCTTCAGAATATGCCATCACTGCACCAAGAGGCTAGGCCCACTGGCCGGGGACAGGTTTCCTGTGGGTGGTCTCGTGCCAGGCCAGGCTTCAGCCACACTCTAGGAGGTGGAGAGAAGACCCCCAGGAAAACATGCTTATACCACCCATAACTCCACTAGAACCTGCTTGTTTGCTGAAACTCCAGCAACACTTTAAGATCGATCCTAAATCTGAATTGTTTGTGCTCGGGAACCAGCAATGTGTGTCTGCTGAAGCTAGGAAATATCTTCCTCACTTGAGGACACTTGAAAGGAGCCTCTTAGGGGGAGAAGTGTCACATTTGCCTGGTTTTCTGCCCATGACTCGTGCTGGAGTTGCAGTGCACTGCGGATGAGTCCTGACTGACAAGCCCGGCACAGGAGGTGCTCAGGAGTGAGTCCAGGTGGAGCCCCACGAGCAGGACTTCACTCTAAGATTAGAGGCGCAGGTGAGCAGGGGGGACATTTAGGGGTGCCTGCGTGGTCTCAGGAGTGGAAGTATCAGACCATGTGCACATGAGCATGTGCGTGTGTATATGCATGTGACGTGTGTGTGTGTGTATGTACCGTCCACATGTCTCTATGCATGTATGTTGATGTTTATCGCTTTTGTGTTGGTGTAAGTGTGTCATGTGTGTCCTATGTGTATCTCTGTATGTTTGTGTGCTTGTGTGTCCTGCATGTGTATGTAGGTGTGTGTGCATGTGTGACCCTGTGTATTTCTGTATGTGTGTGCAATGTGCATCCCACGTGTGTCCATTTTATCTCTGTATGTATGAATGTGTGCACCATGTGTATGTGTGTGCGTCCTTGTGTCTGACATGTGTGTCTCTGTATGTATATACGTGTGCACAGCATGTGTTTTTCTATGTGTGTCTCTGTTTGTATGTGTATCTATGTTCCATGTGTGTCCATGTCTGTCTTGTGTATCTCTGTATGTGATTCTGTATGTGCATAGATATCTTGTATGTATTCATGTTTATCAATGTATGTATGCAACATGTGTGTCCTGTGTGTCTCTATGTTTATGTCTATATGTCTTTGTGTATACATGCGTGTCTGTGTGTGTACATGTGCCTAGCATGTGTGTCCCTGTGTGTCTCTGTATGTGTATCCCATGTGTGTCCATGTTTATCTATATATTTATGTATAAACATGTGCCTATGTTTATCCTTTTCACCTATCAAATGTGTTTCATATATGTCTCTGTATGTGCATGTGTATCCCGTGTGTGTCCATGGGTATGTCTGCATGTATGTATGTGTGCAGCGTGTGTGTCCTAAGTGTCTGCCGTGTGTCCCCTGTTGTGTGTCTCTTTATGTGCATGTGTCTGCCGTGTGTCCCCTGCTGTGTGTCTCTTTATGTGCATGTGTCTGGTGTGTGTCCTCTGTCCCTGACTCCCCGGCAGTAGCACACAGGCAGCCATGGCCAGAGGGTTCATCTCACCAGGGCAAGGCAGGAACTCACCACCCGACTACCTTTGTGCATGGCATTGGCTTGCATTTCACAGTTTGCTCTGGCAACTTCACAAACATCTAATTTGTAACTTTCCCATACATTAACACGGGAAAACAACACACACTGCAGTGATCACTGGAATCAAGGAGAACTTCCCACAGTGCACACTGCAGTGACCGCTGGAATCAAGGAGAACTTCCGCAGTGCACACTGCAGTGACCGATGGAACCAGGAGGAACTTCCCACAGTGCACACTGCAGTGACCGCTGGAACCAGGAGGAACTTCCCACACTGCACACTGCAGTGACCGCTGGAACCAGGAGGAACTTCCCGCAGTGCACACTGCAGTGACCGCTGGAATCAAGGAGAACTTCCCGCAGTGCACACTGCAGTGACCGATGGAACCAGGAGGAACTTCCCACACTGCACACTGCAGTGACCGCTGGAACCAGGAGGAACTTCCCGCAGTGCACACTGCAGTGACCGCTGGAACCAGGAGGAACTTCCCGCAGTGCACACTGCAGTGACCACTGGAATCAAGGAGAACTTCCCGCAGTGCACACTGCAGTGACCGCTGGAATCAAGGAGAACTTCCCACAGTGCACACTGCAGTGACCGCTGGAATCAAGGAGAACTTCCCGCAGTGCACACTGCAGTGACCGATGGAACCAGGAGGAACTTCCCACAGTGCACACTGCAGTGACCGATGGAACCAGGAGGAACTTCCTGCAGTGCACACTGCAGTGACCACTGGAATCAAGGAGAACTTCCTGCAGGGCACACTGCAGTGACTGATGGAATCAAGGAGAACTTCCTGCAGGGCACACTGCAGTGACTGATGGAATCAAGGAGAACTTCCTGCAGGGCACACTGCAGTGACCGATGGAACCAGGAGGAACTTCCTGCAGTGCACACTGCAGTGACTGATGGAATCAAGGAGAACTTCCTGCAGTGCACACTGCAGTGACTACTGGAATCAAGGAGAACTTCCTGCAGTGCACACTGCAGTGACCACTGGAATCAAGGAGAACCTCCCACAGAGCACACTACAGTGACTGCTGGAACCAGGAGAAAATTCCCACCAGCTGGTCTGTGGAAAGACGCTGCTCACGGTGAAGAGCAGATCCCATGCAGGACTGCAGGGTGCCTCCAGCAGCCGTGTCCAAGCCCATCCCTGAGTGAGGAGGACTCTAGGCCACACAGCTCTCTTCAGGGTCTTCCTTGATCTTCATTACTCCACAGGCATCCACTTGCCTGGGGATGAAAGGGACGGGCAGCCAGGCTGGAGAGAACTACAGGAGCACAGGGAGGAGGCACCAGCCAAGAAGAGGGGGCTGGAGGACTGGTGGATGCGCTGCCTCGAGTGCATCTGCTGCCTCCAGTGCATCTGCTGCCTCATGCGCATCCACCGCCTCACATGCACCCACCACCTCACACACACCCACCGCCTCACACGATCCACTGCCTCACACAATCCACTATTTCGTGCTATCCACTGCCAAGCATGCACCCAGACTCATCCTGTGCCTATGGCTGGCCCGGGAGAGTGCTCAGTCTTGAGGCTGCACTGTGTTGGAGACACAAGACAACTGATCCTCACACACACTAGTATCCTCTGCAGCAGAGTTCTCACACAGGTGCTGAGCGCTCAGTGGCCCCGGGTAGTGTGTCAGGCACCATCAACATCTGCCTGCTACAGGCGGCACCTCGTCATGTTCAAATAGGATGATGCACACAAAGATACACAAAGGTCCAGCAGAGGGCAAACAGCTCTCTCTGGTGTCCAGGCCAGTCCTGCAGAGTCAGCCCTGCTGAGAGCAACACCTCATGCACCCCACAGGCCGCACCCATCCCCGGGGCAACTGTTGTCATGCCCCAAGTTCTCCCCCAAAGTGTGCAACCAAATCTTCCGTTTCCCCTGGGCTAATGGAGTTCACTGGCTCCACCACCTGCTACTACACATTTTAGCACAGGGGCTCTTTCAAGGCCCTGAAAACAGGACCCTCTGCTGGGCCACCTGTGTCCTGCACTGCCCCGTGTGACTCCGGGGCAGCAGAAACCTTGCTACCTTCCCTCCCTGACAGCTGTCAGTCAATCCAGTCAGGTCCTAGGAGACTCCTCCCTTTACGCCCTAAGTCTAAGGGCCTGGGGTCAGCTCTGAGAGGCACCAGCTACCTCCACACCAATTATGTGCCTTAATCTGCCCCTTCATTCCTGGGCCACAGCACACCTGACCTTGAGGTAGAATCTCCCACAAACCAGCAAGTGAAGATGGCTCTACTGTGCTCTTTTCTGGAAAGTGAAGACCACCACGCCCACCGGTCCTGCCCAGTCCCTCAGAACAGTCCTGTGCTTCCACGCAAATCATCTCAGCCGCCACTAATTACAGAAATAAAATATTAGGCTGAGAGAAAAATTTCCAGGGTGTCTGCCGTTAAACTTCTCTTGTGGAGGCCTCTCATTAAAATTAATAGTAGCTGGTGCTAATAAAACTGTTTCAAATTTCATGAGGCCTTCTTTTTCATTGTAGAGCCTCCCGCTTTATCAAAATATCTGTGAGCTGAGGGTTGTGGGCTGGGGAAGGACACAACCACCCCGGATGGTAGGTGTGCACGCCTGCCACACGCACTGTGCATGCCTGCCACACGCACTGTGCACGCCTGCCACACGCACTGTGCACGCCTGCCACACGCACTGTGCACGCCTGCCACACGCACTGTGCATGCCTGCCACACGCACTGTGCATGCCTGCCCACATGCACACTTACACATGCTGTTCATGTTTCCACATGCATGCTTCCATACACACAGGTACACGCACTGTCCTGTCCATGCGCATGTTTGTGCAACACGTGGATACATGAGCGGCTCATACCAGCCCGCGTGCATGCTTACACACACCGATGGATGCTCTGTGTGTCCTTCCATCTGACTCTAGTTTGCACATAGCATCTCTGTGTGCAGAGTTGTGAACTTAATCAGTGTCCTCGTTAGGAACCAGGCCTTCCCCCAGACCCCAAGTTCAGGACAGGAGGAATTAAACTAAGTGCAGTGACCCCAGTATCCCAGCACATGGCACCTCTGAAGAACCCAGTCCTTCATGCACGGAATCCCCCTGGAAGTGCTTCCTGGAGGGCGCATGCTCTTCCTGGAAGTGCCTCCTGGAGGGCGCATGCTCTTCCTGGAAGTGCCTCCTGGAGGGCGCATGCTCTTGGTGACTCCCTGGGCAGAGTGGAGAGACAAGTCTGCAAGCAGCTGCAGGGCTGACAGTCGCTGCTCAGAGCAAGCAACGTAAGGACAAGCAGTGCCATGCTCTGTAGCCAAGGGGACACAGGGCATCTGTGTCTCGTGTCAGTGTGTGCATCTGGACTCTCTGGTAGGCTGTGAAGCCATAGAGTTGAGCCCAACGAGGACCTGCAGCCTCCGGCTACCATGTCTGCTGTTGGCTGCAGCGGAGGTCAAAGGCGGGCACCATAAGAGATCTGTGCTCCAGCAGCAGCTCTGGAGACCCACGTACTCTCCAGGAGGGTCAAGGTGGTGGGGCTCTGGGACTGCCTGGAGGCCGAGGCCAGGGCTCTGCATGGCCCAGCGTCTACCTTCTCCGCCCTCTCTCTCCCTGAACACTTGAACCTGCTCTGCGCTCAGGGCACATGCTCCCGTCACACCTGCCCGGTGCATTTCCGGGTGCATCAGTTCAAAGCTAGCAAGTCTTCCCTAAACTGTACTTGGGCACATGAGTCGTGCACTTCTGTCCAGCATGAGCCGAGATGCACAGCTGTGCCCACCAGAGACAAAAACATCAGATGCAAACATTCTGCAGACACGAGGGTGCAGCTCCCCTAACTGGCCTCACCACCCAGCCACCTCCTGGCTTCCCATGCAAAGGGTCCTGATTCTAACGTCTCAGCTTTGACCCTCACATTAAGCACAGAGGTCTGTGCTTGTACAGGATTGTGTGAACATTCCTGATAAAGCCAATGCACCGTGAGAGGTGTGCTAACAGGAAGGCACGTGGACAGGAGGTGAGGCAGCTGGTCACATTTCACCACAGTCAACAAGCAGAAATGGGCTGGTGCCATGCAGAATCATGGTGGGTCTCCTCTGGTGAGCTAAACCCCTCTGGAAACATTGCCAGAGAGCATCCAGAGGCGTGTCTCTGTCGGTATTTGATTATGAGTTGCCCCTACGGGGTCATGTGTTTGAATCTGTAGCTATGTCAATGTTTTGGATGGTCTTGGCCACCTTAGGAGGTGGGGCCTTGCTAGAGGAAGGCGTCAAGGGGGACAGGCCTCGAGGTTTAGTAGCCCATCTCTGCTTGCAGTTGCTTCTCTGCGTCCCTGATGAGAGCCGTGGCCTGAACAGCCCTCCTGCTTCTGCGCCTGCCAGGCCTTTGCCACCATAATGGACCATATCTTCCCTCTGAAGCCATCAGCCAAGTGGATCTCTCCTTCTCCCGCAAGTTGTGTCTGAGTGTTCTCACAGCAGCAGGGGGAAAAACTATAGCAGTCTCCTAGGTAACCCCACGTCCAGTCAGGTTGCCAATGAAGGCTACCAGCACAGCAGCCAAACACTGGGGTCTGGCCCCAACAACAGAACTCAAATCTCTCTCCAGGCCACTCCGACATCCAAAAGGCTGCAGCATCTTTGGGTTAAGAGGTAAGAGATTTGCACTCCATGAGACCATCTTCACATCTTTCAGTAAGTCCAGCCCACTGACGGGGCCTTTGTTAGATGGCAGCATTTGCTTACTTGCACAATCATGGTTTGAGAACAAGTTTGCAGGAAGGAACAGAAAGGGCTGGGAGGCCCCGGAGCCAGTCAAGGCAAGAAGAGGACTGTGGGCTTTGTGGAGCTCAAAGACACATACCAGTCACCGTGAACAAAAGGTTTTCCAGTTGTGTTCTGTACTGGGAATAGAGCCGGGCTCCTCTCTCAGCTCCATGCTACTGATGAGGGTGGTTCTGGTCTCTGGCTCCATGTCGCTGCTGCTGATTGATCTGTTCTTCGCTCCAGCTCCAAGCTGCCGGTGGTGACTCTGGTCTTCGCTCCAGCTCCAGGGCTTCCTGCACAGGTTCGCGGCAAGGCACACTATGTTGAGCACTGCCCATGGGCTCTGTCCTCAGTGCACAGTAGCCAGAGCTCACTTGTCCTTTCATCCTCTCCTGAACAGCACTGGCGACTGGACACCCGTGGTGGTGTCTGGATGGAGAGAGCCGGCTGACCAGCCCCAAAGCCTCTTCTCCTCACAAGCACTTTCCTCACAGGGCACAAAGCACCTTTTTATCCCTTTCTGAGACCAAGTGCCGTGGACTCTAGTTTGGCCTTGAATCAATGCGTAGTTGAAATGCCCAGAGGATCAAGTCTGGCCGTTACCTCCTGAGTGCTGGGGTGGAGCTTCGTGACCGCACCATCACGCAGTGGTAACGGGGAACTGAACCAGGACTTGGTTCATGCAGACACGTCCTCCAGCAGCTCAGCCACATCCCTGGCCACTTGAATTTCATGCAAGCACAGGGGGAGCAGGGGGAGCTGACCGTTGAGCTTTGTCTCCAGTGAGCTCCACAGAGCAGCAGGGCCCTTCAGGAGATGGGCCAGGCTGGGGCGAGGGACACAGTGCGAGGTTTGAGGTATTACCTTCCCTTCCAAGGTCCCCGATGTCTAATGTGTACTCCCCGCCCACTTCAGAGGACCTGACCTGAGGTTCTGCTGGACAACGTCTTAACATAGGAACATGGACATTGTCCAAGAGGCGCCACCCTGAACGTGGAGGACATTCAGACTCCGTCCCAGACAAAGGATGCTGTAAGAGAGTGACGGATGGAGTGACCCCTCGGCCAGGCTCCCTTCACACTGGCTCTCTCCTTCAGTACCAGAGGCCACCTCAGCCTGGCAGATTCTTCCCAGGGGCTTCCTACCTTCAGCCAGACTGAGTGCACTGGCCACTTGACCCCCCCAGCTTGCGCCCCAGATGGTGGGGCACTGTGTCCCTGTACTTGACCTGGTTTGGACTGGACAAGAGAAAAGCTAAGCCACGGAATGAATAAGCACATGGTCCCTAGAGGATGCTAACAAGAGAGGGAAGCTGGTTAAAATGGAACGTAGTGGGCCCAGCTCCTGCCAGCTCTGTCCTCTCTGCGCACACAGCATGACCTTACAGACAGACAATCACACGGAAACAAGAAGAAATGTCAAACAAGGGGGCTTTGGCTTCCAGCCTGAGGCCTGACCCTCCCCATCCACTTCCGGTAGCAGGGTCACCTCAGGGATGCGGCTGGGTTTCAGTCCCTGTGCTTATGTCAGGCCCATGTATTAGTTGAGGGGGTAGTCACGCAGCCACTATAGAACTGTTTCTCCGCTGTGCTCCAGGGATGAGAAACCTGGGCTCCACCCACTCCTATTTAAATGAACTCGCCTCACCCTGGAGATCACCCGGTCTACTCTGGTGCCCACCTTCCACACTCCACCTAGACATGCCCGGAGCTCGCCCAGCCCAAGTCTGGGCTCTCTGCTCAAAGGCCCACATCTCCTCAGCTGGGGCTCCCTGGTGCCCCATGGAGAGAAGGTTAAGCTTAGCTCCCCTGGGGATCATCTCCCAACCTTCTGCAGCATCATCCACTGAGTCTAACCAGAAAGATGCAGCTCTCTCCAAATCTGACCCCTCCCGACCTATGCCTCCTTACACCTCAGGGCTTCCCGCCACAGGGGCTCCTGTGAGCCCAGCGTCTCCCCACCTACCAGAAGAGCCTCACAGGGCTCCCACGGGCCTTGAAGCCAGAGCTAATGGAAAAGAAGGCCTCTAATGGCAGCAGGAGGTCACCAGCTAGGCTCTGGGAACGAATGTTTGGGGGCTGTGAACTCCTTTCCTGTGACCTGCCCTCTACCAGGTGGATTTGTGGTAAGGAGGGACCTGACCACCCCAAGTGCTCTCTGGCACCGCTATCCTGGCCTTGGACTGTGCTGTGTCCATCTGCCCCCCCTTTGGAGCTGCCCCCCAGCTGGGCGCTTAGGCAAGACAGGGGAGGGGTGCAGAACATTCCCAGGGACTCTACATTCTGTGGTGGGCCGGCAATACTCCATTTCCTTGTGTAAATTCCCTAGAAATGGCAGAGGACACTTTCCACATCCTCTAGCACCTTCTCCAGTCTCCCCCACGTCTCTGAGCAAGCGCTGGTCCCAGCTCGCCCTCAAGGGCCATCTCTATGTAGGCCTAGCAGGGTTCTCAGCAGGCACCTGGGATCTCAGCTCGCCGCCGCCATCTCCCCGCTCCCCCCATCCGGAACATTCAGGCACTGTCCAGCAGATCTTGCGGATTTAGTGGAAATACTTTGCTCTGGGCCGAGCTGAGCTGGGCAGAGGTGTGTGCGCCGAAAGAACCGGGAAGCAATGGAGAGCTGAGGGAAGGCGGCCCAGGCTTGGTGCGCGAGGGCGGAGGCGGATCGCGCGAACCGGTCTTGCTTTCGGTTTCCCAGGCGCCTGGCACCGCCTCTTCAAGCCGCGGAGTCCACGCTCCGTTCCGGCGCGATCCTGCCGCTCTTGGCCCGACCCTGCCCGCCAGTGGCCGGACTGCAGGTCGAGACCGGCGGGAGGAGCAGCAGGCCAGGGAAGGGGCTGCCGGCTGCCCCCGGTAGCGCCTCGATGGGCCTCGCCCAGGATCCTAAAAGCGGAGCTGAAGAGCCGGGACCCGCGGCTCCTCCGGGATTTCCCCTCCCCCGGGCTGTCCAACCTCTAAAGGGTCTTTTAGGAGTGGGACCCAGTCTCCCCTCGAGGGCATAGTGTTGTCCAGGCGGTGATCCGTCCCGCTGCCGCTGGACAAGCTGGCTGGGTGGAGAGGTCCTGCTTGCGCTTCGCTCCCTTTCTTTCGTGGTGCGCAGGGCCCGCCAGGAGTTTCCTGCCATCTTCTGGCGCTCTAAAGGCCTGGGCTGCCCAAGCCCCTGCGAGGTCTCCTGCAGACCCCTCCATGCAGACGCCCCCTGTGGGCCCCGCCGGGACCTGCTTCCGCTCTGCCCACCAGCTCGGGCTCACAGACCCTGGGCGCGAGGCGGGACAGAAAAGGGGCTCGCACCAGGTCCTCTCTCGCCTGGACAGCGGATGCGCGAGACTGTCCAGCTACACGGTCCCGGCAAGCACACTGCGCAGCCTAGTCGCATTCCAGGTCCACGAAGGAACTTCCGCCCGCGTCATCCACACACCCCAGCACCCAGAGGAGAAAACTTCTGCAGGAAGTGGTGCTCTGGATGGAAGGCAACCCAGCCTCGGGGACCAGAGCGGTCCCCACAGTGGCCCAGGTCAGAGGCCGGCCACGTGCGGTCAGGGCCATCGCGGGGCTGGCCCCCACGGCCACAGCGCCTGGTCGGCCTCTGGTCCCGCTAGGAGCCCGGGATATGCTCCCTGCGCCCCAGCAATAGGGGGCCATTCCCGCCCCTTGGGATACCTACTGCTTAGCACCCCCCCCCCAACCTCCGAGGTCCATAAGTCCTTCGGGGTGCGGCTTCTATTGTGATTCTGCGGTAGAGTGGAGATCTGGGACCCGCACCCGCGCGGGGCGAAAGTGTGAGTGTAGCGCCGCGGGCCAGGCGGGGCCAGGATGGGTTAGACTGAGTGAGGCTCCCTCCTGCGCTCCCACCTCTCCGAGACCCTGTCAGGGGTTAACTCCTGCGCCTGCCTGGCTCAGATCTCGCAGGGGAGGGGCGAGGGCTGCGGGCTGGGGCCTGATCACCCCAGCGGGGCGGCAGCCGCGCGGCCCCATTGCCTACGGTCGCCCGGTCGGTCTCGGGGGCGCTCCATTTGTCGGTCATTTCCCCCTTTCCGCGGGATCATTATTTATAGCAAGGAAATAAAAGGTGTCCCTTGAAAGGGGAGGCTGGGGGAGGGGAGGTCCTCTGAGAACCGGGAAAGTGGATGCGTTTCCTTCTAAAGGTCATCAAAAAGAAGGGAGGGGGAGGAGAAGGGTCTGACCAGCGCCTCCTGGAATTCGTTACTCAAGAGCATTAACTAATTGCCAGATCAGAGCAATGAAAAAGCAAATATTTCTTAAAATAACCGAAGGTAATTATAACCCTGTTGTTGACACGAACGATTAATAATTCATCAGGAGCTACACACAATAAATTGTCAATTTATCTCCCCCACAAAAGTAGGACTTGAGTGGTCGCGCTTCTGTCCTCTGGGCATTTTCTGTGAAGACCCTCTTCTCATTTGGAGGAGCACCCGTCCTCCAAGTCGATTCTTGAAGAATATTGGATTAGCTCGTCTTCAGCATAGAAGAGAACAGGATGATACTGGGGCACCTTCGGAAAGAGCTCAACACACTCAAGCGTCCTTCCTCTTCCTCCTACCTGGGATTGTGAAAGTGCACAGCGGGCCAGACCATCGCTCTGTGTCCCAGGCTGTGTCCTTCCAAGTAAAGTCTGCAGTGTCCAACTTCTGGGAAAGGGCAGCGCTCTGTACCCAGCCCGGGGGCACGAGCTTATTCTCCACCCATGGCACACGACCATGCTGAGAAGCAGTGGCATTGGACCCTGAAAAGCAGAGTGAGACCAAGTGACCAAGGTGCTTGTGGTGGACACCGAGCTCCCAGGGGGCTGCCCATCAGGGGAGCTTCCAGGGGCCCATTTTTTTTTTTCCTATGAATGATAGAAAATGTTTTTCAATAGCTGGGAAATTATATTGTCATAGTTACTGCTCCTTAAAATAAGCTTTTAAATATCTGTGGGGATTTGTCACATACATAAAGGTTCGAAAATCCATCAAAGGGACATGTCCCCTTTGGGATCTGTAGAAATTCAAATGGTGTTAATCATAATATCCACACATCACAGTGCCTGGTTCCCAAGATCCCCTTTAACACCCCTTAGAAACTTTTGAAATGTTATCTTCGTTAAAATGATTTTCTTTTTACCATTTTCGTACCTGTATAGATTTAATTTGGGTTTCAACCGAATGTTTTCTTGGGATCTTGAGATACTGGGTAACTAAAAACAATTAAGTGATATCAATGCAAGTATACAGTTATTTGGAGGGAATTTTCCAATAATTCAGAACATATTTAAAATTACCAAAGCTTGTTGGTCTGGGTCATAAAGTAGTTTGCAAAGATTTTCTGCGAGTCCTTCTGTGTTACGGCAATCTGATGGCGGTAGTCAGGTGTGTGCTGACTTTGGAAGGTCTTTCCAAGGATGTGCTTCACTTTTGGCTTCCTTTATAAGTACCTGACCCTAGGAGGCAAACACACTGGGGGGCTGAGATGCAGCCCCGTGCTCCTCACCGCCCTGGGTTGGAACTTGCCCGGGTCTGCCCCTATCTGACCATCATTCGCTGGTCTTGTGCATACTGCCTGGCTCTTTTCCCAACTCCGAGGAGAGGTCAGGCCAGGGGGTACAGGGCAGGCGTACCCCAAGACTCTGGGGGGCACCGAGGCTCCAGGCTGCGCCACGCCTTCCTCTTCCCCCTTCTCTACCCCTCCTGCCGCACACCACACAAAGGCAGATGAAGTTCTTTTCAAGTTTCAAAGGCGGTTGCTCGGCAGCTCTGCAGAAACAGTAACTCTTTTATTGGGAACAAATGTTGACATTTGACGGGCGAGAGGCAGCGCCCGCGCAGGCCGCCGGGCAAGCGCCCCTGGGGCTCTCTGCAGCGCCCGGTCCCCAGGGCCCACCTGAGATTAAAGCGCGAATTCCGATAAATCAACTCTAATGAAACCCGGCCACGAAGGGCTGCAAAGCTGTCGCTGCCTGACATCCTGGGCGCCCGGCCTGTGAGCCTGAGCCCAGGGCGGGTGCTCCCTGAGTCTCATTCTTCCTCAAACCCGGAACAACTGCAAAGGCACCTTGGCTGCCTATGTCATTTTTCCCCACCTGCCCACTGAAGTCTCTCTCTCTCTCCTCTTTTCCAACAACCTGCTTGTCAAGGAACTCAAGTCCCCTCGTGTCTTTAGCACCCCCACCAATCCCTTATGGCGCGATGTTCTTAGTGCACATTTAAAAATCAAGTTCTCTAGGGAGACATTCGGTCAGGTGTCAAGGTGGGGAAGTTGATAAGTCTTGAGCCTTGGCCGTCCTGGAGCAGCCTTGAGTCTCGCCCAGTGATGGGGGCCTGAAAGGCCTGGGCAGGAAAAGGCTTGGGGATCACATGTCCTGGGAAGACCATCTTCCCCATCTTCGCAGACCGGCAGCTGCACCAGCCTTCCAGGCCGACAGCAGGAAGGTTGAGGGGGCGGCTTCACTGTTGGTAAGCAGAGATGTCAGCTAGGGCTCGGGGTGTCTGTCCCATACAGGGGCCACCTTAACCCCTGATTTTTCCTTACAGTTCGGTCTTGGGATGTTTCCGTTGTTAGATATTGTTAACTCTATACTTTTCTGCAAAACTGTCAAAACACTAGCTACAACCTTACGTAGAGACTGGCCATTTTCCTCCTGATTGATGGACAAAATGTGGCCGATAGCAATAAAACAACCCAAGATGCATGTGAAGGAGAATGGATCTCTGTGGAAACGCGACGAAGGAGGCATATCTGCCACGCAAACAAGAAAACACGCTGAAGAGCCAGCTCCCTAGTCCCAGACCTGGCATCTGCTTGCTTCCCACTGCACTGCCCAGAGTGGCAGGGGTCCACGCTAAGAAGAGAGAGAGAGAGAGAGAGAGAGAGAGAGAGAGAGAGAGAGAGAGAGAGAGAGAGAGAAAACCTTTCTGCCAGCATTCAGCTCCATTTCCATCACTGAGGAGGCAGAAAAGAGAGATAGTTGGTCTCCACTCTACACTTCTTTTAGGTGGCAGGAGCTGGAAATGCCTTTACGTTTTACCCCCAAAATACTGTGTGCTGTGGAGGCAAAGCCCCAGCAGCCTCCGGCCCCCAGCCGGCCTCCCTCCCATCGGCAGCCCCCTGGCTTTGCTTCACGTCCTCAGATGACTTTCTAGTCCCCTTTCTTGGGAGACCCCAGCAAGAGACCACTCATTTCTATGGCACAAAAAGCCACCGGAGAGAGATCCGTTTGTCAATATCAACCGGTCCAGCAATTTCCCATCCTCAGCCACGCCAGCCTATCCTATCGGGGCCGGCAGATGTTTAGACAAGATTTTATAAATCGTTCAATATCAGCCCATAATGAACCCCAACTGACCATTCCAAAGCACCGGAGACCTCCCCCGCTGGGCTCCAATAACGCGCTCCTGCCGCACCTATTATTAATCACGAGATGAACTAGGTGAGCGTCTTGAAAAATAAGTGTGTGATTGATTAAAGGCAATCTAAGAAGCCATTATTCTTGCTTTATAAGCGTAAGTTATATTCACTCAATTTATCTTTGGAGAGGAAATAAATGATTGTTCATTTCTTTTCAGAAATTATATTATATGGATGAGTCTGTAATAGCAGGCAAGCTGCAGCCACTGAACTGCAGTCGCATGATGCTAATCAAAGGGGCTGGGCTACTTGGCTGCAGACGGCAAGCTGTCCTGTAATTAGGAAGTGAGCAGGCAATAAAGAGACAATTGTCTGGGGCAGCTTAAACTTTTCTTTTCCCGGAGGGTGAAGGTAAATCAGGAGATGCTAACTCCAGTCCATGGCTTCCCTTCCTCTTAAGGGTAGGTGCTGGGCTGTTAAAAGTCCTTAAATAATTGTGAATAATCTCTGTCAGTTTGGATTAAACACAATGCTCCGATGGGTAATTTCTTGTGGGGATGTTCTCCTAGCTGGCTAAGGGGATCCAATGAACCAGCATCACAAATAAATCGTTGAGGAGGGTGTGATAGCCTTTTATTTTTCCATATTTTATAAATTTACACTAACAAGGGATCTGCATTTCCAGCAAACAAAAATTTCAAATTATTTTATCACAATACATCTGTATGTGAACAATCTGGAACTAGAAGACTCTTGCCCGTCTGCATTTTCTTTTTAAATGAGAGCAGGAACAGAAAGTTTATTCCACAGAGCTCCTCATTCTCAGGTGAGCTCAGATAACCTGGCGGCTACCACCCCTGGGGGCTCTTACCCAAGCCACGCTTCAGGAAAAATGAGCCCCAAACACCGTATTACTGCAGACTAGTCTGTTTTATTTACATGTTTAGATATAAATTAGTAGAGAATTCATGTTAAACAACCAACAAAGATTGTATAACCAGCATTGTTCAAATAAAAACCAGGCAGAATTTATTTACAAAAGTTTTAGATTTCATTGCAATACAACTTGCATAAATTACTAGAAGCTTTATATCATTATAAAAATAAATATCAAATTTGTTTCCACTTCTGAAGCACTCAAGCTCTTCGATCACGTTTTATTTCTACTGTATACATCTTTTACAAATAAATTTTACAGTGAGTCCTAGCACACACCTACAGAATATACACCGTGGCAATGAAGTCAGCAATTAGAGATATCCTGAGAAAAAACAGATTGCTTGAAAAAGCCACACAAACACGGGGAGCTACACTATGCCCACAAATCTGCGTGTGCCCAGCAAGAGCATGCCCAGGCCTCCTGTTCTGCCGCTGGCAGTGAGTGTGGGTCCTTCGCCTACGGTGGCACCAGAGGTCCGGATTTACACATCTGGGGTTTGTATCTGTGTTCGAGCTTGGGGAGAGAGAATGCCTCCTGACTTTTTTTTTTTTCCAAAGCAATTGTGACACCTACCTGTGGACCAAGGAAAAAACCAGATCATCCCAAACTGGGCACACAAGGCGTGCAAGGAACCTCTCTGCCAGGTACCACCTCTCCCTCCTTGCACATCGGACCAGCCAGTTTGCTCTGTTTTAAGCACGGGCTTGTAAAAGCACTGCTTTTTGGCCAGGAGACCTCAGGGTCTGGCTGTCCACCTGGACGCGGGGCAGGGAGGGGAGGCCCTAGGAAAGACTGACACTTGCCGTGTGTCTTCAGCCTAACTCCAAAAACAACATTCAAGAAGAGGTGATACCCACTCACTCGCCGGGCACATCTGTCATGTGTCCAGGGTAGGAAAAATGGTTCCAAACAACATAGGAATGCCCAGATTTCTTAATCATCTAACTTTTCAAAGGGGAAAACCACAGATATGTGCATTCATTCCAATCAAAGGAGTGACTCTTCAAAGCACAGCAGCCAAAAAAGAGGGTATCTACAGAACAGAGCGGATCTTTCCTTCTGGAAGGCCCAAGAACCAGGAGTCAGCCATGTTCCGTCTTCCAAAATGAAGAGCACGAGCTGAGAGGCGCCAGAGGGCCAGACAAGCAGGGACGCTCACTTACTTGCACTGCTGATGTGGCCTCCTATAGGTAGGACTGGACTCCGGTGCCAACCACCGTGCAGCCTTCGCTGGCATCTGTTGGAGGCAGTTAGTCAGGGCAGGCTGCAGCCTCGGCAGCCACACACATGCACCTGCATGCACCTGCATGCACCTCTGCTGGGGACACATCTCCCCAGGGCATCTGAGACCCCTTCCTGCGTCTTTCCCTCCCCACTGAAGCCTGTGTCTCGGGGATCCCGGACGGCTCGGAAAGGGCCGTTTGTGGTCTGTGCGCAGTGAGGCCTGAGCTCCGGAGAAAGAACACCAGCTGAAAACCAGCTTCACCCACGCCCAGCAAATTCAGCCAGCAGACAAGAGGAGCGTGCGTTTTGTGGCCGTGTTTGCCCAAACGAAACGGCCAGGGTGATGAGATCAACAGTAAATTAAGCAAGGCGTGAAGCGAGCGGGAGATCTGAGGACAGCCCCCTTCTCCGTGTTTTGCTTCTCCACCCTGCCCCGGACGCGGTCCCCCATTCTTGGTCCGCCGCCGGCCGGGTCTGTCCATTTCCCCCGCGGAGCCCACGGTTCCCCGCCCTTCCCCGGAGTTCCAGCTCACCAGGGTCCCTCCCCGCGGGCCTCGGGCAGCCTACCTTTCTTGGGCTCGTAGCCGCCGCCCGGAGGCCGGTAGTGGGGCTCCAGCGGGTGCGAGCCCGCCTTGCCCGCGTCGCTGGCCGGCTTGGGCGCGGCGTGCAGCGTCTCGGCGGGCGCCGCCGCGTTGTAGCGCAGAAGGCCCTGGCCCTGCAGCGCGGCGTTCAAGTTGCCATAGTTTGTGTAGTTGCCGTAGAAGGGCGACGTGTAGTAGAGGTGGCGGCCGAGCAGCGGCGACGCGGAGTAGGGCGAGCCCCCCGGGGGCGCGCCGGCGGAGGCGGGCGCGGCGGCGGCGGGCAGCCCCGGCGGCCCGAGGCCGGGGCCCAGGCTCGGCTGCTTGAGGTCCGAGGTGGCGATCTCGGCCAGCGACCACAGCTTGGGCTTGCTGGGCGGCGGCGGCGCGCCAGGCGACGTCCGGCTGCCCAGGGGCGTCTTGCCGCCGCCGCCGCCACGGGGGGCGGCCTCCGGCGGGGGGCTCAGCAGCGGCGCCTCCACGCCGGTGAGCGGCGACGAGGTCACGGGCTTGGGCGGCGCCAGGTCGCGCTCCTCGCAATCCTCCTCGTCGTCGTCCTCGTCCTCCAGGTCCTCGTACTTGTCCTTGCACTCCGAGCCCGACTCGCAGGACGGGTCCCCGGCGCGGCTCGGCACCTTCTCGCCGTCCGACTCGGCGGAGCACGAGTGATCGGTCAGCGAGTCCACGTGCAGGCTGATCCCTGCGGGGACGCGGACGGTCGGCGGGACGCCCCCCCCCCCACGTCCTAAGGCCCGGCCTCCCCCACGACCCGCCACGGCACCTCAGGGGCAGCGCCCAACTCCCCGCGACGCCGCGCAGCCGGGTTCCGGGTTTCCAGGCCCCGGGTGCTAGGTGCCCGCCTGGGAAGGAGGCGCCCGGAACCCGGGCCGCCCGGCCCGCTCACCTTCGTCCTCCGCCGAGGTCTCGGTGCCCTCCTGCGCCTTGCCCGGGCTGTCCTTGCCTCTCGCGGCATCTCCGTCGTCCTCGTCCTCGTCTTCGCTTTTATTCCTGGGCGCCCACGTCATCTTGTTCTCCTTCTTGAGGCGCCGGCGCGCGTTGGCGAACCAGGTGGACACCTGCGTGAGGGTCATCTTGGTGATGATGGCCAGCATGATCTTCTCGCCCTTGGTGGGGTACGGGTTCTTGCGGTGCTCCTGCAGCCAGGCCTTCAGCGTGGCCGTGGCGTCCCGGGTGGCGTTCTTGCGGTACGCGGGGTCGTTGAGCTGGTACGGGTAGGCCGCGCTGCTGTAGGGGTGGTAGCTGATGGCGCCGGTCATCCCGCTCGTGTGCGTGTCGTAGGGCGAGCCCTGGAATCGATAACAGCCTGAGTGGGGTGCGCAGGGACCCGCGCAGTCACCCGGAGGCGACCCTCCCAACCGCCCACCAAGGCCTTTCCTGCTCGCTGAACTGAGAGCTTCGCTCTTCCTAGCACTGGGGCGGGGAACTGAGACGGGCTGTTGATCACAAAGTAAGACCTTCTGATTTGGGAAATTATAAAAGAAAACCTACTTCTGCTTTCATACCTTCCCTTGTGTTCCCAGACCTCGCCTGTGATGTCTAAGAACACTCGCTGCCACCTGGGCAGTTCTGCACGTACTTTTTTGATATCTAAATTTCTCCCGACGCTTCCAGCGCGCCCGCCCACCCTTATATGGCTTTTAAAAAACCAGGGCCCCCACTCTGCTATTCAAGCTCTAAAGCTGGGTAAATCCAATTTGCAACTCAGAAGCCAGTCACCGTTTCGAATTCTTCAAATACGCGGTAATTAGCATTTTAATTCATCCTTTAACGTTTAAATGCAAGACACAGGCAGCCTTTGCCCAAGCCAGAGCTACCGTCTCGGCCCAGGAATTCCACCCACGGCGGGCGGTGGCGACCCCCTTGCAACCTCTCACCCGCCCACCTCGGCTTCAAACGCCCTGAAAGTGTTTCGGCCCAATGACTTCGGGGCCCCACCAGAGAACCTAGAGATGCGCGCGATCCCGGGGCGCGGGCCAGGAACCCGGGTTGAGCACCGAGAATTCCCGCGGCACTTGGTCTTATGTCAGCCAACGCTTCCCACACTCGGGTCCCTGAGACCGGTTAAGATCCCGCCTGCGGAGCTTCGGGCCGGGCCCTGGAACGGCAGCCTGAGGCTGCGCGCCCTCCCCAAGCCCATAACCCCACCGTCCCAAGCGCGGCCAGGAAGCCCCAACTGCGGGCAGCCTCCGGAGAGGCCCGGGCAACGGAGGCCCTTTCCACGCTCCGCTGCCCAGGCGCGGGTCAAATACACGCGTGGATCTCTCCCACCCCCCGCCCGGGTGGGGTCGAACTTCGCAGACGCTCGGGAAAATCTTCCCGAGAGCGCGGGGGGGGGGGGAGACGCTCGCCGCCGGTTAGCTCGGTCCCTCAGTTCCGCCCGCCCTTGGGCGTCGGGAGCCGCGGGTCCTGGAGCTCGGGATCCCCGCGCCCCGCTCGGCCCGCGCCCCAATCAGGGTCCCGGAACCCTGCACCCCGCCCCTCGCGGTTACCATGTAGGACGGGAAGCCGGCGGCGGCGGCGGCGGCGGCGTCGGCCGAGTACTGCAGCGGGCTGCCGAAGCCGGTGGCCGCCTGCGCCGTGAAGGCCGCCGAGCCCGGGTACGGACTGAACGCCGAACCGGACGCCGAGCGCGCCAGCTCCTCGCTGCGCGGCGCCGCCAGCGCGGACGCGCCGTAAGCCGGGCACGAGTAGAGCGCCAGCGAGCCGGGCGCTTGGTACAGGTAGCCCTGCGGGTAGGACATGGTGGGCGCGGGACGCGGGGCCCGCGTCACGCCGAGCAGCGGGCAGGACGCGCGGCACCCTCCATCCACGCCCGGCCGGGGCGCGGCGGCTGGTCCCGGGGCCGCGGGCCGGGGCAGGCCGGCCTGGGCACTAGCCTGGGCGGCCCGCGGGCCGGGGCGGCGGCGGGGAGGCGGCGGCGGCGGCGCGGAGCCGGTGGGCGCAGCCGCGCGCCAGGCCGGCGGTCGGGGTTTGGGGGAGTCTGGAGTCGCGAGTGAGGAGTTGAGGAAGGAGCGCTCGAGTTTCCGAGGGACATTGGAACGCCGAGCTGTCTGTCACACGCTCATCTGCATATTCTGGAGCCCGCCCCTCCCCTGCTCCGCCCGCCGCCGCCTGGCCGGAGTCGGGGGAGGGGCGGGAGCGCAGGGGAGGGGCGGGCGGAGGGAGGAGGCGGGCGGCTGCGGGGAGGGACGCGCAGGCTTTTGTGGCTCAGCCGCGTCTCCAGCAGCTCCGACTCCAGCCGAGGCCCTCAGCCCTGCAGCCGGGCCTGGCCGAACTCCTCTCAGGCGCGTACCCCGGTCGCCTCGCCCCAACCCGCTCCAGCCGGCTCCCGCTCGGGCTCAGCCGCCTTCCTCAACCTCATCCCCCACCTTCCCCCGCCCCGGACCTTCCCTGCCACTGCCCGGCTGCAGATCTCCCCGCACCGGCGGCCTGAAAGCTCCTGCAGTCGGGTCGGGCCCGGCCCAACTAGGGGACGCACCGGATCTTGCATGCCTCGCCATCCCGAAGAGATCGGACCAGGTGACTGCATCTCGGACCTTCGTGCCCAGCCACTGGGGCCTGGAGGGTCGGGTGGGGCACCCGCAGAGTTGTGATGTGGGCGAATCTCGTCTCCACCTTCCCCTTCCGCCTGGCCTCACCGGCTGAAGGCTGCCGGCGTGGCCTCGCTCCTGGTGACCGGCTCCCGGTGCCCTGCGCTGCCGAGCGGCGACCCGGATCCGGGGCTTCTTGGTTTGGAACTATCCAGAGGTGAGCTCCAAGTGCACCGGGGCCCTGGGGGTCTGGGCCTTCCACGCCTGTGAACGTGCGCCAGTGGGTGCTTCGCTATGAACCGGGCACCCGCCCGCCTTCAGAGTTTGCCTCTCTTTCCTTTAAGTTGAAACCTCGTTCGGGTTTGGGGAAGGGAGTACCGGAGACTTTTCTGGG